>JAPTHN010000131.1:0-254202 GCA_026936325.1 Platynereis dumerilii
TTTTCATTTGAATGTACTAGTATCATATGGCTTATCAAAGAATATAATTGAGTTTGTCATCATTTATGTTGGACTTAGTTCAGAATTACCTATGTATATCGTAATTAACATAAAAATACATTTATTAAATCCTTTTGTGTAATTTATCTTTTTTTTTTAAATCTGCAAATTTTACATGTAGGCCCTAATTGAGTTCAGATTTTGCTTTTTTTTTTGCATGTAAAATATATATTTTCTTAAGTTTAATCACAAGTAGCAATCACCTAAACATGACAGGAAGTATTATTTTATAGAAATAGAGGACTGTCCCGATTCACCCCAAAATAAGGGTTTTTACTGGATTTTTTAAACTTGTTTGGCGGCATAATATCTCATAATAAGGCACATTTTCTCAAATTTTTATTAACACCAGGGGGCACTGTTGTGAACTGTATCACTTCCCTTTAAAGCTATCTAATTAGGCCTGCCTATTCAAAAGATTGGTTTATTGATAACTTTCAGTCATGTTTGACATGTAATAACTGTCAAATTAACTAAATCCTATTCTATAAGAGATAGGCAGCATTTCTTCACAAAAATATTTTACAAGCTTTAATCGTTTTTGCCTTATTAAGCAAACAAGGAGGATAATGACCCCCCCCCCCTGAAGGGTAGAGAAAGAGACCCCCCCCCACCAAAATTCTAAAACGAAATGGAGGGAAAAAGAAATCCTCCCCCCCCCCCCACTGCAATTCCACTGATCAATGCATTGAACAAAACCTTGCACGAAAATTGAATACCTTTAGTAAAATGGGGGAGAAAGAAATGGAGGTAGGGAGTAAGGAGGAGGGAGAAGGGAGGACCCTGGGGAGAAGAGAAGGCAGGAGAGGGGGGGAGAAGGGAGGAAAGGAGAAGGGAGGAGGGGAGTGAGAAGGGAGGACCCTGAAAAAAAGAAGCCAATTCAGCAGAAAGCATGTCTACTTTTCGGCAGTCTCTGTTTCCCATTTTGAATGTAGAGAAGGTGACACTTTATCAGCTTTCATGAGTCACAAAGTGCTATTTTCACATGGCAACAGTCCTGTCTTTTTGCATAGGCCTACCGTATCATATTTCCTGGCTGAAAACATGTCTACCAAATCAGTCAACTATTAAAAGTAATCCAATGGACTAACTAAATCAAATAGCTGATTTAATTTCTTGTATTTTACTAACTAAATTAATCCTTTGAATTTTGGCATGACTCATTTAATTAATCAATAGAATTATCAGAGTGAAATCTTTTTTAATTAGTTTGACTTCACACAATGTATCTGTAGAGTTCGGATTAATTTATCAGTTCATTATCAAATTACTAATTACTTTTGGAGAAAAAGTTTGATAAAGATTTACGGGTAAAATGAATTTCACAGATCTGTTAGAAGTCAATTGTGAGTTATTCCATATTAGGCAACACCAGCTGACTCACATACCAAATGATACCTATTACACATGTTTTATTTTCCAGTCAATTTGTATTTTTTTTCAACTTAAACTGTGTCTCGTTTCTGTGGTATGCAGTTTCAGATGACACTGCTCTGATGAGATGAGACTGCATGTAAGTTAAATCTATGAATCTGATATAAATGAATGCACTAACTGCTTTTAAATACCCTTTGATATCTCAGTGCTATGGTTCAGTCATCTTACAGCCTCAATACACACTTCATATTTAAAGGGAAATGGTGCAGTTCACAACAGTGCCCCCTAGTATTGAAACTTTGAGAAAATATGTTTTGTTTTGCCACCAAACATGCTAAAACAATCAGTGAAAATATAGAAACTTAAAAGAAAACTGAATTCTGAACATATGTTTCGAAATTTTTGACAAGAAATGGTGGCCCCTATAATCTCCACATTTGTGCAGACATTGATTCTGTGTTCTCATACATGTGTTTCTCAGCGATGGCCACTAAATCCTGTACTGATACATTATTCCTATAAGCCTGCCTGGCGAAATGTTGACTTAGTTGAGGCATGATGTCACTTTACCACTCAAAAGTTACATAAGCCCCCCCCCCCCAGCAAAAAAGTAGAAGAATCAGTGTATCAAATCAATTGTAATAGATAATCTGTTACATATAGAAAGCCAGTCAAACAAGAACTAAACTCAGCAACATTAAAAACAGACACATTTTCAAAGTATCATAACTTTTGAAGCACTAGATTTATCTTGATGTAACTTGGCACATTTACTTATTAGCTTCTAAACTAAAGATTGTGAACGTTTGAACAGCATCCATGGATATTTCTAAGAGCCATACATGCTTTTGTGACATCATGCCAAATTTGAAATTTGCAAAATTGAAAAAGTGATGGGGGAGTAGAGTACAGATCATGTCACTTTATTGTTGATCTCAAATGGTCCAAACAGATGTCCAACAAGATTTCAGATCAAAATTTGACCAAAAACAAGATAATTTCCGATGCTTATGATGCAAAAGTGTTGAAAATGATGTGACAAACAAATGTGAAAATCACCAACTTTGCAGAAAATCAACCAAAAACTCACAGAATCCCATAAAAAGGCACAAGTGACCACCTTGATTATTTCCACACTCTAAATATTGAGCTGTGACAGGCTTTACATGAAATCGATTTTGGACCAAATAGCATTTTTTGTAATTTTGGTTTTTGGAATGTTGCACCAAAAGTGGCCTAATCCAGCCATTTCATTTTCTGTCTTTATGAAATTTTCTGGACTCTCAACAGCGATGTCAAGTGACATCAGTGTAAAGTTTCATGGAAATATCTTCATAACAAGTTAGATTTTAAGTTGTTTAAAAACGTGTGCGTTTTTAATGTTGCTGAGTTTAGACATTCTTGGATTATTGTGTTACCATACATATCAATTTAAGTTAAGAACAAAACATAGGTCAAAGACCTAGTACACACTTTTCTAAAATTAGGTAAACAAAAACATGAGACTTACCTTTCTTGGCATCAACAAATTTGACTTCAAAAAAATCATCTCTGATGTCTCCTCTCCTGATGCACTCCTCTGCCACCTGCTGAGGTGATTGTCTTCTAGCTCTCCTCATCTTGTAATCTTGCAGAAGTACAATTTAAAATACTGTAATGCTGTGTAGTGTGAAGATGAATTACTGGAGATGCTGCTGCTTCAAAATCTGAGCAAAGACTGATTCTTGTTACATTGTAGCATCTATAGAATAGAGCCCTGCATGAAGGGCAATAAAACAATTAGCAGCAGATTGGCTTAGATTCTGGAAGCTGATGGGGTGTCATCCTGACTGGGTGAGGTATGTGTATCAAGATGCTGGGGTATATTATAAACATGGAACAATCACATGTTGTTGGTTCATGGTATAAATAAGGTAGAAACAAGGATATTTTGTGTGGCCTGTGTACACTCCACATGCACTTGTGCCATTTTACAATCATTAAGATTACCTTAAAAAAGAATATTCTACTCTTTGAATTCGAAATGGAAAACTTGAAAACCAGACAAACAAAATGTGGAGTGGTATCTATCTATCTATCTATCTATCTATCTATCTATCTATCTATCTATCTATCTATCTATCTATCTATCTGTCTGTCTGTCTGTCTGTCTGTCTCTCTATCTCTATCTATCTGTCTCTCTATCGGTCTCTCTATTTATGTCTTTCTCCCATCCATCCCTGGGTAACCATCTAGCTATCTATCTGTCTGGCCATATATCTACTATCTATCTAATAGTCTCTATCTGTCAATCAATCTATCTAGATCTACCTCGCTATCTCTCTGTCTAGCTATATCTATCTGTATAACTATCTATTTGTCTAGCTATCTACCTTAAATTTCTACATATCTGTCAATCTATCTACATATCTGTCAATCTATCTACATATCTGTCAATCTATCTATCTGTAAATCTATCTATCTATCTATCTATCTATCTATCTATCTATCTATCTATCTATCTATCTATCTATCTATCTATCTATCCATCTACCTATCATTTATCTGTCTATCTATGTCGAATCTCACCCTATCCATAGAGCTATAAGGGGTTAACTTATAGATCCATGCCCTATCTATTTATCTAGCTAACGAGCTATCTATCAATTTACTCTCCTCATAACACAGCTTCTCCACCCCCTAACTTCACTGCATGGATTCACAGGTACTAGGCCTATAGTGTGCTTGTGAGCTATGCACATTTCTTAATTTTGAATGCATGTGGTTCTGTTGACATCATATGGCATAACAACCAGCAAGCAAACCCAGGGGATGTAGATTCTGGAAAGCATTTATTTTCATATATTTATTTATTATTCTAATATAACAAGTTTCAGAACTATCTATATATCTGTATGTTACAATTGACAGGCCTACATCTTGTCTTCACGGTTACTTCCAATAGACACACATTTAGAATTAGAATAACTGATTGAGAAGACAATCATTGACAAAATTCAGAACAATTTATGTAAATTTATGTTCGGGTGGATCCAGAAAATGTTGGAGGGGGGGGGATGAAGGTCAAGGGGGGAGGATTATCCAGACCTGGGGGGTGAGGTTACCCAATTGAACAGTGATAAAATTTCAGGTCCTGTGCAAATCTCGTTTGTCTTTTTCTTTGCTTTTTCATAGATATCTAGTATGTCTATCTTCTTGTTTCAAAATTCCAATCTGGGTGTACTCGAGAAAAGAGTAATGTACTAGTATAAGTTTAAAGATATGGATGAAAGATGTGCATGCATTGACATTTTAAAATTTACAAATAGGCCTATCGAGTGAATATTTCATTTTACATCTAATGTATATTATTTTATCCTGACTATATTACTGCAAATATGCAATCAAATCAGATATATTTGAACAAAGGAAAGGGTAAATAACAGATAAGAATAAGATGATAAGCCACCCCATTTTCATATCATACCCGCATGTCGAATATTATTCAGTTATAAGACAAAGGGAGGGGTTCAGAGTGAGGGTGTTGGGTATAGAGCCATAGAGTGCATAAACCCATTTAATTTAATTATTAAATATTGATTTATGTATTTGTGAAGCTCATTGTACTTTTTAAGTAAATGAATTTTCCATAATCACAAAATGTTTGCAGCACTCAACATAAATGGCTTTCTGGATATTGGCAGGGTGGGAATTGGTAGCATAACCCGTATTTAGGCCTATTTTTTAATGTATTGATCACAGAAATATTGCCATTCAACTATGTCGTAGGCCTATTTCTAAGTAGTAAATTATGAATGAATTCATCACGGAAAAGAATTGTCAAGTATCGAGAAGCAAATGCCTAATACAGAGCAGCTCTGCATACATTTAGCACCATACACGCTATTGTTCTGGGCTACTTTATCAATTTTGGAACAGAAACACTGGAAAAAGAAGCATTCTTCCATGGACCATAGTATAGGATCCCCACAAGCCTGGTAGAGATTCCCTCCCTGGTTTCTATGCCAGGGGGGACCAACCCCCCCCCCCCCAGTTTCTACACATATGAGAAACTCTATTTGGTGGATTTATTTAAGGGGATGCATCATTTTGCTCCAATTTTTAGACTGCGATATGTCCCACATTTGTAATTCTGCTAGATTTTTCAGGGAGGGGCAGCCCCAGTCTCTACAAGACTAGATTTAGGCAGCAAAGAGCAGCATTGCATGTTAGCAATTAGCACTTGTCCTACAGTCTGTGTCCATCTATCTGCATAACTATCTATCCTACATGTCATCCAGGAGATCCAGGATAGTGACACATTCGGAGCTGTGGTCTGTTTTACACACTGCTCAAAAGATATTATTTCAGGATTAAGCTGAAGAACAGGCTGATCTTTCTATCTCCCTATCTGTCTATCCGTCTCTCTCACCACCATTCTATCTAGCTATTTATCTGTCTAACTATCTATCTTTCTACACATCTGTCAATCTATCCAGCTGTCTATAATTCAGTTTCATACATGTTGTCTCAGCTAGGGGAATAAGCAGATTATTCCAAGGTCTCATTGTCAAATAGATCTAAAGTCAACAAATAGGTCTGAATGTACCATTTTTCGGAGCTAGTTGTCTGTATTCAGATAGTACGTCCATGCTCAGACCCAGGCCTATAATCTCAATTCCATCTGATTATTTTAGTTTCTATTTATTCTGTCTTTAATTTAAAAGTTAAATCTAAAAGTAACTAGCCTAGTGCTAGTTTCATCAAGGTTAAATGCACAAACGGTATCTATATTTTCATCTTCTAATTGTTTTGTAACCTGCTTACTTAATTTCCCTTCACTGGTTTAAATTGCCACTTAATTTCCAACTGTGTCTTCTCCTGTGTCTTTGCTTGATCTTTATTGCCTAACAGAATGCTTATTCTGCACCAAAGTAATTAACCCGCCTGCTTCTCTCCTTCATCTCTCCCCTTTTGTTCTTCTAAACCACTTCATGACCTAGTTGCTATTCAGATCTAACCGACCAGTCTCTCTGTCTTCCCATGGTCTTGGCATGAATTAAAGGATATCAAGGGGAAATGATTGAAAAACCTTAATTACCCTGTATACCTTTGATGTACAATGTGTGTTGCGCTTGGGACTTACAATTCCAAATATGACTTCAAAATATTTTTGGAAAAAAAACACTTCAAATTGTTTGTATTGATTGAGGCTTTCACTCCAAACTGCTCATATTCACTATGGGTAAAGGATATTTTATTTAGAATGGAATGAGATAGATTTTACTGTTGTGAGACTCTTGGTTAACGATTTATTAGCCATTTTCTGCCAATATATAATCCATTGTACAGCAAACCCACTTATTTCCGTTCAATGAAACTATAACCATCTTAAACCCCTGAATTTTATCTTTCCAATGGTATGCAGCTTACATGTATGAGCGACCAGGAGCGGCCAGTGAAGATATTTGCATTTTAAGATTTGTAACTTTTGGTCTCAAATTCACAACAAACAATAGCAACTCGATCATCTCACTTTTGTAGCCCTGTACAATAAACATACCAATTAATATTTAGTGTTCCTGGTAACAATAGCCGCAAAATTTAGTTGTATTTCATTTATATTTTTCATATTTTTCGAAATCTCCACATTTGACTGCTCTTCTGGGGTAAATAGGCAGAGAAAGTTAGATGGAAATTGTGTTATACTAGTAAAGTACCCGTAGACTGGAAGGGGAAATAGGAAGGATTGAAATAATAGGTAGATAGGTGGACATATAAATAGACAGACAGATAGATAGATATAATAGACAGATAGATGTGTTGTTCGTTCACAGATAGAAGGTAGATAGATAGATAGATAGATAGATAGATAGATAGATAGATAGATAGATAGATAGATAGATAGATAGATAGATAGATAGATAGATAGATAGATAGATAAGTAGATAGAAGATGTCCAGGTCGTTCATAGAGTATGTCATGATAGTGTGATGAAATGAAACATGAAAGGTTCACTGAATAAAATTATGGAAACGTCAATATTTGACATTTGCATAGATCTGTAACTCCCTCCCCTGTCCTACATCTGCAGGTCTGGATCCGCCCCTGGCACCAAGTGATTAGAGTGAGTGGATAGTTGAATAAGAATTGAAATGGATGGTTACACTACCAAAAGCAACAAATGAATGAGGCCTACAACCAAGAAATGATAATGATCTGAAAATGCAGAATTGCTTAACCTACTGAATAGAAATAGCCCATGATAAGCGGTACGTTATAAAACGCAGGGTGGGCTACGGGGCCGGGCTCGGGGCCGGGCCCGGGCTGCGGGGGCGGGCCAGGACTCAGGATGGGGTAATTAAGTCCAATATGTCCTCCTGTATAGATTCGGATTGGGCCTGTTATGTAATCAACAGTTGTACTGCATCCCGCTGCACCACTCAAGCTTGCAGTGCATGAATGGCCTGCACTATAGTGGCAATGTAGCTAGATGCCCTGCACATATTATGCCTATATAGGCCCTATTTATTGTTTCCATAAATATTTACTTTTTCCAAATTGGTCTATTGAAACATGGGCATACTGAACAAGGTGTTAATGATTTTTTTTTTTTGTTATTTACTTTAAGGACAAGTAGGCCTATACACTGTAATTATAGGCCTAAGTATGGCTTATTCATTTTGCCAAGCTATCTATCTATCTATCTATCTATCTATCTATCTATCTATCTATCTATCTATCTATCTATCTATCTATCTATCTATTCTATCTGTGTCATAATGATGGGTTTAGAGCTCTTTGCAGTTGGCGGTTCCTTGAAAAAAAAAAGAATTTTCTTCTTTTTTATTTGCAAGTTGGCTTTGCAACGTCATTGACAGTTACTTGTATACTTCTTAAATTGGATAAGTTTGTTTATTTACACCTATGCTGCCTGATATGTTATATTATGTTGAATAAACTGACCCTATGATAACTGACACTAGCAAAATCATTAAAACATTCTTTTAAAAGTCAGTGACATCACAAAAGCAAGTTGTATATATTTGTTTTGAAACTGTTTGGACCGCTAATCTGCAAATATCTCTAATTGCCAATCACTGACCAGGGACGACAAAAAGACAAACAACAACATACATATTTGACAAAGAACAATGCATGGAAGTCAAAGATACAAACATTACTGTGGCTTCTACTAATGAATTCTTTACTGTGTTATGCCGATTTCCTATTGGACAGACAGTCACAGACAGACACAGCTGGTCTGTTGGTCTATAGATAGACAGTTGACAGTAAGAGGGACATATTATCAGATAGATCGGCAGATAGGGCTTTGAGTTGCGCATTTATACATTTGATTGATTGATTGATAAGTATAGAATTATAGATAGAGATATAGATTGAAAAATCGATGTAGAAATTAGAACCAAAGAAAGACCGAAAAAACGGCCATCTCACAGTGCTATCTTGCTTACTAGGCCCATAAGTTACTAACGAATAGACAGATAGGTAGATCTATACATGTATTAGCATTGCTATGTCATCCTCCTGTCTGTCCTAATTAGACTACCAAGTGCATACATTCAGGACGTAAAGCCCCAATCATCCATCCATCCAAGATAGATTAGATATAGATAAGGTAGACTAGACAGTACCGTAGACTGGATAGATAGATTTCAAGATTGATTGACAGATTATATTGCCTTCAGAAGATCCAACTTGTTTCAGGGCATTTGTGTTCCTCAACTGTATGTTAACTGTCCCATCACTCCCATGCAGTACAAAGGTTCCATAGACGGTCCACAGCCTGTAGGACCAAGCAGGACCTATTACCTGTCAAATCTTAATTACCCAAGCCCGGCCCCGGCCCCGTAGCCCGGCCCCGACCCCGCAGCCCGGCCCCGCAGCCCACCCTGCGTTTTATAACGTACCATGATAAGCTCATGGGCTGCAAGTTGACCTGTGGATCATGCTGTGAGACAGCACACTGTACATTACATAGTATACATTCGACAATAGGCCTATTATGTTGTGTTTATGGTAATTATTTTGGAGTTCTGATTAAAAGAGACAGTACACTTTACATTGCACAATACACACATACTATGATCGACCTATAAGGCAAATATTGCGTGGATTAACTTCAGCACCTCCCCCCTCCCTGCTCCTGTGGATTTACTTCAGCACCCCCCCCCCTTGCTGCTGTGGTTAACCGTGTGTCAATGAGTCCATGAATGTAATCATCAGTGTAGGCTGTTCTGGTTATAGATACTCCCTCCGAAACGCATAGGCTGAGTGAGTGGAGCAAGGGGAGTGTGAGCAGCTGAAGTGACAGTGCTACAATTTGGGGAGTAGTTTTTCCATGAAGAAGGTGTCACATGAGGCTTGATTACGAAGGAATTAGACGGAATTGAAGGAAAACAGACCTTATTTCAAGGGAAAATGTCAATTCCTGTCTGTATGCCAAGTTTGGTGATGATTGAGACAGGGGGGGATCCAGAAAATTCCGGTGGGGGGGTCTATCGGGCTATCGCGTCGTGGAACGCATGACTCGCGACATAACGGGCTTGCACAGTGTCAAAATTAACATGTAAAAATATATAAATCTTGGTCTGGTGGGGGGGGATGTATCCCCCCCATCCCCCCCCTTGCGTCCGTCCCTGGATTGAGACAACAGAATTAGAGAGATGTCTAGTTATGTGATGGATTACTGGGTAATTAAGATATCAGAGCTACACACATTGTACTTATGAAGAACCAATCTGTAGCCTCCTCTTATGACACCTCCCTGGTCTTCCTATGCTCGTTTCTGTCTTTCCCTTCAGTTCTCTTCATGTTCAGCAATACGGACACAGTATAGAACAAATTGGACACACCTTTATTGGCATTTATCAGAAATATACTTCTTGGCTTAGAAGTAGTAGAAACTAGAAACTCCTGCCGCAGAGCGGCACCAAAAGAGGTGGCACTACCACTTGGTATGTGGGGCCTGTAATTACTTTCATTTTTTTGGTTGACAGCTTAGTGCAAATTATTGAAATTGCACAGTTGCACTGTGAAGTGTCCAAACTGTGAGCAATTTTGTAATTGTTGCTCTGTTGAACTTGCCAAATTAAAAGTGAGCACTACTAATTGATTGTCAAATGAAAAAACACTCAGTGCTCAATGCTGCAGAGAGAAAACCCTTTGTCACAAGACTACTTGAGTTTCAAACCATAATGATCATTTGGTTGATCTTCTGGTTTATTTTCAAGTGTAAAACAATCATGTTTGGGCAATAGACCCTGAAGTCGATTACATAAAGTCGATTAGTGAAGTCATAGTTAGCTTCCCAAGGGGTCTATTGGGCAATCACCAATTGGCAGTAGGCCTAATCGCTAATTGCTCAGTATTGAACAGCATTTTATTTTGTGTTTCGCCTTCTTTATCAATGATAATCAGTGTCTGCATATATATCTTAAGGGTAACATTTTTTCAACCTAAGTTTTAAATTTTAGAAAATGAGTATTCAGAGTCATCTTCAAATGCTTTCTTGAACCCGCCGGAGGATGTGGAACAAATCACAGTTGTTAAAAAATAAACTTATTTCTCTCAATGCATGTCATTTCTCCTTGTGCATGCTCGACATTTTTATCTTTATTTCTTTTCTATCTATCTATCTATCTATCTATCTATCTATCTATCTATCTATCTATCTATCTATCTATCTATCTATCTATCTATCTATCTATCTATCTATCTATCTATCTATCTTTGTATAACACCCCCTGTCCACGATATACAGTCTATCAATATTGGGCAGTTGCTTCAATTTAAACATTTAAACTTCACGTAACGTCCTTAAATATAGGACTATATATCTGATTGTAAGAAAAAAAAAAAATCAATGAAAATAAGAAAAAAATTGAGGAAACTTGTATTTCCCCTTGACCCAATAAGTCTTATGAAAGATACTGAATCTCCTGTGACAATTTCAGGGAAAGAGGGGGGGGGGAGGACGTGCGCCCAGTCCAGCTCTGTCACTTATTGCTTCAAAGTGGCCCTGATGACACTGCACAATCCCATGCTTGACTTGATAGTGGACGCACTCCAAACTAAAAAATGTGTAGGGATTAAGACCAGGGAGTAGCCAGATTACTTGTCAGAAGAGGAAGGGAATTGCAGAAGAAAAATGCTGGTTTAGAATCAAATTGAGTAACCGTATAAACTTATCAAGCAATTTCTAGGACATATTCATAAATAACTAAAATAGTCCCAATATGTTGCTGAAATTCAATAGAAACATTTCAAACTGTAACATTGGGCTATATTATAATTTCATCTGACTGTCTATGTATTTATAGTTTATCTATTCATCCATCTTTCTATTTATATAAAAGGCTGGCAACATGTTACTGAGTGTTTAACTGACTGACTCAGCAAGATTAGGATGATAAGGGGGGGGGGGGTTTAGGGGGTTCGAACCTCCTCCCCTTGGCCCTGTACATTTTAACTTAAAAAAAAAATGCAAATACATTTAGTGCAATTCATTTGTGAACCTCTAACCCTTTCAAAATTATTTTGGTTCACTCCTGGACTTTCTATCTGTCTGATTTTGGCCGATGGACTGACTAACTGATTGACTTGGTTGACTGTCTGCCTGACTGATTTGACTGGATTTTTTGACCGACTGACTGAATGGCTGACCGGTTGTACAGCTGTCAGCTGACTCATTGGATACCGTTACCTGTAGCAATAAGTGATAGTTAACTTATAGGCAGTGCCAGATATTGAAAATATGGTCATATATAATTATATAGGTATAACTCTTTATCATATCTGCCTTTCATTCAGTTACTACAGGGGAACAAGAAGTGCAACGAAATGGCAATGTGTTTGGTGCTCAAGTGGCTTTGCCACATCACATATTTTCATGCTCCTCTGAGCACAGACAGTGTATCACACTTGACAATTATTTTCATTATGAGATACAACACCCAGGAAAAAGTATAATACCTGAAATTGCACTGTACAAAGTTCGTGGAGACAGAGCGTGACTCTGAGAGAGTGCAATGCATTTTTCTTCAATCATCTCAATATTGGGAGATACAGATCTATTATAGTAATACAGAGAGATAGAGAGGCAGACAGAGAGATAACGGTCTAGATATTGAGAAATAGATAGATAGATAGATAGATAATAGATAGGTAGATAGAAAGCAGTGGCGGATCCACACAGGGTTGTTTTGGGGGGCTGCAACATTTTTCGGCATCCGTGAACCCAATTTGTTGCATTTTTCTTCAATATGGTAGGCCTACATTAAATCTGGTTTAGGAGGGGGGAAGGCACGCTGATTGATGGATTCATAGATTCATTGATATGTATATGATGATGCATTGTTAATCAGTGATCAGGCTACAATAGCCTGCTGTAGTTGCGAGAGTTAGCTCGCTCCCCTGCTTGTAGGCCTACAGCAGACTGTGATCAGTCAGGATGCTGATGACAAGTATATACATGTACCAGAGAAAATACATATAAATTCAACGTCATTTCAAAATAATTATTAGTAATTTTTACTGGACAGGAGACAGTGCACTGTTTGACAATGTGGGATTGGTACATTGTCCTAACTGTGATCAACTATGTCATTTTTGCTTTTATGAACTTGATCACCTCTTTATCTTCGAATGAAATGTGCTAATTGTTTGTTGTCTTCACCTTGGCAAATATTTACATTCAGTGCTCAATGATGCACAGAAAAATCACTCGTCACAAGACCACTTGAGCCACAAATCATATGATCCATTTATTGCACTTCTTGTTCCCCTGTAGTAATGTCACTTATAATAAAAATGTGATTTCATTTTGATTGAATCCCCTACACTTAAGTAATGATGTATGCCACTGGATAATGAATCAGTTGGAATAGGTGTGAAACAAAAACACTTTGACTACCAAAATCAATCAAGCCTGATCAAATGCAGGGTCACAAGTCCTCATAATCACTTCACTTCCAAGGCAGTTGAGAGTGGATTGGCACGCTTTGGGGCAAGAAGCGCTAACAGTGAGCACTCTGTGTTGTTATAGTTATAGAGCATTTGATGTTACTTTGCACATTAAATTGTGTGATACACTCTATGCCTATCCTATCCTATCCTTGGTAAAGTTGGTATCCTATCCTAATCCTATCTTGAATTCTATCCTATCTTGATCTTATCTAGGTACCATCTTATCCTGGTGTCCTAATCTTATTCTATCATATAAAATCCTTGGTTTCATAACTCTATTCTATTCCATAGGTGTCGATATTCTCATCCTATCCTATTCATTCTTTCCTATAACCCAGGCATTCTAACTTCTATTCTATCCATATTATTCTATCATGGGTAATTATCCCATCCTATATCCTATCCTATCCTATATATCCTATCCTATCCTATCCTATCCTATCCTAATAGAGAAATCCAACCCCCCCCCCCCCCCTTGGGCCCAAGCCAAAAAGCCACATATACGCATGGCACTGCTGGCTCAGCCGGGAATAAGTGCAGTAAAACCAAGCATCCAAGCCCAAGGTATTCCTTAATGGACTAACAAATGTTATACAGAAAGAACATTTCAAATGTCTTCATACACTCTGTGTCTAGGTTGAGCCGCCCTTGTCATTTTACTCGTCAGAATACTGTCTTTCCGCTAGATATTAATTGCTTTCGAGATCATGGGTTTATCAATAGGGGGTAACTTTAATATTGAAGTGAGGTCTTGGAGTTTTCCCTTATTTCACAGTAATGGCTACAGTAATTATTTATTTCGAGTGTTCGACATCCCCAAATATTTGTTCCTAAGCCAAGCAACAGCTACTTCTAAAGGAAATATCCCCGTCAGAAATTATTTATTACAAGACTGCCCAACAGGAAATTATTTATTTCAGCGAATCTGAGCAAGAAATTATTTATTTAAAAAAGTCAAAGTCCCCTTGAGATTAAATGGTCACCCCTCAGAAAACTGCAGGTAATCCTTTTGCCCACACATTTTTTTTCCCAAATATTTATACTCGAAATATTAATTTCTATGCTATATCCAATGTGTCAGAAAATCGACATGTACGCCTTTTCTAGCCTTGACAGGAAGGAGCAGGGATTTCTGAAAGTCCAAAATACCTTCATATATATGAGGTCCAATAGCTGAATTCCACCAACTAATTGTACTTCCGGCATAATTGAGTGAAATCAGATTTTAATGATAAGAAAGACTGAAAAACCAATTTTGCAAAAAAAAAAAAAAACGAAAAGCAGTCACTATTGGTACCTAGAATGGCAAACAAGTTAATTACCGGCCATGCTATGCATAGACGGTAATGCAGTGATATCCATCAGGTGTGACTCACGAGCCTCCTGGCCTAACCAGACCATTCCAAGGGTTTATTTTATATGTATTTCTCACTGATAACGTCAGAGATTGGACCAATTATTAATTTTTGTGTATAATTACAGGGTGTAGATTGAACACTCCATTTCTTTGTATTTACCTCTTTCAAATCAATATTATCAATTGCTGTTAAAAAGGACCCCTTCAAATGCAATTAAAGTGCAATTCATTATGTGTCTAACTTTTTTGACAAAAGTGAGAATTAATTTATATGGCCATGAAAAGCATGTGCAGCATGGCCGGTTCTGCAGTGCAGAATCTGCACCTCTTAAGAGTGCTTGTTTTTATGTAAGTTGGAAAATGTTCAAAATATATGACTGAAATCTACTCAACTGACATGTATTAAATGTGTGTCTCAAGTCTGCTGTAGCAAAATTTTGTTACCAAATATTAAATGGGTACCTACTACCTGCAGTTTTCTAACAGGGCGATAATATAATATTAATGGGGCTTAATTGGACTATGGGTATTCGTTGCCCAGCAAGCACTTACATCGAATTCCGCAAGTATGGGTTTCTGCAAAATTGTAGCAAAACGTACCAAAGGGCATTCATGTGATTGGATGAGCACTGGATTACATAGCTAATAACTAATTTGACTATCATAAAAACGTGTATTAAGTCCAGTGGACGTGTTAGTTTGTTGCCTTTTAGCATTTACCTGCCAATTTTATTTATATCCAAACTAAGCTGCTCACTGAAGCAGAATATTAAGTTTTTCATTACTTCCTAACATATTTGGAAGACGTTTTATTGCTTAATTAAGCACCAATCAGGAAAGCTAAACACATTTCTAACACTTTTTAGGCATATTCATGAGCGGTCAGGTGCCCCCCAATTTTTTTTTCTCTCTCTTTCATTATACTATTGAAATCACATACAATGCTTCTATTATTATTATGAAGATACAGATAGCTAGTTGATGATGAGGAGACAATATTGAGTTTCATTGGCCAAAGAAGCAATACTGATCGAGGCAACAGGTGATGAACCTTAATAAGAACACTTTCTGTTCACACTTTTATGTCATGAAAACCAAAATGCTCCTCACTCGATACTTTCCTGACATGACTGTATTGAATAATTTTTGTGACTTTAAAAATGTCAAAAGGCCCTATGACTTGGTCTTGCTCAGTCATAAAACATGGAATGAATCAGTTCCAAATGGAAACTGCTAATGCAGTGCACGAGTGCTGGTATACTTGTTAATGACTGTATTTGCCTGTTAATTTCTATAATGGCTTGCTCATATTTAGTGATTGCTGCATTCCAAGTGTGACCAATATCTTTCACCAAATTACACTCTCAATTTGGGCCAACTTGACACTCAGTATACATGCAGTTACCTTAGTCATCACCTGCAGTTACCCTCATCCTCATATTTTTAGAAAAACAGTTACCTTCGTCCTGTTTTAACATGGGATCCAATGGGATGACCTAGATTTTTCAATTTATTTTGACAACTCAGAACTTAACCCTCGTCCAGTTTTGTCACAGTGCCTATGCTGGACATAGTGCAGTAGATATGTGAAAAAATCGTTCATTTTGGTATAATAATAATAATAATAATAATAAGACATTTATATAGCGCTAATTCCAATAATATTGCTCATTAGCGCTTTAGCATGCTCAGTCAAATGACTTTTTGAAGAGATATGTTTTCAGTCTCTTCTTAAAGGTTGGAAGTGTATCTGCACCCTTAACTTCAATAGGAATCTTGTTCCATAGTATTGGTGCATATCTTATGAAGGCTCGGTCACCAAATTTGCTGATGCTCATCGGCACATTTAGGAGATGTTTATTCCTAAGATTTGGTGTTGGGTTCCGAGTTTTAATTAGCTCCTTGATGTGACTTGGGGCTTGGCCATGCAAAGCTTTCCAAGTTAGACATAACACTTTAAATTCTATCCTTGCATTGACCGGGAGCCAGTGAAGGTCTTTCCTGTGTTGTGTTATGTGTTCACTTTTTGGAATTTTGCATATCAATCTGGCAGCTGAGTTTTGAGCTATCTGCAGCTTATTTATAAGCTTTTTCTTTACACCTGCAAGAAGGCTGTTGCCATAGTCAAGATGTGGCGTAACCAGTGAGTTTACCACTGTTTTTGCATCTTCAAGCTTCAAGCTTCGGCGTATTTTTGATATGTTCTTAATATTGAAGTATACTTTTTTGCACATTGCATTTACTTGTTTTTCCATTTCCATGCTTTTGTCCAGTATTACTCCAAGATTTTTAACATGTCCGGCAATTCCGACTTCTACATTATCAATATCAATTGAGTCCATTTTAACCTTTTGCATTTGTTTTTTCGAGCCAAGGATAATGACTTCTGTCTTATCTGCATTATTGAACAGCTTATTTTGCTTTAAGAACAAACGTACTTCCTCTATGCATTTTTCCATTCTGTATTTTGCATTTGTTTGGGTTAGAGTCTGTTCTGGTTTAAAGGCCATAATCAATTGTTGGTCATCAGCATATTTCTCATCCCGAATGCCATTCTTCTTCGCAATATGACTGACGGGTGCAACATAGGAATTAAAAAGAATTGGTCCAAGTTTCGATCCCTGAGGCACACCTGATTTAAGTGGTCTTGGTTCTGATTCAGCATCGTTTACAATGACAGATTGAGTTCGTTGTGTAATATATGACTTAAACCAGTTTAGGGCAGTGCCCTCTACTCCATAATTCCTTGCTAGCCTGTTGATGAGGACTGCATGGTCAATAGTATCAAAAGCTGCAGATAAATCTAACAGAACCAGCATCACAACCTCCCCTTTGTCCATGCTTACCATCACGTCATTATGTACCTTCGTGAGGAGTGTTTCTGTGCTATGACACTTTTTGTATGCTGACTGTCTTTCATCCTCAAGGTTGTTTTTGGCAAGATGCTCAGAGTACTGCCGGATTACAACACTTTCTATAATTTTACCTAAATATTGCAGATTCGATACTGGCCTATAATTTTTCAGAACTGCTTCCAGATTGGGCTGCTTAAGTAGAGGTCTGACCAGGGCATGCTTCAGCTCGTTCGGCATTTCACCAGTTTTCAATGAGACATTTATGATTCTTGTAATGACTGGTAACAATTCCTCCAAACATTCTTTCATCAGCCAGCATGGTAGTGGGTCTAATTCACACTGTTTGTTGGGCATATTCTGTATAATCCTTTTTACATCAGCCTCACTTACCTCTTGGAAATCGTTCAAGGTTTGACCCTCATATTTGTTCTCATTTGAAACTTGTCGGGTATGGTTTGGTATACTGTGGCCCAGTTGGTCACGAAGTTTTTTAATCTTTTCCTCAAAGAAGTTTCCAAATTCGTTTGCCAGTGTACCACTGCTTGTATGCGGTGGGAGTGGTGACTTACTCTTCCTGTTCATTGCTACATTTATTGCTTTGAACATATTTCTTGGATTTCCTCTGTTATCATTGATCCTTTTAGACAGATCTTCTTCCCTCATCTTGTTCAGTGCATCATTCAGGGCATTTCTCTTTGCTCTATAATTCTCATAGTCCGTAACGTTCCTCGATCTGCGCCATTTCCTTTCTGCTCTTCTTTTTTCGACCTTCATAGAGCGTATTGTTGAGTTTGTCCATGGTGTCGGATTTCTCAAGGTAATGGTCCTCTCAATTTTTGGAGCGTGTTTATTCAGGATAGTTTGTGTTGCTTTATAGGCACTCATGAGCATCTCCAGTTGGGATGTAAGTGGAACCTCCTCAATCTTGTCCAATGTTTCATCTATCCTATTTTTGATATCTTGTCTAAATTTAGCCAGGTTGATATCACGTAATTTGCGAAAGGTAATTTGTTCTTTTTTGGGCTTTGGCTTAGCTGTATTGAGGTCGAATAGTATATTATGATGGTCTGAGTTCTGTTCATCAATTTTCCAATCTAGTAATGATGTCTTGGTTGTGGTGATAAGCAGGTCCAGAGTATTGCCCCCCTTATGTGTGGGCTGAGTAATGTGTTGCCGTAAGTCAAATACCTGTAAGATTTCAAGAAGCCTTGCAGCCTTGGTGTTAGACGGTTTGTTCACATGAAAGTTGAAGTCGCCTACAATCAATACTTCATTGTTATAGTTGTGATATTTCGACAGTAGGCTTGTAAATTCCTCATAGAAGTCATCTAGTTTATATGGATTAGACTTGGATGGCTCTGGTCTATATACCACTAGAAAAGTAAAGTTTGATCCATTTACTTTCAAATGGAGTTCCATTGACTCAAATGACTTCGTATTAAGATTATCAGCAATGGAGACCTCAAGTTGAGACTTGTGCAGACAGGCAACACCTCCTCCTGGTCTATTTTGTCTTGGCACTGACAAGTATTTGTACCGATTTTTATCTTGTAATTGACCAATCTCACTGACATCATCACTTTTCAGCCAGCTTTCAGCAAACAGATACATGTCTAAGTCATGTTCAGCCATATAGTCTTGTACTAGGGAAACCTTATTCCTGAGACTTTGAGCATTCCAAAAACAAATTTTAAGGTTGGCCTTACCATTGGCCTTCCTTGGAGTATTTGCCACAGAGACAGAACAACCAGAGGGAGACTTATCTTTTTCATAAATACCAGAACAACATTTGTTACCAGTACTGCTGAACAAAAATTTATTGAGATACATATTTTGAGTAGGCCTATAACATTTAATTGCTTCCGAGTTGTCATCTAGTTTCCATCTCTGTGGCGCTGACCTTCAGGTTCTCCTTTTCTTCTGGCTGGGAGGTGTTGGGTCAACAGTCTCTGCCAGATCTTTTATTGCACGAGTTGCTCCACAGACACGATCAGATCTGCCGGATATCAGTACACCATCCATAACCTCATCATACTTGTCTCGGTTCTCTTTCCTGGGTTCAGACCACTTGCCCACTTTTAGCATCACCTGGAATTCCTTCGTCAGTTTCATGATCTTGGAGCCACCCCTGCCAATGATCTTGCCAATCGCCTCATTCGGAACTCGCACCAGTTCAGTTATCTCACGTATCGGTTCGTTCATTTCTGTACTGGGTTGCAGGCTTTTGACATCTCTCGGCAGAATCAAGTTTCTGTTAATAGCCATAGCAATCTCATTTGCTGCATCAGGTACCAGGATGTCCTCCTCACTTACAATTTCCTCTTTCAGCTTATTCTTTGGCACAGCTTCAATATATTGAAAATTTTCATTCTCAAATCTGGACACCTTATAATTGAAAACCGACAGACGGCCAGTGGCTCCCGCATGATTGGATGGAGGCAGATTTATGGCTACGAAATGAGTAGAGACGTGGGTTGACGCCAACATCTTGATAACATCAAATGCGTCTTGTCCCTTCATCTTTGTTTTTATATCAATTGAGCCCGTAATGATCAAGACGATGTCCACTGTGTTGAAGACATTGAAATCTATGCCCTTCTTAATCTCTGAGAGCAACATCTTCTTTGGTGTCCAATCAACCCTTGCATCCAACAGTTGATGCACCGGCTCCATTATATCATCAAAGATGATTATACCTTTATGTTTTGGTTGGCTAACGCCAGAAACATTTGATAAGTTGCTCGTATCCAGCTGTTCAAGCAGCTCGTTGCGTTCTATTTCGCTTTCCTTCAAGAAGCATGAAATTTGGCAGAGATACTCTTGATACCATTATCTTCCATTTTAGATATAGACACATCTTCAAAAATTTCTATAATGGAAATGGCGGCCATCTTGTTCCGCCATTATCGAAAATAACATTTTTGTCTATATCTTCAGAACTATTAATGGGAATTGGAATTTTTCTTCACCTATGTGTATGTTTAGATGGTCAAGCTTTCCATTTCTATCACTTAGACAAGTGAATTATATAAGCAGATTGAAGTAGGCAGTATTTACTATCCCTAAAAAAGGCTAACATAACTGTAAACGGGATTGGCACAGCACACTCTGGTCGATCATGACACAAATATTATTTTATACATAAAAGCCTTACAACTGACCACTTCCTATGATATTGAGCAACAAGCATACACATTATATGTACCCCTTTTCATCTGATACATTTATCCAGGCCATAAAAAACTGGATTGTGTCGAGATGCATATTTACATGTATCAACCTGTTCTTTGAAAAAGTCTAGAACTAGGCCTAGATGTTTATGACACGGAACATTAACCTTTTTTTCACTGTGGTCATATTCTTTCATACCTTCTGCAGATATTGTAAAAGTGACATGTTGGAACAATTGTGACATGTTGATGCATCTTTATTTGTAGGTGCATTTGCTTGATACTATAGTAATGCAAAATAGAATGTGGTGGTGGTTGTGTGACACTGGACAGATGCGATTTGTGTGCTTGTAGTTGTGGTTTGGTGGCGTAAGGCCTATTGCTGAATTGAAAATGGCCAATATTTCACTTAATATACACACTGAGTGGTTGCAAAATCACAGCAATGCTATCATTGTTTTTGGGAGATTCAAAATTCCTATGGGATGATGTATCACCATATGAATGTTGCCAGAAGTGCTTAGAATAATCTGAACCCTGGAGAATAATCTGAACCCTGGACAAGTGCCTATCGTGAATTTTGATCAGCAACTATTCGCTCTGGCAAAGCAGGTCCAGTGGCAGTGGCCGGCACGGTCTGAAAACCACAGAGAACTTCTCACTGAAGATAATTGGAGATTGGCTGGAGGAGAGTGGATGGGTGGAAGCAATTGTTCAAGCTCGGGTAATTTCTGGGCAATTCTGTAAAGTCTGATTCACAGATTTTGACACTTTAGCAGCTTATGTAACCCTACCATTACACCTCAGCTATTTCATTGTTAAACAGTGATAAGGCCAGGTAATATGGGTATCAGACAAGCTATCGACCAAAGCTCAAATTGCAACAGGAGTTGAGCTACGGCAAAATGTCATAGGGTCGGATGTACACCGTGTGAGTAGGTACGACACCATGACATTTTGCTGCACGAGCTACTAAAGTGTCAAATCTGTAAATCGGACCTTACGGAATTGCCCATCTGCTGGAATTCTTATTTGAAGGCTTCCCATGGAACAAGGACAATGTATGCTCATCAGGTCACAGCTGCTAATCTTTACATGTTTCATTAAAAGCCTATTCCATTTATCAATTTGAGCTTTGGATGGATGACAGTGTTCTGTAATTTGATCAGTGGGCGGATGAGTGTAGAAAGAACCATCCTCAGTTTTGGTTTTAACATACAGCATTGTGCTAAGAACTTCTGGTGCTAGAACTAGTGTGTCCGCCTGATGTGGAGACTTCCTATTGAATGTTGATAGTTTGGTCAGGCTAACCCCAAGTGATTCAGTCTTGATTACACTAGTTCAAGCACAAGAAGATAATTATGTCTGTTGTATTGGCTCCGTGGGCACCAATCAGACATGGTCTCTCTCCAGGAACTGCATCCAGAGATTTACAGGAAGATTAAAAGACCTGCAGAGTATTTTCATCAGTCACTGTTGACAAGCACATGAATAACACAATACTGATATGAAGGGATATGGTGGCACTATTAGACTAAAGCAGAACTGAGACTCATTGCATCAATGGATGGTGTCTGAAGCAAAGATCTGGAGACAACACCAAGATCAGGAAAGTAGGGATGTCATTATGAGCAGTCTGAAGTATTCTTAACTAGCATTGCTGCACAAATCACCAATCTTATCAAGGTGTTTGAAGACATGGGCAGTCCCTCCCTTGATGAAAAAGTTCTTGTTAACAGTTGATACAAAGCAAGTAGAGAAAGTTGTGGATGCAGTGAGAAACTGATGCCGAAAACATTTGGAAGCAAGAGTATGACAGACAGACAGACAGAAATGTTTATTTGAAATGAATTATTACAATACAAATACAGTTAATTCCATAAATGGATGAGACATATGTCACTAAGAGGTTATTAGCAGACAAGCCAATTACTGACCCAATAAAGAAAAACAAGTTGCCACTCTTTAGGCGATCTTCATCTTAGCTTCATTCAAAGACCAACTTCTACTCACCTAATCGAAGAATGACTGCTCTCTATTTTCAAGTCTATATATACAGCATGTCAAACATTTGATGGAGCTTTTAAAGACTTCTAATATATAATATGAAAACTAAACATATCCATCATCTTCGTCTGTTCATAGAAACTTTTCGTATTGGAAGGTACACATAGTCTGATCTGCCTAGAGGCATTCAGTAAATTTCAGTGCCCTGCAATCTCAACCTTCTGATGTGGAAGATATCCTGCCTAATATAAAGCTGCAGTAGTCAAGATGTTGAACCTGGGATATTCAAAATATCTGACAGGTATGCTGAAAAAATTTTGTTTTGTACATAAGAAAGCAGCTTCAAACTTCTGGTCTGGGACAGATAACTACTTTCCACATAGCATGAAAAGTAACACAAGACATAGTTTTGGTTCAGAGTAGATGGACAGTCACCCAAGGTGCCCTCAAACTGGTAGCAATTCTTGCATGTAAGTGGGAACAAGACCAACCTCTTAAACTTTGTGACAGAGAAGATAGTGAATATTGAAACAGGAAAACAAGTTTTGACCACTATGGAGAAACAAGTGTTGTCCATTAGTATTGACCTGTCACACCTTTTGCCATTGTATTTACAAGGAAGTTGACACTGAGCCACTCCTGCATGTAAGTGAAGTAGTATGTTGTATAAAGTCTTCAAAAGTTTTTAATCAGACCAGTTGATAATGCTGTTGTAATTCTGGCCAACATCTGCTGTTTATTAGCTAAGCCTTACAGAAATGTAGTTTGCTTTTGGGCAGGGACGGCTTCAGCCAATTATACGTTATAGGCAGCATTATGCCGATGCCCCCCCCCCTCCAGTCCACCCAGGACACAGAGCGAGGAGGTTGCACAGAAAAAGGAGGGGGCACAGAGCGAGGAGGGGGTACAGTGCAAGGCGGGGCGCAGAGCAAGGAGGGAGCACAGAGCTAGGAAGGGGTACAGGGAAAGGAGGGGGTGCAGATCGAGGAGGGGGCGCGCAGAGCAGGGAGGAGGCGCAGGGCAAGGAGGGGGATGCAGAGCAAGGAGGGGGATGCAGAGCAAGGAGGGGGTGCAGAGCAAGGAGGGGGTGCAGAGCAAGGAGGGGTGCAGAGCAGGGAGGGGGTGTAAAGCAATTAGGGGGCAACAAGTAAGGAGGGGGCACAATTAGAGACAAAAAAAGAAAGAATATAAAGAGATTAATAGATAAAAAGGCCAGGAAAGTTAACTTTTAATTAAAAACGACATCACAGTTGATTCTCAAGCCTATATCAGGTAATCCCTAATAGGAAAAATTTGATGAAATGAACATTTTTTTATTTTAATCAGGTCTAAAGAACAAATCCGTCCCCTCAAGATGCTGGAAATATTCCTGGTTGTCATTGAGAATTGATTGTATGTTTTGATATGCATCTCATCATAGTATGGGAGGCTCTGACAGAACTGGAAATTGATGATTCATTCTTTATATATCTTGTGATACCTCCTAGGAATTTTTGATTAATTTTAAACTTTTTTATGGATTGGGTCACTTCCATATTGATTGTATGTTCACTTAAAAGTTATAAAGCAATACAGTATTAGTGTAATTCAGGTATAATAGGCCTACACTCTTATATATTCTATGATTCAAATGGATCTATATTGTTCATTTCATGTATAATATTACGCGTTTTTCACGGGAACATTGATATTAGGCCTAGGTACAGTGATTTGGAAATGGTGATTATCTTGACGGTTTATAAAATTGACTGCTGCAGATAATACATTTTCACACAGCATTTTTTCCTCACCTGGGAGCTTTCAACTTCTACCTAAAGTCTCATTAATCCAAATGACTGGGAGGTGTGGATGGGCGATGTCATTCACAGGGGAATCCCCAGAGATCCCCTCCTTGAACATGCTGTAAACACTGGCCATGAAAAAGACTTTGATAAAACCAAATTATTGACATGGAATCTGACTGATTTAGAAGAAGCCATCCACATCAAAACCAACAGTAGCAACTTAAATTTGGATCAAGGATGACACCACCTGACATCACCTGATGACAGAGGCCCAACTGGAAGTTTTGGGCCCCCTAGGATCAGCGTGGTTGGGGCCTCCATCGGGTGCTACCCGCACATTGAAATTTGTATTATAATGTTACTATCTTGGGGGTGTGACCCTAGGTATGTAACATAGTAATTGAGCCACTGCAAACTATCTACTGGCAACTAATTCCCACACTCGCAGGGACCGGAAAGCATCTGAGGAATCCCATCAATGGATTTTCTTGACATTTGGTACCTAATTTCTTAAATAAAATGCAATATGGTTGTGTTTGAAAGCATCTCTGTAGTTGTAGATTATTTTGTTATGTCTATTTAGATAGCCTGACCCTTAAAATATGGGTGTAGACACAATCACGAAGCCCCTATCTTGATTAGTTCTCCTGATATCAAGGAAATTCAATTTTACGGTAATGGCTGAACAAATATGGCTGCCACAGGTTTAACAATTGCATGTAGACCATTTTTCTATACATAACTGGATAGCCAGACCATAAAAACATGGGTATAGACACAATCATAAGTTTTCTATCATGCTTAGTTGCCATGATATTAAAGAAACTGAGTTTTCGGGTAATGGCCGAAACAAAATGGCCGCCATAGGAGTTACGCGAATTTTTGAGAATGTGTCTATATCTAAATTTTTTCTTTACATACTTAACTATCGTTGCGCAAAATTTCATGCTTCTATACCAAAATGAACGATTCGTCTGATATTTTCCACATATCTACTGCACTAACAGCAGTTCAATCTTGTTGTGCCTTTTCAATTCCTATGTTAGACAGCATTTTCAATTGTCCTGTGCCTTCAAATGTGTTGTGCCTTTTCAAGTCCTATATTTGACAGAAGTTTCAATCATCTTGTGTTGTAAAGGCCTATTTTTGACAGAAGTTTCAATCGTCCTGCCTTATCAAGTCCTATTTCGGACAGCAGTTTTAAATCAATCATCTAGTCCCTAACCAAGTCCTATGTTGGACAGCAGTTTCAATCATCCTGTACATATTACCAAGACCTATTTTGGACAGCGGTTTCAATCATCTTGTCCCTTATCAAGATCTATGTTGGACAGCAGTTTCAATCATCTTTTCCCTTATCAAGTCCTATGTTAGACAGAAGTTTCAATCATCGTGTGTTATCAAGACCTATGTTGGACAGCAGTTTTATCTTGTTGTGCCTTATCAAGACCTATGTTGGACAGCAGTTTCAATCATCCTGTGCCTTATCGAGACCTATGTTGGACAGCAGTTTCAATCTTGTTGTGCCTTACCAAGACCTATGTTGGACAACAATTTCAATCATCTTGTCCCTTATCAAGACCTATTTTGGACAGCAGTTTCAATCGTCCTGTGCCTTATCAAGTTGTATTTTGGACAGCAGTTTCAAATCAATCATCTAGTCCCTAATCAAGTCCAACGTAGGACAGCAGTTTCTATTATCCTGTGCATATTGTCAAAACCTATGTTGGACAGCGGTTTCAATCATCTTGTCCCTTATCAAGATCAATGTTGGACAGCAGTTTCAATCTTGTTGCGCCTTGTCTAGTCCTATGTTGGGCATTAGTTTCAAACGTCTTGTCCCTTACCAAGTCCCATGTTGGACAGCAGTTTCAATTATCCTGTGCCTTATCTGCCCTAATCAAGACCTATGTTAGACAGCAGTTTCCATCTTGTTGTGCCTTATCAAGTCCTTTATTTGACATCAGTTTCAATTGTTATGTGCCTTATCAAGACCTATGTTAGACAGCAGTTTCCATCTTGTTGTGGCTTATCAAGTCCTATGTTGGACAGCAGTTTCAATCATCCTTTGCCTTAGCAAGACCTATATTGGACAGCAGTTTCAATCATCTTGCGCCTTATCAAGACCTTTATTTGACATCAGTTTCAATTGTTGTGTGCCTTATCAAGACCTATGTTGGACAGCAGTTTCAATTGTCTTGTCCCTTATCAAGACCTATGTTGGACAGCAGTTTCAATTGTCCTGTGCCTTATCAAGACATATGTTTGACAGCAGTTTCAATCTTGTTGTGCCTTATCAAGTCCTATTTTGGACAGCAGTTTCAAATCAATCGTCTTGTCCCTTATCAAGACCTATGTTGGACTGCAGTTTCAATCGTCCTGTGCCTTATCAAGTCCTATGTTGGACAGCATCTATCTATCTATCTATCTATTTATGATTGAGTTGTCCGAATATCCTTTAAATAACATGTAGGTGTTGCTACAATATTTATATTGCCAGTCACTATGTTTTCGGCGTATCATGTTGTGACATTTATCTTGTGACCATAGATTGTTGTGTCACCGGTATGTGGTCGTCTAACCTCAGGGCTCTCTGCGCTATGAGTGCAGTCAACCAGAACAGCCTATCTGGTGCTAATTAGCAGAGTAGCAAGGCTATTGTTGGCCTGAGGATGGGGGCACCCCCTGAGGATACCCCAAGGTTGGGGGAACCCCCAGGGGATACCCCAAGGTTTCGGGCTCCTGCAGGGGATACCCCAAGGTTGGGACACCCAGGGGGGATACCCCAAGGTTGGGGGCATCCCAGGGGATATGATCAGGTTGGGGGCACCCCCTTGAAATACCCCAAAGTTGTGGAACCCCCGTGGATACCTCAAGGTTAGAGGCAACCCCTGGGGAAACCCCAAGTTTAAGGGCACCAACGGGGATAACCTAAGGTTGGAGGCACCCCCGGTGATACCCGGGGCTGGGACACCCCCCAGGGATACCCCAAGGTTGGGGCATCCCTTTGCTTTGCTATTCGGATACCCCAAGGTTGGGAGCACCCCAGGGGATACCCCAAGACTGGGGCCACCCCCTTGGGATACCCCAAGGTTGGCAGCAGCCCCAAGGGATATCCCAAGGTAGGGGCAACGCCAGGGGATACCCAAAGGTTGGGGCACCCATGGGAAACCCAAAGGTTAGGGGCACCTGCAGGGATACCCAGAGGTTGGGGCACCCCCTTGGGATATCCTAAGGTTAGGGGCACCCCCTTGGGATACCCCAAGGTTGGGGGCATTATGAAAATACTTTTTAGAAGGTGCTCCAGCTGTTCCAACATACCATTGCAACTTTATAGGTCCTTGGAGAGATGGTTAATCTTCCTTTACATATACCCCATAATTCTTGAAAAACAATTATAGGGTATGACTTTGATCAAAAAAATGTAGTATATTCCTGCTAATTCAGCTTTGCTATATGGAAACCAGTCACACAAGAAAATCAGGCTTTTAAGCTGTAGACTAAATTAACAAATTTCGTAATCATGAAATTTTAATTAATTGTAATGCGATTAAGTAAATATCAAGATTGTGGGATATATATATTTCGGTATACAGATGTGCTTGAAAATTAGTGAACCCATAGAGATTTACCATTGAAGACAATGATAAAGTTGTCTCATCGTAGTGGCCATAACATAAATGATATTGCACAAATCATTGAACCAATGACTGTACCATACCAAATGTTGAGGTTTCCCACTACAGGTACCAGCCTGGTCATTGGATTTGTATCAGGGGTCTTTGCGCTAGATAGGGGTTATAATTGTGAAAAAGTAAGTACACCCTCTACTCCTATCTTTTAACATTACACTTAATGTGCACTTACTTTTAAGCTGTAGACCGAATCAACACATTTGCAAGCCATGAAATTTTAATTAAATGTAATGCGATTAAGTAAATTTCAAGATTGTGGGATATATATCGGTATATATCCCACAATTTGTGTCAGATTACCTATTCAAAATAGATAATTTATGAAAATGCTTTTTAACATGTGCAACTTTATAGGTCCACGGAGAGAAGGTTAATCCTCCTTTACATATAAACCCCATGCATAATTCATGAAAAAAAAAACTATGGGGGTATGCATGACTTTAATCAGAAAAAACGTTTTATATTCCTGCTAATTCAGCCTAGTCAACATAGATAAATTATGAAAATACTTTTTAGAAGGTGCTCCGGCTGTTGCAACGTAACATTGCAACTTTATAGGTCTATGGAGAGATGGTTAGTCCTCCTTTACATATATACCCCATAATTCCTGAAAAAAATTATGGGGTATATATATGAAAAAAACATTTTATATTCCTGCTCATTCGGCTTTGCTATTTGGAAACCCATATTCTTGAAAAAAAATTATGGGGTAAAAATGACTTTAATCAGAAAAAACATTGTATATTCCTGCTCATTCGGCTTTGCTATTTGGAAACCAGTCACACAACAAAATCAGGCTTTTAAGCTGTAGACTGAATCAACACATTTGCAAGCCATGAAATTTTAATTAAATGTAATGCGATTAAGTAAATTTCAAGATTGTGGGATATATAATATCGGTATATATCCCACAATTTGTGTCGTTGAAGAAAGTGCTAATCTGTTGTAAGGCCTCACACATCAATCATGACATGCATTGATAAGGGTAAGATGGTTATGACAACCTGGTTTGTGTGATAGCTTTTGGCAAATTGTGCTTTGAATGGAAAAGACGAAATATGCACGATAGTCAATAAGAAATTCCCCATTTTCTGAGCTTCTGAAATTGTGGGCCATATATTGATATATACCCCACAATCGTAGATATTACATAGCCCATAATTTGGTAATAAACTAAACTCATTTAAATTCATGAGACAACATGTCAGATTACCTGGTCAACATAGATAAACTATGAAAATACTTTTTAAAAGGCGCTCCAGTTGTTCCAAAGTAACATTGCAACTTTAAAGGTCCACGAAGAGATGGTTAATCCTCCTTTACATATATACCCCATAATTCTTGAAAAAAATTATGGGGTATATATGACTTTAATCAGAAAAAACTTAGTATATTCCTGCTAATTGGGCTTTGCTATTTGGAAACCAGTCACACAACAAAACCGGGCTTTTAAGCTGTAGTGTAGACCAAATCAATACATTCGATAACCACAAAATTTTAATTAAATGTAATGCGATTAAGTAAATTTTTAAATTGTGGGATATATATCGGTATATAATATATCCCACAATTTGTGTAGTTGAAGAAAGTGCTAATCTGTTGTAAGGCCTCCCACATCAACAACCACATCACCTTGATAATGGTAGGATGATTACGATAACCTGGGTTGTACGATAGCTTTTGGCAACTTGTGCTTTAAATGGAAGAGACAATGTGTCAGATTACCTAGTCAACATGCAGTGGCTTATTTAGGGGGGGGTATTGGGCCATAGGCCCATGGCCCCCCCCCAGGCCAAAAATTAACATGGAAGAGATGGGAAAAGCCGCCGAGCGCTCCCTATTCACCCCATGTAATGGCCCCCCTCAGGCCATTTCTAGATACGCCCCTGTCAGCATGGATGAATTATGAAAACACTTTTTAGAAGGTGCTCCAGCTGTTCTAATGTAACATTGCAACTTTATAGGTCCACGGAGAGATGGTTAATCCTCCTTTACATATATACCCCACAATCCTTGAAAAAACAATTATGGGGTATATATGACTTTGATCATAAAAAACATTGTATATTCCTGCTCATTCGGCTTTGCTATTTGGAGACCAGTCACACAACAAAATCAGGCTTTTAAGATGGAGACCAAATTAACACATTTGCAAGCCATGAAATTTTAATTAAATGTAATGCGATTAAGTAAATTTCAAGATTGTGGGATATAGAATATCGGTATATATCCCACAATTTGTGTCGTTGAAGAAAGTGCTAATCTGTTGTAAGACCTCACACATCAATCATGACATACTTTGATAATGGTAGGATGATTACGATAACCTGGGTTGTACGATAGCTTTTGGCAACTTGTGCTTTAAATGGAAATGACGAAATATGCACGATAGTCAATAGAAAATTCCCCATTTTCTGAGGTTCTGAAATTGTGGGCCATATATTGATATATACCCCACAATTGTAAATTTTATATAGCCCATAATTTGGTAATAAACTAAACTCATTTAAATTCATGAGACAACATGTCAGATTACCAAGTCAACATAGATAAACTATGAAAATACTTTTTAAAAGATGCTCCAGCTGTTCCAACGTAATATTGCAACTTTATAGGTCCACGGAGAGATTTTTAATCCTCCTTTACATATATACCCCATAATTCTTGAAAAAAAATTATGGGGTATATATGACTTTAATCAGAAAAAATGTTGTATATTCCTGCTAATTCGGCTTTGCTATTTGGAAACCAGTCACACAACAAAATCAGGCTTTTAAGCTGTAGACCAAATCAACACATTTGCAAGCCATGAAATTTTAATTAAATGTAATGCGATTAAGTAAATTTCAAGATTGTGGGATATATAATATCGGTATATATCCCACAATTTGTGTCATTGAAGAAAGTGCTAATCTGTTGTAAGGCCTCACACATCAATCATGACATACTTTGATAATGGTAGGATGATTATGGCAACCTGGTTTGTGTGATAGCTTTTGCTAAATTGTGCTTTGAATGGAAAAGACGAAATATGCAGGATAGTCAATAAGAAATTCCCCATTTTCTGAGCTTCTGAAATTGTGGGCCATATATTGATATATACCCCACAATTGTAAATTTTATATAGCCCATAATTTGGTAATAAACTAAACTCATTTAAATTCATGAGACAACATGTCAGATTGCCTAGTCAACATAGATAAACTATGAAAATACTTTTTAAAAGGTGCTCCAGCTGTTCCAACGTAATATTGCAACTTTATAGGTCCACGGAGAGATTTTTAATCCTCCTTTACATATATACCCCATAATTCTTGAAAAAAAATTATGGGGTATATATGACTTTAATCAGAAAAAATGTTGTATATTCCTGCTAATTCGGCTTTGCTATTTGGAAACCAGTCACACAACAAAATCAGGCTTTTAAGCTGTAGACTGAATCAACTGATTTGCAAGCCATGAAATTTTAATTAAATGTAATGCGATTAAGTAAATTTCAAGATTGTGGGATATATTATATCGGTATATACCCCACAATTTGTGTCAGATTACCTATTCAACATAGATAATTTATGAAAATACTTTTTAAAAGGTGCTCCATCTGTTCCAATGTAACATTGCAACTTTATAGGTCCACGGAGAGATGGTTAATCCTCCTTTACATATATACCCCACAATCCTTGAAAAAACAATTATGGGGTATATATGACTTTGATCATAAAAAACATTGTATATTCCTGCTCATTCGGCTTTGCTATTTGGAAACCAGTCACACAACAAAATCAGGCTTTTAAGCTGGAGACCAAATCAACTCATTTGCAAGCCATGAAATTTTAATTAAATGTAATGCGATTAAGTAAATTTCAAAATTGTGGGATATATTATATCGGTATATACCCCACAATTTGTGTCAGATTACCTATTCAACATAGATAATTTATGAAAATACTTTTTAGAAGGTGCTCCAGCTGTTCCAATGTAATATTGCAACTTTATAGGTCCACGGAGAGATGGTTAATCCTCCTTTACATATATACTCCACAATCCTTGAAAAAACAATTATGGGGTATATATGACTTTGATCATAAAAAACATTGTATATTCCTGCTAATTTGGCTTTGCTTTGGAAACCAGTCACACAACAAAATCAGGCTTTTAAGCTGTAGACTGATTTGATAACCATGAAATTTTAATTAACTATAATGCGATAAAGTAAATTTCAAGATTGTGGGATATATATCATTATACATCCCACAATTTGGGCATTTGAAGAAAGTGCTTATCTGTTGTAAGATGTGGGATTCGTTTTTTTTAAACGATTTGCGTGACTTTTAATAAAAATACAGACTTAATTTTTTTACCGTTAAATTCAGCTTGAAAATACACTCCTGCTCATAAATATGGAAAACTTTTTTGGAAAAAAGTGTGAAATAAAATTAAATTTCAGGGTGTGAATGTAAGCAAGGTCCATTGTGAAGGTCAAGTCACCTTCTCTAATCACTCTTTAAAAGCCTCAACTTCATTTTTTCCAAGAATTTTTTATTTTTGGTTGAATGAACCTCATCCTTAAAAAAACCCCTGAATTTCCACATTTGGAAGTATTCCATATTGATGAGCAACGGTGTAGCTATTTTAGAGGTCAGTTTCACCCCCTTACTTGACTAGAACATTTTCTAGAATTTTCTAGTTATTGTCATAACTGTTGCAGAAGATCTCCAAAAATTGCAATATTTAAGAAAATAAATTCTTTACAAAATTCAATAGACTGATTGATAAAGACCCATGTATTCAAAATTAATGCATCTATCTTTATTAGGTACTTCGTTTGAATAAGTCTGCATTTTAGAATCCATACATATAGGCCTATACTCATGAAAAATTATTTGACCAATTTAACAATCTGAGTGTCACCGACTGAGCAAATCCTCCCCCCTATGGCAAACAAATTAAATAAAATTTAAAAAAAACAACAACTTTTCAGCTGTCATTACAGTTTGAGTCTGATTGCTCATCACCACATATACACCACAGATGTCCACCTGGCTTGGATTCTTACTTACGCAGCAAAGAGAATTTAATCAAAATTTCACAAATTATTGATTTTCAATAACACTTTTAACGAATATCTGAACAATTTACAAGCTATGAACTTGTAATCTAGCTGAATGCACAATTAAGTATCTCCAAGACGCAACTATTGCTGCAAAAACAACGCTTCTATCATTATTAGAAGTGAAATAAAAATCCAGCCTAACTCATTTATTTCTATAAAATATTAGCAGATCCGTGCGATCCCACGTGCCACAACCGTTTTCCGCATTCCAGAAAAGACTCAATGGGCGATATTTCAGGAATAGACAAATAGATTGGCGATTTGTGAATGTGCTAAGTGGTCCAAAAAGACATCTAATGAGTGATAATTACAGCAATAGGCATGGACTTTTCTATGCCAAAAATCTAAATCAAGTTGTTTTTAGTCTTTTTGACAATTTGGAGATTGGCACTTTAGAGATTGGCTTACGCAAGGATGGTGGTCTTTGAAATCCAAGATGGCGGTGGAAGCCAGGGCGTGTCAAAGTTCTTCTATTAAAAAAATTGTTTCCGTAGGTCTAATGTACCCCTGTGCCAAATTTCGCTCTTTTATCCAGAAATGTATTGTCCTTTTACTAAGATCCCCAATTAATCTAATTTGTGGGGCGTATATGAATTAATAGGCTGTGGGGTATATACCCTGAACAATAATTGTCTGTTAGAGCTAGTGGGGTATATATGTTGCAACAATGCTTGTCCTATTCCAGTATGAGGGTCTAGTCATTGAATGAATAGGGACTCTGTCCAAATTGTGGGGTATATCAGATCATTTCTTTGATATCATCCTAAATGTAATGCTTGATTTGTTGCTATGGAAACTAATGACTTTTGAGACAGGTTCCTGCTAGAGGGCAGCACTTTCTGGGTGATATGCAAATTTATTCTAATTCCCTGTCTCATACCTAATTGTGCCAAAACAATAGGATGTAATTATAAGGTCATTATAAAGACAATAAGACACTAATTGTTTATGGGGTATTTGTATATACCCCACAATTTTAAAATACCCCACAGTAAAGGTCTGAGAAGGAAAAGAACCCCATAAAGAGGACAGTATTATAATTAAGATAAATGAATTCATTATATATTTCAACAACGGGGAAGTCTCTTAAAACCTGCAATGATACAACAATAGGCCTATTATACTGCATTGTTCTGCATGTAAGCATGTATACACTCCTGCACAATACTGCATTGCATGTTTCCCCTTTGACACCCTTTAGTTAGTCTCAGCAAGACACACTTTTTGTCTAGTTGTATGAGTGCGGCAATAGCACCACAGATCACAATGGGAGCAATCTGTTCTGTGATCAGATTTGATAGATTTGCAACATTTGGCATGCTTCGGAAACTTTGTCATGTTGGGAAGGGTATTCACCAAACATAACATAATGAGATGCAAGTCATATATATGCAGGACATTATGAATGGCTGATGCATTCATACTATACTATAAATTCATGGATGCTTTACGTTACTCCTCCAAAACTATGCAACCCATCCCACTGGACATAAGGATAGGCCTATACCCATGCCTACAATTCCCTCTCTCTGTGCCAATCTTACTCTCATTATGCCAGTTATCACGGGTACTCTGCTAGTTGTGATAATACACGATGGAGAAAGGCCATGAGGATGTTCTGTCTGTGAAAAAATATTCTGGAATGTTGCGAAGAAAAGGGAGGACTACATAATAGATTGGAACAGGTTTGAAATTCAGTCAGTAATCTTAAAGGTATTTTGGTATAACATGGTCCCTCCTGCTCATGGAAAAATTACTGTTATGTGACGAGTATCCTTTTTTGCAAGTTGCACTTCATCTTTATGGTGGTACAGAGTAATGTGTCTAACAATGGATTTGCAGGACACCCTATGTTCTCGTCCCCCAGAAAAAAAAGAATCTGCACTAACCGTCTGCTCTCAAGTAATTACATAGAGCTTATATTCCTTGGATGACATTTGGCATATACAGTGCCGCCTGTAAGTTTGTGAAATGGGTGATGTTTTGCTATTGCCGCAATGCTAAACATCCTCCACCAAACTGCTTGTAGAAGTATGACTTCTCATCCGATTACAGGAAAACCTATTGGGTCATAAAGGCCGATGTTTGAGGCATGTGGGATACTAATGGCTGCCAATTTTCTTTGCTGTACTTGGAGATAGGTATGGGCCAAATTCTTTGATAAGTAAGTGAAACACAAGCCCAATGTTATTTCAATGGGAGGGGTGATTCACTTACTTATCAAAGATTTTTACCTATACCTATAGGCCTATATATTATAACTCCAAGTACAGCACATACCCAAAATGTTTTCCTCTCATCAGAAGGCTATAGTCCTACTGTAAAACCAAGGGGGAGGGACGGGAGGGTGCAGAAGAGATAAAGACTTATTTGGTAATTCACACGTATACTTGATGACAGCCAGCTGAGTGGCAGAGTGGTGAGGTGCGGTCTGCTCTGCTGAAAGTCTTTGCCTGCATGGGTTCGAACCCCAAAAAATCAGCTTAATGTCTTTCAGATGAAATGTTGAACTGGCAGCCCCTTGTATCAGTGTATGCGCTGGGCAAGTGAAACATCTCTTGATGGGATACAGTGTATACTGTATGTAACAAGACATTGAGGACTCCTGCTCTCTCTGCCAGCTCTTCAATCAACCCTCATGAGCGCCCGTAACTTGGCCTAGAGGGCTGCAATTACCATAACTATATAACTATATCTATGTACATGTATGTATCCATCTATGCAGGGGTTTCAATCATCCAAGGTTTGCCTCATTGTTGTGTTGTCTTCCTGTCCTGATTAGCCTACCTAGTGCGTACATACATGACAGGATAAGAAGCCAGGTTGTGAAGTCGCATTGTCTGACCATTACACCTCAAATGCTCCAACTCAGTAGACGGGTATCAGCAGAATAAATCCCTCCCCCCCTCAGGATCGAGGCCATGAAAATTGGATAACCCTCAACATTGCCATTCATAAATGTTGCACAACAGTATTGAATAAAATGCCTCCTTTCTTATGCAATATAATACAGGCATACAAATACAGCGGTGACACAACTGGGTAGGGGGGGGGTTCTTGTTGAGTACATGGTCTGAGACTTGGAGGTGCGCCTTGGTGGGACATGAGTCACATGACTTTCTGGAGGGCACCTGCTGTAGTTTCCTACAGAATTGGTGGTCCTCTGTCACTGCAGCATGAAAAGTTTCAGCATCAAAATCTCCAATTCTTTAGGAACTATGCAGCTTTGGAGGTTTTATGCATTTCTGCAATTCTGCAGCTTCCAACAGAATCCTGTAGGAAACTGCAGCTAACTGCAGAATTCTGCAGAAGTGCATAAAACAGTTTTAAAACCTCCCAATCTGCATACTTCCTACAGAATTATGGGTTTTGTTGCAGAGACTTTTCAGAAATGCTGGAGTTACAGGGGCCCCCAAAGCCCCTAAAGAACTCGACCCTCCCCCCCCAACTACAGAATTCTGCAGCTTCCTGCATAATTTCTCCAGAGCTGCCTAATTCCTCCACATGAACAGAACTGCACAAAACTGCAGAATGAATTCTGCAGCTACCAACAGGATGGCTGCAGTATTGCAGAGAGAAATTCTATACTTCTCAGAGAACCAAGATAGGGGTGCCACTCTAACTACTCCTTAGTAAGAAGGGCCTGGCACTGGTCTTAGATCTGTCTGATTAGACTTGCAAATATTGTGTAAAATGTTATGGTAGGCCTAATCACAGAAATCTGGGCTTTCCCTTGTTTGATGAAATTCTCAAAAATAATGTGTCTTTTATCATTGGCAGCAAATGCAGACTTGTGGCCTGAGTGGCTCTAGAGATAATATTATATGCACAAATTTCAGTCTGTAGGATTAACAGACTGGTGTCCCCACCTAGTGGAAAATTCTTGGGAATGAGCGACAGCTGCCCCACCTGGTGAGAAAATCATGCTCTCCCAAATAGGTGCATTTGCTGCAGAATTTTGACACTTTCAACCATGCTGCTACACCAAACTGCTTAAAATACCTTCCAGGTGTCGATAATACCCTCCCTATGTCGAAAATACCCTCCAAAGCAAATTTTAGTTGTCCCTGTATAACTCAGTGGCCAGGCACTGGATGGTGCTGCCCTCTGGCAAAAATCCTGTTTTGGGGTAGTTTTACGATTTTCCACCAGGGGGACGACATTGTGACGTCATCCACGGCCCGTGGAGAGAAATGCTTCTAAAGGTGTCGATAATAGGCTCCTCTACGGTAAATTGACCTAACAATTACAGTTAAGTTCAGTTGGCAGGTAGAATAAGTTTCATATATGACTAATCTTTCTTTTGGACATTCTTTTAATCTGGCGAAACACTACATATACCTTTAAGAAAGATAGATAGGTTAATTTTTTTCTTGATTTAGTCTTGAATATGAAATAACAGTATACCACAGCAGCTCCACACCTGGTACTTGACTTTACAAATTAAAATAGATATAGATGGACAGATGGGGGGGGGGGGGTAAAACTGAATTACCCGAGGCCAAGGTGCATGCATTCATAGAAATACATAGGAGGGACATGAGGCTGTATGATGCCACCTCAAGATGAGGTCACCAAATCCGCCATATTGGAACTGCCCTGAGACATGCTATTTTTCAAGATAGTTCCCCCATCCTCCAGCACATCAATTATTGGTGACGTCACAATGACCATTGTTAAACATATATAGCTATAAGGTGACTAATTCTAACAATGGTGATGACATCACAAAGTTGATTGCTCTCAAGATTGGCATTTTTTTCCGTGCGTACCCGAAATAAATCTAAGGGTCATTTAGGACATTTAGGGGATTAATTGAGCAGGAAAAAGAAATCCCAGAGCAAAGAAAATTTACATGCTGAGCAGTATAACCATAATATACCAGAAAATGTGAAAATTGGAAATACTTTTGGTGGAAGCCTGACCTATCATTCAGAGTAACTTTAACATAAGTGCATGGTAGAAATTACGTTTCCATGACATCTAGATGACCCATGGCGGATCCAGAAGGGCCCGGACGTGTTTCGGCATTCTCGAGCCTGTGTTATCCAATTTTTCTTTAAAATGCTACTATTAATCTTGGTGTCCTAAGTGCGGGCCCGGGCCCGCTAGGTCGCCCCCCCCCCTGTATCCGCCACTGATGACCAGGGTTTTTTCACAAAAATGTAATCGTAAAACATGCTTTACAACATTGTGACAACATCATTTTCACCATTCAATCTACATAATTTACACCAACTCTGCAATGCTGTCACAACATTGCTGAAAAATAGTTGTGCCAATTGGCACTTGCGTTAAAAATTGAAAAACAGCAAAATTGCCTTCTTATGCATTCACAAGTAAAGGCATCCAGGCCACATGCTCTCTTACAAGGCATATATAAATTGGGGAAAAAAAATTGGACATTGTACCTTCAGAACAACAAAAAAGAGTTTTCCTTTCTCTAGAAAAAAAAGTAGCCGAGTTGCTTCAGGACAACAGCACAAGTACACTGTTCGAATTTGACGGTCGTGGGTCACGCAGATGCATCAGAGCAGTGACTGAAGCATCCTCAAGGCCGATTTTATATAGCGTCCCCCATGGCCTAATGATTAAGCATATCGATGGTGAAAGTGCAAAACCTCGTATGTCAAAAAAAGCTGTTTTTCAGAAATTGAAAAAAACTGTCAAGTGTCTTTTTTTATGGTAATGTTTATTAATAAGTGAGTTATGGCCAACTAGATACATAGAAAGTGACACCCTGTTGTAGCAAATTTTTTGTCAGAGGTCGTTTACCCCTTGCATTGATGTTACCATCAGATGTGATTGAAAATGTCGACTTACGAGGTTTTGCACTTTCACTTTCTACCTGTGCAAAACCTTGTAACTCGATCATTTATCATACTTTAAAGCAACTTGCAGCACTGAATATACTTTCAATCTATGTATATACAGTGAAAATTATAATTTGCCTATGACAGATTGCAATAAAAAAATTTATTGAGTGGCTACATTGGCAAGAATGAGGAAAATTAAAATGTTTTCAAATTTTCGTGCACTCTCTTTTTCAATAGCCTACATCACCAAAACAAATATAGGGAGGTAACATTTTTTTAATCAGGAAACTTGCTGGGAGTCATAAAAAAGTAACACAGTAATTGTTTTTCGAAAAAAGTTGAAATATCCCACAATATGTGCTTCAAAGTTCTGATTTGAGTTACAAGGTTTTGCACTTTCACTTTTTGAAACATATCGACATACAAGGTTTGGTGAAATCATTCTGTTACCAGTGTGTTACAGCTTCCAAAAATAGCAAACTGGCAAGGTAATCAACTGACAACGTGTATTGGATATTAATATAGTCATTCCACCAAAAATCTAAAAATAGCAAAATTTTGACATACGAGGTTTTGCACTTTCACCATCGATATGCTTGACCGTTGGCTTTTAGGGCATGGGTTTAAAAATGTCACCCGGGGAACTCACTTTAGTCTGAGCCAAAGGGACATTGAATGCAGGCGAGTTGTAATTAGTATTCTATGCTGGGGCAACTGAAAGACCCCGAGCATCACTGAATTAATAGGGCATGTGCCGGACTCCCAGTCTTCTCATCTCATCGTCATACATCAGCCATCAAAAATTAAAGTACACGAAAAAATTGTTTATTTAATCATCAAACTGAGCAAGGAATAATTAATTCAAAAAAAAATTCAAACACTTCGATATTAAATGGTTGCTCCTTATGTGGTATTGAAAATAGTTAGCTTTCATTATGATGTTATGTACTTTAATTTGGCAAGTGATATTTGATAAACTTGACAAAAACATGGAAAACCACTACTTTTGAATGATGAAATTATATCTTCACGTTTAACTGCACATATCTAGCATTGTAGCAGTTGTTTTATCGACTGAGGGCAGCACAAGGCAGTGTTTAATATATGCCACATGTGCCACTGCAGTATGCGAAGGATTGTGGGTTCTTCAGATGTGAATTTCCCTCTCTTGGCTCCCAGACACTGAACGGTACAGACCATCCTGATAGGACTTCATATTTGCTTCATTGGTGTCAGAACAAATCGGAAGTGCCCTGAGCACTGTATTTTCTGCTTGTTCACTCTAACTGGGAGTGGTTGAGCATTGCTTCAAGCTTGAGTTTGACTTAAGGTTAGTCATTTGGGCTTTTGTTTCTTGCTGTGTCATAGGCTTGTTACAGTGAGAGTTTTTCTGTTTGGCTGTGAGTTTGCACAGCTGAACTTTTGCCTTCTCTTTGGAGTTTAGAGGAGCCAGTTGTGAATTAATTTTCTGCATAGACATTTTGTGTTAATTAATTTAATATTTCTGTGCAGATTCAGTAAAATATTTCATTTTGTTGTTAACTATTTGTCTCACTTGTTGGAGATGTTTTCTCACATTTCTGAGGCATTGTTTTCATAGTTGTACTTGGCAAGATTAGTGTTGGTTAAGGTTTGGAGTATCTTTTGAGAACTTACCTTTAACTGAGCTTTATTCTGCTGGCATAATTATAGTGTTGTCTCTTATTCTCTCATTCAATTTTTTAACAGGGGAGAGTGAGGTGTATTATTTTGTTGCTTCTTGCTGTAGTGTGTTGCATGCACTTGATAATTTTGAGTGTGGTACACACTGAGGCATACGCAACTGTCTTTTGATTTCTTCATTTTGTGAGACACTGATTTGTTACTTTTGTTCCAGTGTGGGCACTTATGGTTATTTTTTGATAACTGTGAGTGGGACACACTGCAGCACTTGTGACATTTTGTCACATTTTCTGAAGATTAAGTTGTGAGACATAAGAGTTTTACTTTTGCTTTTGTGTGGGTACTTTATTGTCTGGTTAATAACTTTGTACTTTGTACACTGTGCCTTTCAGATAAATTTTAAGTGTGGTACGTTTGTGGTGTTTCTTACATTAAAGTAGTGAGACATTAGTTTTTGCATTTGCTCTTGTTTCTGTGTGGACACTTGGTTGTCTGCTAGATAACTTTGTGGGACCTTTGTGTTAACATTGAAGCCACATTGTGTTCTGGCAGGTGATCTTAAGTGAGATACACACTGAGACAATTGTTTTATGCATTTTCTTGCGTTTGGTTTGATTTTTCTGGGTTGAACACTTTGATTAGTTTGTCAATGGTGTCTATGATTTAGTCTTTAGAGATCCTATCGAAGTTCAAGTGTTTTCAACTGCAGTTAATGTCCTAGACAATTATTCTTAGACTCGTCAGCTAGTTTGGTGATATTGCACAACTGCTCAGTCTTTCTGGGTGGAGATACGTGTTAACTGATACGAAAACTTTAGAGTTTCCAAATTTGGTTGTAAATGGTTCCCTCATTTTGATTGTTGCGCAGTGCAGTTTGCCTTTGCTGACAACTTATATTAATTAGTTTTCTTAGTTATTTTGTCTAAGATTCATAGTCTAGTTGATTGTTTAATTGTTTCTCTAGTGACTTGCTTTCAGTGTTTCAATTGGGTGGTACATTGCTCTTGTTGTTTGACTTGTCAGCAGTGATCAGCCAACGTGCACTTTCTGCATTTGTTTTTGAAGGTTCGTCTTTCAATTGCTCAATTGTGGTTTTCTGTGTGGCCTTTTTTACTGTGTAGGCTACAGTGGCTCGCATTCATTTGCTGAATAACAAGTAGCTGGCTTGGATTATTGTTGACACAGTCGTCTTAGTTTTGTCTGTGGTTTCTGCGTAATTTCACAGAAAGTTCTGGTTCATTTTTTAGGAGGCCTGTGCCGCTGGCATCAATTGCAAGGCAGCTGAGGGAATCCTTGAATTTGAGCAGATATTGTTCCATTCTTTGATTTGTTACCAAATCTATTTCCTGTTTTACTCTTGGGAGTCCATCAGTGCTCAGGCTCGGATTGGCTCTCTAACTCTGGATCATTTTTAGTTGTCACAAACGTGCTGCTTCAAGCAACTGGGGAACACTTGTCTTGTTTTGCCGAGGGGAGAGTCTAGGACAAAATATACTTTGTGAGTGTGGATTGTCTGCGATGGTTGCTCTGTGGGTAACTGGCACTTTGCTTAGCTGAGTAGCTAGTGGCGTACCAGGTTTTGCCTTTCAGATCTTTTGCCAGATTTGGTAAAGATGGAGCCTCGGAGTTCATCTAGACAGCTGCGGAAAGGAATTGTGGCGGAACTACGAGATTTGAATGACCAACATGACCAAAAGCTGCTGTATTGGCTGCAGAATCAGGAGGAATATTGGCAGCATAAAGGAAAGCGGCAAAGTCAAGAGAATATGTGGGAGCTGCTTGAAAAGCATCAGCCAGAGGTGTATCATCATCATCGAGAGGAGCGTCATCAACAGCAACTGAAGTGGTCACAGCTTGAGGATCACCTGCGTATTGAAAGAGAGAAATGGCTCGATTTTGAAAGTTGTTACGCTGTCAGGGTCACTGTCCTGCTAAAAGAATATAACACTTTGAAAGCCACCTCTCAGCTACGACGCCTATTACGCCACTCAAAGAAAGCCTCATCTCAAAGGTGTGAAGAGAGGACCAACGTTGACTCCAGAACATCAAGGTCTGTTAACAAGCCTAGCAGCCGTACTGGTGTGGTGGAGCAGAATACTGGTTTAAGAGTCACATCTTGTTCTGAAGCTAATACCGGTACTTCTGTAACTGCTGACCATTTGGCTGCCTTAAATCACAGACAAACGCAGAAACCGGTTCTGGCTCCATGTCCAGTGATGAATTTCATCAATTCTGGAGCAGCCACTGAGCGTGAGGAAGTTAAACCTGCCACTGCCCTCATTTCATGTGCTGTAAGTCTACCTTCAACATTGTCCGACTGCAGTCTACAAGTTGAGGTGACAGAGAATGCTGGTTTGGGAATCCTGGTAAATCCTGACATACAACCAAGTCTACCGTCACTGATAGCCATCTATCCTGCCACCAAGAAGTGCCATCGCAGTTGGTCCGCTGCAACAGTCACACACAGGAGTCAAATCCAGTGAATTCAGCCAATCCAACTGCTCCAGTGGTGCAAGCAGATATCTTTGCCCCTGCTGAGTCTTCATCCGAGCAGCTTGCTTGCAGTGTTTTTCACTCCTCCTCTTCAGCTACTGGAACACTATAATACAACTTAATGGGAGTGTGGTTCACAGCAATGAACCTCATGAATGTCAGGTCGCGGAAGAATACAACACGAGTCCGAAGGACGAGTGTTTATTCTGCAGCAGACCTTCAGATGTGTATTTCCCCCTCTTGGCTCCCAGACACTGAACAGTACAGACTTCATATTTGCTTCAGCATTATAAAAAATTTTAGAATAAAAATTTAATTGTTCCATTGGGCGGCTTCCTTTGCATCTTATTTATATTTACATAGCAGCATCGTTTCAAAAATTATTTTGGAGTAGGCCTACTGCCTCATCAAAAGGGTGTGTTGGTGGACCATTTTGCCTTGATTTTTCTTTCCAACTGTAATTGTCATTAATTTTGGCTCTCATTCAGAACGACATGAACTAGATAGTTTATATCACACAGAGGTACTCCTTTTGCTGAGCAGGAACATATCCTAGCTTCATTTCCCTGCACCTTGGAATTAGACGACACATAAAACATTGAACATCTGCCTGTTTAACGTTTGCTTGTCATATCAGATCAGCACATTTAAAGGAACAAAGTATTGTTAGCCAAATTTAATCACAAAAAGTTCTCTAGGTAACAAAATGAAAATCAAACTTACAAAGTTCATCTGATAATTACAGAGCTATTGCTCTCAATAGTATATTGTGTAAAATTCTTGATATAATTTTTTAAAGTAAAGAATCCCATGCTCTGTTTGCCTCACTCTGTCAGGAAATCACCATCACTGGTTATTTCCAAGTCAAAACTTGAGGCATATTTACGAAGTATTACTATTACAAAATTAATGGCATTTGATATTCTAATCTTTATTTAAATACTTTTACTTCCTATTAACACTTTTAATTGCTCATATTTTTAATAGGTTGATTTAATATTTCCATTTAAAGCATTTACAGTATTTATAGATTGTATGCTATACAAAGAGAATTCATTAAAATAATAATTATTATTATAGTAATATCAAGTACAGTAAACTCGCAAAAAACCATGGTCAAAAATTTCCACACAGAAAAAAAAAGCAGAAAAAAAACTTGGTTTATTGGGGTATCCTTAAGCTTTCAATGAAAAAATTCTACTGAAACATAGTGTTTTAGTTTAGGTTTGGCTTAGAACTTACGGGTTTGGCTTTTTTGAACGAAGGTGTTGTAAATATTTATAGGTTTTATGCTTATAATTTTTTGGTTTGGCGTGTCAATAGTATTGACCTCTATTGTTGCATTTAGCAATATGTACAAATGCAGAATAGCAAGAAGCGGCCAACATTTTCAATCATGGGCAGGATGGATGGACATGAAAGAGGAAAAGCCAGTGGAAATGAGGCTGAACATCAGTGCAGAGTTTGTGGACTAAAAGTTTACACGAAGACAGCAAGTACAACAAAAATGTGCAAAAAATGGAATTTGTCAGTTTTTTCCTGTACCTTAAAGTAAAATCTGCATTTTTGGTACAGTCAACCCTTTTACCCTTACCAATTAACATAGTTTCCACCACATACCATGGGGTATGGCTACAGTTTATCATGTAAAATTTGGAAATCATAGTCAATACTGTATCACTTCGTATATGAAACATGTATTACTATATCACCAGATACCTTAGGATAAGCACAATGACACATTAATCCCCGTACCTTAATGTCAGCACAAATACCACCAAATGAACAAATTTATTAATGCCAATGAGTATTAAACATTACTAATCATCATCTTCAATTAAAGGTAGTAATTCCGCGGATTCTATATAACATTAAACATACATTTACAGATCATAAACTGATAGATTTAAAGCACAGTATACACTTCCAATCAACAGAATTACATGTTTTCCATAATGAAGTGAGTTTAGTTGATTGTGAAGCCTTAAACTACTTGAGGAGAGCCCTGCATTTTGTGATTAGTACGCAATAACAATATTTTTTCACGGCATGAAAACTGTTTGTGTACATTTTGAAAGAATCATGTATATAGCTTTGAATGACAGTAAAGTAAACTTGGTTGTATGGATAGGCTTAATATGACTCTTATCTTTCTGTTGGACAGCATTTTATTCAGGCCACATACAGTGGTCCCTGCGTTATGAGACCGCCCCTTCTGCAGGAGTCATGCGGTCTTTCGTGGGGGTACGGTCTCTTGTCGGGGTACAGGGTACCGATGCCTAAACAAATATGAAATTTCATTTTTACATAATGTATACTTAAATTTAAAATCATCCCTTTTATTTTTCAATTTGGATAACTTAATTCTAAATTGCCTTATACGCTTGTATACTAGCCCAAACAAATTCTATATTATAGAATTTGTCCCTGTATTTATTTTCAGGAAAGCTTCACCTATATCTGTCCATTTAAAAAATAAAAATAGGCCTACACCCAGATATACTTCGTGTACCAAATGAATGCAGAAGTTTATCAAATATATGATATCCAATAAGAAAAGTTATTCTCCGTCCCTCTGATACAAAAGATGTGAAATGCAAATTATTTATGTGTCTTAGGTACTGATTTTACCTTTAAAAAATCCGTAATCCTGGCTTGAGTAGTCTTCTGTGATCCTAATTTAGCTCAGACTGGGTTTGCATAGGATCATGATAGCTTGCAGCCACGCATTAATGATATGCTTCCCCAAATACATGTATCCGTCTCATTTACGTTAATTTTAAAATGACAGTAATGTTTCCAAGCATTCCATGAGTTGAGTTACCTCTTTTCTAAGATATCATTTTCAAAGATTACACTGTCGATGGCAATTAGCTCATTAAAACATTGCATTGAATGCGCTTCTGAAAACTTCAGAGTCAGAACTTCAACACCAACTGATTTCCTTACTCTGAGTTCATTTAGCTGTGCTTCTTTACATGTAGATCTTAATTGATATGGCTAATGTAGGCATGCTATTATTGTTATTTACAAAATCGAATGTGGTGTTTGCAGTGCTAATTATTTAGGTGAAACGGGGAGACTTTTAAAAATGAGGATTAAAGAACATCAACGCCCAACCTCTCCAGTATTTGAACATGCCCACGACACCGGCCACAGAATTGACTTTTCAACAGCAAAAGTACTTGACAGAATCGGACTGGTTCCGAAGGGGTGTCAAGGAAGCTATCCACATTGAGGCCAATCGGAGTGAGCTAAATAGAGACAGGGGACGACATCATCTGCCAGCAATGTATAGACAGTTAATCCATCCACGGGGACCAGGGCCAACATCTGGGGAATCCCATCAGGACCCCCCAGAGGGAAACCCTGGGATTCCCCAATGACATCATTCCTCCCTTTCCCGCCTCCATTCTGTTGGATGATTAAGGCCTCTGGTTGAGGTTGAAAGCTCCCAAGGTGAGAAAAGTCTTTTGCTGTGTTGAAAAAGTTTAACCTATCTCAAAAAAATGCTATTATCAATTACTTATCTGTTTTTCCATTTAAAACAACACACGGCTGGGTGATATACCTGTTGCAGCATCAAATGCCTGATTCAGACAGGTAAGAAATTTTGTTCCAGGCCGTAATGTGAGGTTGAAGTGTAGGCCTACTTGGATTAGCCACAATCAATTGAAGTAACAATTAATCTCAATCCATGTATACCAATTAGCTCAACATGCCTAATTAATTGAATCAAGTCAATCAATGAAATATCAATTCTCATTATCAGCAGTTGCTTTAAATTGCAATTAACTGATAGCAGTCAACTGTGACTTCCAATGGGCGCAAAAACTACACTAATGTCGTAGCTTCTTTGCAGATTTCTGGTCATTTGTGGTCGCATATGAGGATGGAATCAACCAATTCTTGGGAATTTTGCGGTCGTTGGTCGCGTTAGACAGGTTGGTCGCTTAATGGGGTGACATTTATCAAGAAAAACGTTAATGCAGGGGGTCTATGGTCGGATACAAGGGTATGGTCGCTCATTAGGAGGTCCTTCATGGCAGGGACCACTGTACAAGCTTTATAACTAACTGATTTTACAGCTGCATGTAATTTGACAAGTGATAAGTATTACAAAATACAGCATGTTTATTTGGAATTACAGGTGATTTCTTTAGCACGTGATTCTGGTCGTTCACACTTGGCTGCGAGGAATCAATACTAAACAAGCACTTGCTACATTTGATATATCAGCTGTGCGACGTTCTGACAGGTCTAAACCAATCAGATCAACCAAAAATGCCGTTTATTTTGTGGGTCAGGAACCTTAGAATCGAGTACTAATGAAATCGCCTGTACGTGGTATTATCATATTTTATCATACTTTTCAAGACATGTCTGCTGTAGTATTGTCATTAGTTATCAAACAAATGTGAAAGATCATTAAAATATCACAACTGCATTAATCACCATAAATCATGTTGTGATATGTGCTCTAGAGAAAATCATCCCTAGCAAGGCACAGAAGAGAGAAGCATGACCCACAAGAACATCTGTGCAGAGTGTGTGGCTCCAAGTTCAAAAGCCAGCGCCTTTTGACATTTCATTCAAGAAGGCGCTTAGAAAGATGCAGTTGGAGTTTCAAGCCTAACTGATTTTCATTTTCTTGCCCAATTTGAAACTGAGTGAAACAACCACTAATGACAACAATTATACCAGCCGACACATTATACAGGAAAAAACTGACAAATTCCGTTTTTTGGACATATTTGTTATACTTGCTGTCTTCATGAAAAATTTTAATCCACAAACTCTGCGCTGATGTTCACCTGCATTTCCATGGGCTTCTCCTCTTTCATGTCCATCCATCCTGCCCATGATTAAAAATGTTGGCCACATCTAGATATTCTGCACCATACATCATATTACAGCCGAGTCATGTGACCACATGCTCACCATTGACAGATTTTAATTGGGTCTGACACATTGGTCTGACACCTTCTGTTCATTTCTTGTTGATTTTTTACCTTTTTATCCAAATACCATGCAACAACTTGCACTGCCTTCTCGACATGTTTCTATTACAGTTTCCTCTTCCATTCAGCTCTCTTTCCCATTGTGGTTGCCATCCCATAATAGTCCTACATTTGTTTACTATCCTACTGCAGCCAAATTCCAGGCAAATGCACATGGCTATATTGCAAACTTGGGTCAAGTCGAAGCACATAGCCTTACTGCCCTAGCAACAATTGAAGGTATCAATAATTAGACTACAGACAATTTGCTTTTCATTTTCAATTGTGTATATATAAGCTATATCAATTGCTCTTTACCTTTTAAACGCAGTCCACATTCACAATTCCCTCTCAAATCTCAACCAATTTTGGCAGGCATAATCACCGGTTTACCTCGGTCATTAGTACAATATGAAAAATTATATGTACATGCATTGCATAGATTAGGTTTACCTTGTAGGCTTCATACAAACTTTTATCATTGCAGGCCCTTTCTGCTATTCAAAGCCACAGCCTTCACAGAACCTTCCTTAACCCTCTCCTTCTTCTCATAAAATCATTTCAAAATCGCAAGTTTCCTTCCTCTTTAATTATCCTTTTCTGCGTTTTTAATGGGCTTTACTAGCTTGTACATATTACTGAATGTAAAAAAAGAGGTCAGTTATATCGACACGCCAAACCAAAAAATTATAAGAATGAAACCCATAAATATTTACAACACCTGCGTTCAAAAAAGTCAAACCCTTAAGTTCTAAGCCAAACCTAAACTAAAACACTATGTTTCAGTAGAATTTTTTCATTGCAAGCTTAAGGATACATTACAAATATATCCATACCAGCATAGTGAAGCACATTGGAGAATATTTCAATCTCAAACATAGTATAAGTACCCAATTTTATCAAAAAATACACAAAGTAATCCAGTTGTTCCAAAGTCCCTCTTATTAGAATCAAGTGATCTTTGACAACAAAAAATATTTTGATATATAAAAATATACTCTGTATAGGTGAGAATATAATCTAGCATACTGGCTATATTATACAGTTATCGTACAGCACCGAGTGTAATATCAGTTTTTATGGCACCGAGGTGACTAATATTGCACGAGGGCGCAGCCCGAGTGCAATATTAGTCACCGAGGTGCCATGAAAACTGATATTGCACGAGGTGATGTGCAATAACTGTTATATCATATGGTTTTTTGTGGCAAGTGCAAGGAAAGCGGCTGGAATTCCTTTTCCAAACTCTTTTTGTGTTTCTTTTGACCCACTTGTTTAAAATGTATCTCGTCAAAAATCAATAACTATTTCACTCAGAAAAAAAATTTTCACTCTGTCAGAATCCACCAATGATATACTTTATGCTGGATTTTTTTCAGGTTTTTTTCTTGAACTTTATAGCAGACTTTTGACCTCTAAACACACAAAAGTCACTGAAAAATCGGCAAAAAAGCTGTTTTTCGGCCACTTAATGCTCTATTCTGATGTCACTAATAACATCACCGGCACAAAAAGTTGATATCCTTGTAGCCCTTTACTAGGCGCATCTTTTGCTGAAAAAACCATCTTCCTATCTGCCTCCGTTGCCGCGCAGTGAATGTTTTAGTAAAATTGAAAAACACAATATTTTTGTTAGTTTGTGGCTGCAGCAGCAAGAAAATATGGTGCTTCCTCTCAGGTCGGCCAATATCTTACATGTTAAAATGAGCGTGCAATAACATGCGTGCAATATCATAGAATATTGCACGGCTGTGGGCCAATGAGGAGCCAGTATTTCTGCTAACCATATGATATTAACATTTAATTGAATTTGCATGAAAGATGTAGTGTCACTTAAGGCACAAAAAACATCTGTTAAACTGTCTAAAGTGTTGACTGAAGCCAAACCCAAGCCTTAACTGGGTCGCTTCGCATAGAGCAAACGGTACACAGTGTAAAGGCCCCTTATTTTGATGAAATATTACTCTAGTATTTTAAAAGATGTAGTCTCGAATAATATTGGCATAACACATTTAATAATGTAGGATCAGTTTAATGAAATAATAATAATGAATCAAAAACTCTGTTAAAGTGTGTTATATATACTCCTGTTTTAGGCCCCTTTTCAATGCTAACCTCCCATTGATAGGGGTTTACATATATAGACCCCTTTATATATATTTATTCCACTTCATACACTTGCAATAAGGTATATGGGAGTACATGTATAAATAAATAAATAAATTAAATACAATTAAAATGTACACAATGTAAATATAAATTGTTCATTGTCATCAGAGTCCACTGCACCACTTCTGAGGTCAATTATGGCTTGGACGGTGGCCAAGTCTTCAGAGGTTAAAGTGTCTTTCACTCTCATTTTGCCACTTATCAGTTCATGTCGTTCTACTGTAATGTGGCTGTCAATAACACTCAGATTATGACCAATTAATGAGTTTTTGTCAGCTAGTCCATTGTTTGCTATGTATTTGGCAACAAGATTGTCACTCTCAATCATACTTTTCAGTAGTTTAAGAAATCTGTTGCCCACCTGTGCCTGTGAACCGAGGCTATTTACCAGCTTTGGCAAATATCTGGTGTGAGTCCTGTATGGTAGTCCTAAGATCTGTCGGGCACATTTGTTCCACATTGTGTGATATTCTTTCACTTTGGGGTCACTCAAGTCCCAAGCTGCAGAGCCATAAAAATGGCACACTTGTATTTTAAACACCTCCAATTTAACAACATCAGGTGCCTTATGTAGAGTGGCCATTAGCAGGTTAGTCCTACCTGCCGAATCTCCCCTTTTTAAACTAATTTCGGGGCCTTCATTCAAATTGCTGCAGAGAATTGATCCAAGATGTTTCACTTGTTGAACCCATGATAGTTTGCCACCACATAAATATATAGGAGTCTGACTTGTCACTTTTTTCCTGGTAAACATTAGGCATACTGATTTTGTTGGATTATAAAGCATCCCATATTCTTTTGCATACTCCTCACAAACTTTAAGCATCTGTTGCAGCCCTTCTACTGTAGGGGCCAGAAGTGTCAGATCATCCGCATAACAGATCGATGCCACATAATGTCTGCCTAACCAACATCCACAACCATTGCGTTTGAGTCTGCTCAAGAGTTCATCCATATAGATGCAGAAGAAGATTGGGGATGCTACCCGACCTTGCCGGACGCCATTTATCGACTGAAAATATTCAGATTCTGAAGAATTCCACTTCGCCCTCGTCATTTGTCTCAGATGCAAGTCTTTTAGGGCTCTCAAGTCAATCACATTTGTACTTCTATCAATTAATAGCTGGAAAAGACGGTCATGTCGCAGGCGATCGAATGCCTTTGTTGCATCTAGGAAGCACCCTATAACATCAGAGGCATTATTGAGATAGTACTTAACTATCTCTTTCACAACTAAACTGCACATCGTTGTTCCATGGGCTTTTTTGAACGCAAATTGTAAATTTGAAGTTTGCAATGCTGACACGTTTCGCTTCAGAAAAACTAAATCAATAACCTTTCCAATTGAAGAAGTCAGGGAAATGCCACGATAATTGGCATCGGAGCACAAACTTGCTCCCTTATCCTTGGGTATTGACTGTATTGTGGCCTTCAGTACAGCCCTTGGTTGATGTCCGTGCATTAAAATGGCTGTTAGTAGCTTACTCAGACAACAGTAAAAGCTATCTGATGCATATAACAAGTGATCAGATATTAATCCTTGATCACCATCATGTTTTTCGTGTTGAAGCTCATTCACTGCTTTAACAATAATGTCTTTGTCGATCACAGCTTCAGTGCCATCACACAATGCCATTTGAGTATCAATATACAGTGCCGCCTGTAAGTAAGTGAAACGCATGACATTGTGCCACTGCATCAATGTTAAACATCCTTAACCAAAATGCTTCTGGAAGGACGAATTCTCATCCGATGAGGAGAAAACATTTTGGGTCATAAAGGCCGATGTGTGAGGCATGTGGGATAAAAATTGCAGCCGATTTTCTTTGCTGTAATTGGAGTTAGGTATGGGTCAAAGTCTTTGATAAGTAAGTGAAACGCAGGTCTAATGTTAAAACATAGGGAAGGGTGGTTCACTTACTTATCAAAGACTTTGACCCATACCTAACTCCGACTACAGCGAAGAAAATGGGCTGCTATTTTTATCCCACTTGCCTCACACATCGGCCTTTATGACCCACTTTGTTTCCCTTTCATCCGATGAGAATTCATGCCTCCACAAGCAGTTTGGCTGAGTATGTTTAGCATTGATGCAATGGCACAATGTCATGCGTTTCACTTACTTACAGGCGGCACTGTAATTATCCACCATCTGTAATGCATTTTCACTTGAGGGAACTGAGTTACATAAACACTTATACTTTTCAGCAAATACTTCAGCAATATCCACGTCTCTGCTCTGTCCATTTATGCATACATTTGCTGCTTTAGATTTTCCACTTTTCATCAATTTAACTTCTCTGAAAAAGTCTCTTGTCTTACTTTTCACTATCATCCCAGCCATCTTCTGGAATTGACAATCCTGGCTTCTTCTTTTGCATCTTCGAACTGCGTACAAGAATTGTCTTTTGCTCTCTGGCATGTTCTCATACAGGACACCCTCTCCAGGCTTCCCAGCATTTCTCCAGGCATAAAACCACCAGGCACATGCTTTCTTGTATGCCTTGACAGAATTGTTCCACCTAGGTAATCCTTTTCTGACATGGGACTTTCTTGGAAAAATATCACCAGCAGTAATGCATGCATTTACAAGTCTTTCACAATATTCATTTATGTCCCATTTGTGCTGTGGGTTGTTGCATTGAAGATTACGACAGTCAAGTGCTCCGAAACTAGGGATTCTCCGTAGCATTTCGTCCAGTGCATGCTTGTAGGAAAGTTTGTGATTTTCAGTCACTTTGTGCCCTAGTATTCGATCAGTGCCATTGTCATGGTCTTCTCCAGCAGTTTGTCTAGCTGGAATCACACCCAACACAGACAACAATGGAAAGTGGTCAGAGCAGTTTGAAGGACAGTCTCTCACATACACACTTTGCACCATACCAGCCAAAAACTGTGAATAACAAAAATGGTCAATTTGAGATTCTGTATTATGGGTGTCACTTCTGTAAGTGTTTTCATTCTCAGCTACATCCATGTCCCAACAGAGAGTCATATCAAAACGGTCAAGCAGAGAGATCTAAAGTATCTATCATGAGCATTGCCTATGCTGAAGTCCGTATTCAGATCACCAGCTAAAACAAGGTGATTATCACTGTAATTGATAATTAGTCGCTCAATTTCATCACATACATCCAAGTATTCTCTGTCAATATGAGTTTTACTCTTTTTATCCACTGGCATATATATATTAAGGATCAATATACTCCCAACATGAGATTCAATAGTAACTCCACACAGTCTTTTACTTTTGGTGTTAATCCGATACACATACTGTGCCACAGTCTTATCCCATAACATGGATAATCAACCATAAGGTCTGCCCTGAATTAGGCTTTCTTCACTCATGCCACTGACACAGCATTACAGGCAATCCTTATGACTGTCATTGAGTTTGTCTGACTGATCGTTAAAAAGCCAGGTTTCTTGAAGCAGAATAATATCCAAATCGTGTGTATCAATCATTCGGCTGATAAATTGAGGCTTATTTGCTCCTAGGCCTCTACAGTTATATGACATAATTTTTAGCTGACCAGACATTATGATGATGTAGCGTTTTCTTCTTTGTCTGTTCTGTTGCTGTCTCCTCTATTTGCTTTGTTTCTTGGTGGGTACCGCTGCTTATAGTAAATCCTTTGTGGCCAGAATGGAATGTAAGCACAGAATAGGGGGCCAAAAGAGGAGTATATTTAAGACACATTTATAGTGGATTTGGTATGCACTATTGAATAAACGGCATAGGGGAGAGTACAGTGAGACACTTTTTTTATTTTCAAGTGTTCCAAAATGTTGGCAGTAATGACTTAAATGAGATCAGGTCCACATTATAGATTATGACGTTGAGTACATTGTACAGCAGTTTCAGGTTCCTACCTTTTACAGGTTTGGAGAAATTTTGAGTTATGTCCATGCTCGTTAAGTGTCTCACTGTGCCCCATGGGCGGGGCACAGTGAGACAGGGCATCTGTGCCATTATTGCCGATCCTCAGGACCTGCGGAATTGATCTATCAATTGTTGCTACAGAAAATAATATAATCCAATAAAAGCAGCTGGCTAGGTGATTTTTTAGGTCCTTTTTTGAGCACTTTTTCGAAACTTCAACGCACAGGACACATGCACGCCTTATTTAACATGCCGCCCGTTACATACTTATAAAAATTCTTCTCTGATGCTTCCCGTCAGATATGACTCACTAAAATCAGTAGTTTATAGCAGGCATTTTGTTTTTAATAGTGAATTGTGAGCTATGCATTACATACAGGTCTTTTGGAGTGCAATTTGTCATGTCTCACTGTGCCCCGCCTCAAACTGTCTCACTGTGCCACATGCAGCTCTCTTCATAAAATATTTGAAATCTGCGGACCGGACGCCTGCATTGTGGTTAATCATCTCCCTAAACTAGGACAAATAATCAAGGTTTGAATCCCTGGCAATTGATTTGCATTATACCATTTTTCTTGGGAATTACAACAAAAAGTCGTTCGGCAAAATTATTTACTTTTACTGGTTAAAAACGAAAATATTGAAATTCCACTCTCGACATGCTGCATAGGCATTCAGGATATAGGACAGTATCTCACTTACTTACTTTTTGTACTATACAAAAGAGGGTTGATCTGTAAACAGTACCAGTTAGACGCTACTGGCTTTGTCTCACTGTGCATGCCGTCTCACTGTGCCCCGCTCTCCCCTACAGATTGTGTTCATTTAAAGCAAATGCCATTTATTCAACAAAAAGGCCATGTCTTATATCTGTATATACTCCTGTTTTAGGCCCCTTTTCAATGATGACCATACATGGAAAGGGGTCTATATAAATAAGCCCCTTTCAATGGAGCATTAGTATTGAAAAAGGGGCTAAAACAGGAATATCTAAAAGACACTTTCATGCAAACTTTTTGTACTATATTATATTTTAATACATTATTTCATTTTACTTATCCTACTTGCCGGATATGAAATAAAGAGGGTGATTTTTGATGGGGCTAGAGATAATTATACAATAACATTTTTTTGGAGGGCATTATGGGGTATTAATCAGTTATGGCCAGAGGGCAGAAATCATTAACTTAATGCACGAGCCGCTAGGCGAGGGCATTAAATGATTTCTGCCCGAGGGCCATAACTGATTAATACCCCATAATGCCCGACAAGTAAAATGTTATTATCATTATTATATACTTTTTAAAATTGTTTTTCAACTTCCCAAATTTTTATGAAGTACACTGCCATGGTTTTTCTTCCCCAAACCCCTGCAGATTTATAAAAACTGGCATTATCATGTAGTGATTAAATAAAATCATGAAAAACAAAGCTGTGATGGATAAATCTAGCCTATAACTTACATTTTTAGTCCAGTTTGTCACTTTTCGCGCTGCGTTTTTCGATCTGACGCTGTTATTTTTGCAGATACAGCAAATCTAGGGCTTTTTCTGTTGTCTGTGACTCACTGCAGTGTTTGTAGGTTTTTGAATTTTGCAAATCGGACCATTTTTCACTGATTTCTAGCCAAATCTGATAATGTCTGACAGAATTTTTTATTCCTCATGTCAACAACGTCACCATGACGTCACGTCTGGTGACGTCACGATGCTTATAATACACAGAGGGCACCACTTGCCCATGTGTTAATCACATTATGGCCCCCATGTGTTAACCACATTATGGCCCTCCATGAATTATGCCATATGAAGGCCCTGAAAAAAACGGTTAACGGCCTATTTAATGCATGGGCAAGTATATAATAATATAGGATATAGCATTATTTGGGGGTACGACTTAAAGAGTTGCCATCATATACACTGTATAGAAATAGGGTTAAATAGGGGTTCACATATATAGGCCCCTATATTTAATTAACATTTTAGAGGGGTCTATATGAATAAGCCCCTTTCAATGGAGCATTAGCATTAATAGGGGCTTAAACAGGAGTAAATATAAGACACTTGTATGGTAGATTTGGTATGCATTATTGAATAAACTACATACACATTATGTTCATTTAATTTAAATTCCATTTATTCAATAAAAAGCCCTCTCTTATATACTCCTGTTTTAGGCCCCGTTCAATGATAACTTAGTACTTAATAAAACTTGAGAATGAGATATTGCAGCACCGTCTATAAGTCCAAAGTGAGACATCATGAAGAAGTATATCCACATGTATTGAGTTGTGATGATGTGAACTCCATCTAATATAGTTATTACAGATCTCGTATAAGTGTGCCATGTTCCATGTGAATATATGCACAGATGATGTCAGTATTGCAATACTGTCATCACTATTGGCACTCCAAGCTTGAGTGTTGATTCCAACTGCTACAAGTCAGCCATATGGGCTATCTAAGTGTGAATAACAATTGATTAATCTGCATTCATTGGTATGGCTGTTTGATTCAGTTGGAGCAGGTGAAACTGATATGTTTGAGCCACTTGCTTGATCCATCATGGACATTCATGGTGTCCTGTTGTGAAATTTCACCTTGAGGGCAGCAACTTGTGGCTTTTCAGCCTTTTAGGTGAGATCTGCCCCAAAGAAACTGTTTAGGATTGATTACTGGAATGGGGATGATGGGGAAATTTTTTGGAAGTGAATGTGGCGGTGATGCATGGGCATACCAGAGGACGAGAAAAGGGGGAGGGGAGTAGTTGCTCCCCAAAAATTTGGGTAAAGGCCAGACAAGGAGGCTACGAATTCGATCATCAAATAAACATTATTGGAAATCAGTGATAAGGATGCCCCAAAGTAAAACTCCCCCCCCCCCACCATTAGGTCTTAAATTCTGAATGGTTCCTGAGTATATTATTTTTGCCAAGACAGAGCAGCATATGATAACCTCTCAGACCAACAAATGAATGTGAGGGGGAATGAATTTGTTTTGTTGTAAAAGTGCTAAAACTGATGGCAGCTATACACAAAATCCATGCATTATATATAGCTGGATATTGTAACTTTTGTATTTATTCAAAACATCAAACTGAATAATCAATGTTGAGCAACAATCTTACAGCATATTGTGGATTTGTAATGGTGTGATCAGTATGTGTTCCAAGTGACAAAGCTGAAACTGCGAATATACCAACTGTGAAATCATTATGCTGATACTGACATCACGAGAGCACTGTGGCAGTTGAAAAGATCATGGCACACTAATATGAGATCTGTACTAAAAGCAGCACTTGTATGATTTAGCATTATGTATTCATCATCGTTAGATACCACAGGTAACACTATGTGGTTTCATTGCTGTCAATTATTCAGAATATTTTGTTTTTAATGTTTAATATGACTATTCATAAGACAGTGTTACTTTTTGGTATACACAGACTTCACATTGTCTTGTCTTGTTTTTTAAAGGAAGTACCAGATCATTGGTTATCATGTTTCTTGATAGCATCCCTCAGACCTTGGAGGGTTCTTCCCATAAATGGTTTGAAATTTTTTAAAATTGTGTAAAAATGCTCTTAGCGCTACAACCTTTGTAATTATACATATAATGTATGTTCATAAAATTATATTGTCAGTCTGTCATCAATGGACCTCATATTTTAATAGAATAGGCAAAAACTGGATCTCTAACCCGATCCATAACGGTTAGTGTAACTATCTTCTATTTGACACTCACCGTTTAGTCTGTAGGCCGCATGTCGCATCCTCTTCACTTGCTTCTTTTTCTTGAAAGTCTCTCATCATATTCTCAACCTTCCTTGCTGCCTTCTGATTATCTGGCCCATTATAGATTGTCTCTAATTCCTGCCACCAGAGAATCCAAGTGAAAGGAGTCACTTGATCTTTGTCTTTGATGTTTACATTCTTCTCAGTGATCATTTGAGACATGAGGTTCCAGAGACTGTCAGTTCCTGCGTCGGTGTCCAGCATTCTTTTCCACGAAACATCAGTCAACAGTTTTTCCATGAGGTTGTGAAGTGGAGTTCTTCCCTCACCATCTACATGATCACAAAGTGCAGGATTCATCTGGATCATGTCAAGACAATTTTCTACAATGAGTTCCTTAACTGTGGAGAAAGAATGAATGCATCCTCTTTCAAAAATGTTTGTTGGGACAGATTTGATGACTTCATTTACTATACAATCTTTTCCTCTTGACACTTCCAATTTCTTGAACACTTCTCTCTGAAACCTTCTAAATAAGGGTATTGATGCATCATTAAGATGAGGGCCAAACCGCCTGAGAAAAAGAGAGTAAGGAGTCTGTTGGTTTTTGTCTTTGATGTTTACATTCTTCTCAGTGATCAGCTGAGACATGAGATTCCAGAGACTGTCAGTTCCTGCAACAAACTCTGGCATTTTTGTCCATAAATCATATTCTGCTAGTTTTTCCATGAGGTTGTGAATTGGAGTCCTTCCTTCACCGTCAACATGATCACAAGAAGCAGGATTTATCTCAATAATTTCCAGACAGAACTTGACAACAAAATCCTTGATGGAAGAGGAACGACTATAGAATTGATAAGTGCGAAGTGAGTGAGCCGTGACGACGTCATTCAATATGTTATTCTGAATTTCTTCTGCCTTTGTAACATATCTTGATGCCTCTTCCAGGAAAGTTTCAACTGACTGCATTGTGGCATCATTCAACATCGAACCAAGCTTTTTAAGAAATATAGTGAAAGAAACTGTCCCATCATGATCAATAGGCAGGAAAGGGTCGGCTCCTTCTCTGACTAGAAATATCAGAACATCCATAGATAGAATACTTCTCCCACAATGAAAATAATCAATAAATTTGGCCAAAAACCTGCAAAAAAGACCATAATTATGATGGGATCTGGGATGATATTGATATACATGATGTGTCCATTATCAATTCATCTTGGTTGAGTGAGGATAAGTGAAATTTTAAAAAAAGATCTCCACTAAAGATTGTTGGAATTCAATCCAAGTACAAGATACAACCAAAGTTGTTGTCTGACAATGAATGACTAAATTGTTTCATTGAAATTTTTCTTGTAAATCCAAGATGTAATTGTAATGGTTACGTATTTATTTCATTTCATCTCACAATATGATAGAAAAAATAGACAAATCATACTCAATAAAAGGACAATTTGCAATAGGAATAACATTTATGTAAAGTTTCATAACAAATAATATTTGTGACAGGGTAAATGGCAGTTGTAAGGAAATGCACTAAAATAAGGTATTATACAAATTTAATGAACTAACAGTTTTCTCAATGAATCAACATGACATCAATTGCGGAACTTTTTAAAGGTTGATCATAACATTGAAAATGACTGAAAATATCAATACTTCTTAAACTGTATTGAAATAATTTGCATATTTGATTGTTTTTCTTTGAGCTGTATTGAAAAATGCAGATCTTAATTCATATTTGGATAACCATATATATTTACCTTGATCCAAAACTATCATCCAAATGAAGGAATATCTGAAAAGTGAAATTGAAATTTTATTTTTTATTTTTGTGTTATACAGTCTGCTCGGTCACATGTGTCATAAAGCACTTTGGTCTTGTTGTTGGCATATTTATGTGGATTCAGAATATTTGATAAAAAGTAAAATATCCTTATTTGTGACAATATTGCAGTGCTGGGCCACAGGAAGTATGGTACACACAGCCAGTTGGTCAAATCGCCCAATGTCATGAAATTTTGTCCCATTGCCATGCAGATGATACACAGGCCTACAGCATCATAGAATCGCGATCAGAAGAAACATCAGACTGCATCAATCATTTCCTGTGTCGAAGCTCTTTAATATGAATGAATGAATGAAACATGTTACAAATGAACCAGGATAAGTTTGAGTTTGTCATATTCCATCCTAAACAAAAACTTGATTTACACGACTATATCATCTGTTTTGACAACAATTGCTTTACTCCACCTGCACGTGTTAAAAATGTAGGTATCATCCAATGATTTTGAACTGCCAAACACGTTGCATTGGTAGGATATGTAAGTTCAATACAAAGGACGCCTGTCGGTCCTTGGTCCAGTCCAGTGTTATCTCCAGGTTGCATTATTGTAATGTTCTTTTGCATACGTTGCTAAAATCTTCAGACTTCAACTCGTTCAAACCAGCTTTACCCATGTCATCACTGGAATATGTCACCAAAAACACATCACTCCAGTCCTTGTGCATCTACACTGGCTGCCTATCTAGTAGAGGGCCCAGTATAAGGTCATCTTGCACACTTTCAAGGCTTTGAATTGCTTCGCACCACAATATCTCTGTGACCAACTAGAGGAGTATTGACCAACTCGTACCCTGCGCGCGTTCCCCAAGTCAAGCTTTGCCTGTCATGCTTTCCTTCAGAACCACAACATTTTGCTATTTTGTTTGTGCAGTGCCCTAGAAAATTTTTTCCTTATGCGAACGATTTATCTTCAGCGAACAAAGTTCGCAGAAGGTATTGTTATCACTTTTGTCAAAAGTTGTCCGTCCGCCGGGCGGGCGTCTGGGCGTCCGAGCGGCGAGCGGATGGACAATTTCCGGGCCAGTACTCAGCCCCTATTGAATGTAAATGGTTGAAATTTGGTACACATATTGCCTGTAAGGTCTATTTGTGCCTTTTGATGGTCTGATTGATGGAACTTTTGTAATTTCTGAAATATTGAGAAAAATTAAAAAATGAAATTTTTTTAGTTTCCGACCTAGGACTCAGCCCCTATTGCGTGCACACGGATTACATTTTGTACACATTTAGCCTGTATGGTCTAGTTGTGCCTTTTCATGGTCTGATTGATGGATATTTTGTACTTTTTGAAATATTGAGAAAAATAAAAATAAAACTTTTTTTTTTCCGGCCTAGAACTCAGCCCCTGTTACATGTATATGGATGAATTTTTTTACACAGCAGCCTCTATGGTCTACGTAGTTGTGCCTTTTCATGGTCTGATTGATTGATATTCTATACTTTTTGAAATATTGAGAACAATTTATTAAATTTTTTTTTTTCATTTCTGGCCAAAACTTCGCCACAATTGCATGTACATGGACGAAATTTGTTGCACATGTCACCTATATGATTAATTTGTGCCTTTTGTTGGTGCGATTCATAGATATTCTGAACATCTTGAAATATTGACAAAAAATATTAAAATTATTATTTTTTGTTTCCAGGCCAAAAAAGTGATCTTCTGTTTGTTCTTTAGATTATTGATATCAATCAGGGCCTCAATTGAAACATTTTCAAATGGAGAAATATTGATACTTGGGTTAAAAGAATTATTAGTAGAATTTAACAATAAAAAAGGCCTCGGGTAAGGTGCAATCATCCTAATACTATAGGAAACTATTACATTTTAAAAACTTTACTCCTTAAGTGGTAAGGTTCACTTGTCTGACCGCTTTGCTGTTTCATAGTAAATGTGTAAATTTGAGGGAGAAACACATATTAAGGAATATAACAACATTTACCCCTGATTTTAGTCAGGGTTTATAATTTTTTAAACCTTCACATTTTCAGACAACTGGCATTTAGATTTAGTAGAGACACTTTCACTACCAAAAAGCAAGGTGTTTTTGTGTGCGAAGAGCATTGCCGCCAGAGAGTAAATATTTACTTGTTACGTAAAACATTATTCTATGGTGAGAAAAACATTTAGTCTCCTTCAGTATAACTTTTTTTTCCTCAGTAATCCTTGTCATTTCATTCAGTAAATGAACACTTTGCTATGCAATTGTTCTTGAATCAACTTGTGGATATTCGCTATTTTGGCATGAACGTTTTTCTGTGATGTTTAGGCAGTTTATTACAGTCCTCATCATATATATGTGGAATCACAACTCTCTTCTAAGCTGTTGAAGTGTGATGTCAGAGATGACTATTCTCTAGCATTGCAATATATGTAAATTAACTGCCAGCTATGATGTCATTTTAAACTGGGTTAGGTTTCCTGGCTTCTGGACAATGTGAATCCACCAAAATTGAGTCTCATAGCGGCACTTGTACAATGTCTCATTGATGGATCCTGCACATTTGGCAGTTTAAACATACACTGTAAGAAATGACCGTGTTTTTCTAGCTAAAAGAACCGTAAATTTATTGCGATTTTACCAGTATTTTTTTAATACAGACTTTGTCCGGGAATTTACAGTTCTTTGTCAGTTACAAAATGGCTACAAGATAAATTTGCTGCGACATGTCATTCAACATTCAGTTCACGTTAATGAACAATTACTTCAACCGTTAATTTACTGGCAACTTGTAATATGCAGACAAAACATTTGAATTGGCCAAACAATCAGTACACCTGGTCAGATTAGGAACTATAAACAAGAGATTGCATGGACTTCAACCACAGAACATGTGGTGCCATCTATAACATATGCTTTACACAGCTGTTAATCAAACTTAATTTATAACTTATCTGAAGGTAAGGGAACATCCTCATTCATATGATCTTAAAGATGCTGTCATTACGCAAAAGTTGTAATGTCTATATGTGACATTGACATTTGTGTGAGTCTTATGATGTGATCTAAAGAATGACACTATTAAAACCAAAATAACCCAAGCGCAGTCTGCATCAACAGAACATACTTCAATAAACTTGACACCTGGTTCTCTTGGAAAATATCCATCCATTTTATGGTTTGTGAGCAAACTAATTGATGGACTTACTTCCCTGCTATGCTGTCAAGCAAGAGATGAGCAAGGCCGAGCCTGGAGTCACTGGCTCTCTCACTCTCTCAGCTGATTCCAGCTTCGATACATCCCTACAGCTATGCGACAGTTAAATCAAGTACTATCCGCATTTTTACAGTAGATTCTACAGCCCCTTGCATTCTTTACATTCTATGTTTGACAGATGATATAACTGTAAAATATACTTTAAATAAACTGTTTTATATATGTACATTACACCGTAATATCACTTTGTTGAATCTGCAAAATTACAGTTCAATGTACCAATCTGCATTTTACGGTTCATTGTCCTGTTCAGGTTTATTAGTACTTTTACAGTTCTTAGACCTGGAACAAAGTTGCCAGTTAATTTACAGTAGACGAACTTCGAGTGCTTACAAGTGACTGGTTTCAGAGTATCAATGAGGTCACTAAAGCTGTTGCTTCAATCTTTACCATTGAAACTGGTGGCTCTTTCACTGACTCATAGGACTTCTAATGACATGTATATAAGCAGCAGTGACCAACATCTGGCTCAGTGACGTGTATCAGAGCAATGCTAAGTGAATGGGCAATAGAACAGTTGTCATATGAAGTGCAGTCACTGTGTCATAAATCTGACCCATTTGACAATAATCATTGCTCTCTTCATGAAAGATGTGGTGTTGACACAGTCAGTCAACATGAAAGCTTATCCATCTGAATTGCGATAGTGAGTTATAAATCATGGCAGAAGTGCGACGGAATTATATGCATGCTTGTGTCTAAGCAGGGTTTTTGTGTATATAAAATGTAGCAACCTGTTTGATGAACAAGGGAGCTACACAAGAAAGCCAGGGGCATCCCTCCATTGCATAGCTCGTTTACACTTGCCCTGCCAACAAGTTCAATAAAATTCTGAAGTATTCTACTCCTTCACAGCTTTTTCTGGCCTGAAATATCTATAATTTAGATAATTGTTTATGGTTTTCCTCAAAGAAATGTTTGGAACAACAAACAGACAACAATTAAACATTCAAACATAGATACAATTGCTTTGAATATCTCAAACTGTGAATTCTGTTTGTCACATCAGAGGAAGATTAATCTGTTTGTTATAACTTCGCTAAAATGAAGCACTTGCGGTCAGAATGGCCAGGAGCAGCAGGTGCCAAGATCAGCTGGGGATTAGTAGCATTGGCAGTGGTCAAGCTCTGTTGATTGCAGGCCTATTACTCAGAGAGACAGGAGTGAGGTCACTGGTGAATGCTATGACACCTATCACACAACATGGTATGTATGGGCTATGAGTCAGTCACACGTTTATGAGGTATCAAAGATATGGTCACTTAACATGGCAGGGATAGGGCTGTGATGTCAGTAACAGCCCACAAGTGTATTGCATGTAAACACTCGAAGTTCGTCGACTGTAACTGTAAAATGTAACCGGAATTTTTTGCAGTGTAGGCCTATACACATATATTTTTTAAGAAAAGTAGGAAGTTATCAGACCACAGTTATTAGAAACATAGGCTGCGCGGCAGCATACCCTCAGCTAATCAGCGGTTTTATGCAGGCAGTGGAATCAAGGGGTGGGGCGTTTTGGGGAGGGGGGCAGTGTTGCACAAAAATGTATGGTCGAATTTCCTGATTTTTGATTTTCCATGACTGCAAATAGTCCAAAGCAATAGAATTGGTGTAGGCCTTTATAAGATATTGTGTATTTTTCATGACCCCCAAAAATAGGGAAGATTTCATTTTTTTAATCTCATTTTATGTAGACTCCAAAGCCCTGCAGCATGTTTTATTCATGGTAGGATTAAAGTGTTTGGTGGCTGCAGGTAACTATTGAGCTTCAAATTATATAGGATTTAGTATGGTATATACATTAGGGTGGAGTGAAAAATGAAAAATGTCAAAAATTAAAAAAACAGCAGGTCCAGATGCTTGTCAATTTGTCCAAAACTCACGTTTTCAGTGATTTTTGGAAGCTGCAGTGAGAATTGATGGTGCACTTCAGGATTAAAGAAAACAGTTAAAATGTCTTTTCGCCGAACTCGCGGTTACGTATATCTTCGTGGATATTAAATATACAACAAAATAGGTGACATATTTGGAATCAGTGAAAAATTCCCCACAAAATGAATACCAACATGATATACTTATCTTCTGTTTCAGGTTGGATCAATCCACTCAAATTTACATAAAATCGTCATAAATTTTTATCAATGATAATGTTTATTTGTTTATAGTGCATTACATCAAAATAGCGACCTCAATGCACTGTACAATAATACACAGATTCATAAAATATTTTAAATTAAGTAAAATTGTAATTAAAAACCAAAATATAATAAGAAATCAGATAAAAACTCCATTAAAAAAAATTAAAAGTAGTAAGATCTAAATAAGTGTGTCTTTAACCTGGCTTTGAAATTTGACTCCAATACCACAACAGACCATCACCCATTGTCAGAAACTCTCTTTTTGTTGTTCTCACTAGTGTAAATAATAAACAAAAATATGTATCTTACAAGCAAGAATGACAGGACTTCATGTTTATACCATGATTTATTTCCATGCCCACTTGTTTGTGAAATATTACCTATAATGTAACTGCACAGTGTAGTTAAAACTTGAAACTCATTATAGTTAGTTTGTATGATGACAATGGTGCTATTTTGTTATTTTACTATTGTGTATCTTACCTATATGATTATGTGCTTTTATAAGATATATCCAGGAAAGCTAATACTACACAGTATACTATACCAAGGCAATAAATGAATTTACAGATCATGTTAGTGTAAGTATTCGGCTGACATCCTTTTCAAAATTTATGGCAGATCTTAATGTACAACTCCTTAAGTTATACAGATTTCACCAAAAAAATTGGTTTAGAACAGGTAGTTTTAAATGTTCACTGCAGTGGGTATTCAACCAAAAATATAACAATTAAGATATAATCTCTTTTGCGCTCTTGAGGATTATATACACAAAATCTTGATTGAGTGAATTTGACCATTCCAATGACTCCATGTTCACTGCTGGATTAGGACAGTACCCTTACATGTGTGACTGTATCTGATGCCTCTGAGGATATCTCTGACTTCATCAAAGCTTTACTGATTTATCAATTTATTGAATGGTTACTATTCGAAATACTTTTTGAAACAAGTAACCAGTGTCATGACAACAATACCTTTAATGGGACAGATCACTTAATTTGTACTTTACAGTATATATACAATACTATCTCTCACTAGGTAACCTATCTTTTAATACCCCGCAAAACTATCTACACTTTATTGTTTTACTCATTATTTGAACATGAAATATGATTCATATAATCAACTGACAGAAATAATGGAAATAAGAAAGAAAAATAAATCTTATTGTCCTGCTTGGTACTTACAAGATAGCCAACTTTTAGGTCTTCGAAGGTCACCAAGGTGTCAATGTGACTTACCAAAATAATTATTTGAACACTTGTAGTAAGTTAGCCAACCAAATTAAATGTTTATAGAGACTTTAGGGATGTTAGTCACTGAACAGTGACTAACATCCCTAAAGTCTCTATAAACATTGCAAGCACGCGAAAACAGTTAAATATGTGTAATTTTTGTCTCAGAGGTCACTTACCCCCAAGGACAATAAGAGGTCAAATTCAAAGTGTTTGAACATCTAAAGTGAAGTTCAGAGTCTGTAGAAGCTATCTTGAAAGTTTCAAGCTTTTTTCATTACATGCACAATCCTTTTGGTTGTTTGTCCCACCGTAACATTTTTACGCAGTTCTCACAGTACTTACCGAGCACTGATAATATACATAGATATGGCATGTTGGTACTCATTTTGAAGGAAATTTTATTCTGAATTCAAATATATAACTCTCATGTCTGTATCTTTAACCTGGACAAAAATAACGCTAACCGCGAATCTGACGAAACCAACTTTAAAGGCATATCTTTGATCCTGAAGTGCACCGCCAATTTTCACTGCAGCTCAAAAATGAAAATGGAATGGCTAGTTTCATGGAAATTGACAAGTATCTAGACCTGCTGTTTTTTTAATTTCAATTTTCACTCCACCCTAATATACATATATGTATTGGTAGATAGGCAATTAAGGATTGTCTAGAAAAGTGTTTTTATATTATTTTTGTTTAGAAATACTGTCCTCTCATTGCATACAGAAGTACCATTTTTTTAAAATTAAAACATGCTGGGTACACTTCAGCAAAGACTCCAGTGAATAAGTCAGAAACACCCCCGTAGATAGCCAATGAACAGGCCTTCATACATATTCAAATGAGGCGGAATTTGCTGATTTAAGCACATAACTCGTACAGCCATGATTCTCAAAGCAATAGAGAGATCTCTTCGAGAGCTTTAAAATGATAGTTTTTACGTCTCTGAGAAAAGTACAGCACACTGATTGCCTGGACACTCTGACAACAAATATGCAGCAATGGAGAGATTCAACTGTTGTAGATTCTATGGGTGGCTTGGTATGACTCTTCAGAACTACATGTAATGGTAACATACACTTTTTTGAACAAGGAAATTCATATTGGATCGGTCTGTCACACAATTAATTAAGCAATCATTCAATCAGTCAATCAAACAATAAACTTATCTATTTATCTGATAATCTATCCATCTGTCTAATCAATCTATCTTTCTATCTGTCTATCTACCTATTTCCGTCATAAATTACAAATAAGACTAGTATAACTGATATTGCCGTACGGCAATATCGGATAATCCCCCGCGCCCCCCCTGTCTCCCCTTCCCTGCTTACTCTCCTCTTCCAATTCATTTCCTTCATGATGAATTCTTAAAAGCATGTATGAATGCTGCAATGTTGTTGGAGCATATGCCTATCAAATATCTTGACTGCCAGACACACCTGTGGTGGCCAAGCGTACCACCCTGCAAGCAGTGCATGTTGAGTAAACCCTAACCCTAACCCTAATGGCTTGCTGCAGGCAAACCATAAGAGTTGGGGAGATGTGCCTACATGGAAAAATCAGGCAATAAATTAGGAACATGTCATTGCATTTTCATCTGATTTGAAACATAAATGCAGGAGTTATAGTGGCTTATATAAAATCATCTATGTAAAATTGGCTATTACTATGAGCTGTATGGCCTTGGAGAACAGTAAAGGCGATAATTTTAAGCATCTTTTGGTATTAATTTCATGAAATTTGAATAACCGGAAGCTGAGCAATTTATATTTGAAGTTTGAAAATTAAAAAAATTCTCTAGGACAAACTATTTAATGTAGGTAATTTATGTTCGGGGACAATATGGAGGGCTGATATGGGTAGCCCACATAAAATAATGATGGCTGTGCATGAAGAATTACATTGACTTTTTGAGCCGAAAAGTTTTTTTGGGCCTAAAAAGTGACATGAAATTTTCAATGTCCGACGCTATTCTACGCCGCGCGCCTGACACTATTATGCCATACACCATTGGAAAGCTGAGAAACAGACCTTTCTTGTGATATGTGAAACTAGTCTGTAGCTTCAATAGGGACTGCGCCGGAAATTTTTTTTATATTTTGCTCATAACTGATAATTGTCATGAAATTTGATCAAGAAATTTCATACAGAGTAGCATGCAATAAAGTCGCATATTGCTCTGGACTTGTAAAACAGTATCTTTAATAGTTTTGAAGTAATCGCAGTTTTCCTGAGCTCAATAATAAGAATAAGAAGAAGAATAATAAAAGGTAATCGTAGAATATCAATATAATCCCCCGCGACGCTGTCGCTGCGGGGGATTATAATTATGACTAACAGAAATAGTGACTATAGGCTGTCAACCTATTCAATCTATTTTAGAATTAACACTAAAATGACGTTTAGGCCAATAATACATACATTTTAAGAAAAACAAAACATTACTATTTTAAATTTAAACTTAATTTGTATCAGTAACTGCTAAATTTGTAAATATTTAGCTTGCACTAAAGGGGGTTAAATAGCTTAAAAGAAAAAACAAAAGAACCATACCTGAACTGTCTGTACAAATAACACTAATGGCACTGATGACACATAGATAACATAAAGATGTGTTTTAAGTAAAATTGTTAAATCGTTACTTTTTATTCTTATTCAATTCTGTAACCAACCCTTTGATATACATACCAGCATGGTCGCACATGTTACATAAGCCTCACATGGGCCTGATCATTACAGTAGACGAACTTCGAGTGCTTACAAATGACTGGTTTCAGAATATCAATGAGGTCACTATTTAAAGCTGTTGCTTCAATCTTTACCATTGAACACGGTGGTTATTTCACTGACTCACAGGACTTCTAGTGACTTGTATAAATGCATGAGTGAGCCATACCTGGCTCAGTGACATGTATCAGAGCAATGCTAAGTGAAGGAGCAGCAGAAGAGTTGTCGTATGAAGTGCAGTCACTGAGTCATAAATCTCACCCATTTATGTAAAATGTAGCAACCTGTTTGATGAACGAGGGAGCTACACACAAAAGCCAGGAGCATCCCTCCGTTGCATAGCTCGTTTACACTTGCCCTGCCAACTAGTCCAATAAAATTCTGAAGTATTCAAATCTTTCAAAGCTTTTTTCTGGCCTGAAATACCTATAATTGAGATGACTGTTTTTTTTTCCTCAAAGAAATATTTGGAACAACGAACGGACAACAATTAAACATTCAAACATAGACCAATTGCTTTGAATATCTCAAACTGTGAATTCTGTTTGTCACACCAGAGGAAGATTAATCTGTTTGTTATAACAAAAATGAAGCACTTGTGGTCTGGATGGCCAGGAGTAGCAGACGCCAAGATCAGCTGGGGATCAGTAGCATTGACAGTGGTCAAGCTCTGTTGCTTGCAGGCCTATTACTCAGAGAGACAGGAGTGAGGTCACTGGTGAATACTATGACGCCTAGCACACAACATGGTATGTATGCGCTATGAGTCAGTCACACGTTTATGAGGTATCAAAGTTATGGTCACTTAACATGGCAGGGATAGGGCTGTGAAGTCAGTAATGGCCTATAAGTGTATTGCATGTAATCACTCGAAGTTCGTCTACTGTAAATGTCATATCTCAGCATCTACTTTGCCCAGTCTTGTGATTGAAATTTTGAATTTAATTTCATGTTCAAAATAAGTAGAAATCAATGCCGTTTGGATTCATTTGTAGCCACCATCTTGGTTGTATAGTCATGGAAGAGGATCAGCAGGGCAGACAATAGCCTCTGACATCATGTTATGTAATGCAGACTCTGTGGCACCAGGGCTCCATTCAACAAATGCCCCCTTCCTGACCAATGAAGATATTTGTTCTCTTCAAAATGCTAAAATGAATTGGATGAGTCTTGAAATTAATAATTAAAAGACAGATTTATCTAAATAATATCTCAAGATGTAAAATTACATATTGAAATTTGCAGAAATGGGGTAGGGATTAAATTCTAACTTTGATGATATTGAATTAAAAAAATAAAGCCTACTTTTATTGAGATTTTTTCTTTCATGAAAATTAAATAAGAACAAATCACACAGAGTGGCTTAATAATTAGACCACTGAATACAGGGTAATTAAGGAAAATTATTTGGCATGTTACAGAAGGTTAAAATTGGGAGTTCAAGATTTCTTGTCAAAATCTTTAAATAGTAACAATAAACAAGCAAATGCATGTTTCTTTGTTTGATAAACTTTGCTTAATGCTCTAAAGTCCACTTTTATATTTCCAATTGATATTATTTGATGAACAATAGGAAAAAGTAAAATTTAGAAATGTTTCTAGAAATTTTGACTTACTATGCAAAAATTGACTGATATGTGATAATCTGAAAATCCGTAATATTTATTAAATTTTGTAAATATTTACCTCTGGAATGAATTAAAAAGATTCATATAGCTCAAAATTAGCATCATCATGATGGGATGCACTGTCATGTTTATTTTGCTAAATATTCTAAAGCATAGTATGACATCAGAAATGAAATCGGGGAGGAAATAAGACATTTGAGCAATTTTTTTTGCATTTTAAATCTTAAAGTTCCATGTTAAAAAATTCAATAGCTCATTCAGTGGCTGTGTATATTCTTTTATAGTATGTTTAACTATAATATGCTTTAAATGCAATCTTTTTTATCTTGGCGTTTCAGACAGAAATGTTGGATCATTGGCAAAAATCCTGATTTTTTCTGGTTTTCGTTTTTCATAAAACATTCATATGATTAACATTCCAACTGAGTTGAGATGTTTAAAGAACTATAATGAAGACACCTAACTGGAATATTTCATAGATGTAGCTGCACAATTTACTGAATCATGCAGGTTTAAAAAATTTGTAATTTATCACATTTTTTATGAATTTATGTCAGTCAGTTTTTCTTAATCTTAAGTATTTAGACCCCCAAAAGACACATCTTGGGTATTTAATAAATACCATATGCAAATTTCAGTGACATAAGTGCAACAGTATTTGAGTTAATCCGGAAAATGAAAAAACAATTTTTTTGACATTTTTCAATAATTGTGAGTAAAGTATCAATGTTTGAATGATTAGACCCCTAAAAGGCACTACCAGGATGAGAGATACAATGATGTCTCAAAAACGAAGAATATGTGTGCCATAGTTTTGGCATGACGCCCAATACACAAAAAATATTTTGTCACATTTTTCAATAACTGTGAGAAAAGTATTAATGTCATGTGATTTAACCCCTAAAAGGCAAAACTAGGATGATAGATACAATAATGTCCAAAAAATAAAATATGTACATGCCATAGTTTTCGCATTACTGCCAATGCACAAGTGGGACGCCCGTTATCCGTACGCCCGCCCGCCGGACGGACGAATTTTCCCAAAGTAACTAAAAAAAGTCTGTAACCACTGGCAAGAGTCTTAAAATATCTAGATTTTTGTTTGTTTCCAACCAAGATTTTTTTTGTGACTTCTCAATTTCTCTGTTGACATGGCTTTGAACTCGCAAAAAAGACTAAAATTACTTTACACAAGAGCTGAATGAAGGAGCACAGTAACCATGAAGTTGACAAGGCATAATATTGAACTCAAGATATTGCTGCAGTGACCCCCCTCATTAGGGTGGCCGAAAAAAAATTTCTTAAATTCATATCGCATACCCCTTCATTTTCTGCGAAATGGTAAAATAAACACGATGTTGAAATTTAAGAAATATCCTTCTAGTCTAAGTGGTCCCCCAAAGCCCCTCGGTTTTGGCCCAAAATTTCGAAAAATGTCCTTTTGCTTAATCGCGGTTATAAATATCTCGTTTATTATTCAACATACAATGATAATATTTATACCATTGATCTCAGGAGAAAATTAGCTTCAATTTAAGTACCAGCAAGCTATACTTACAATGACATTTGAGCTTGTAGGATTTCAGAAAGCTCAAAATTTCATGTTGTCAAGCTAAACCGCTGAAATAATTCATCTAAATTTTCAAATTTTGCAAAATTAAATCCTACTTTAAAAAATAAGGCATACTTCTATGATATTAAAAATTCAAAACACGAAAGACTGTGACCGAATGTTTTTTAATGGTGTTGTGAAGATTAAATGTCAATATGGCTCTAAGACTTAAAAGTATGATCCTAAGTGTGGAATTGGCTTTCAGGATCATAAAATACAACCTTCATTGAAATTTGGTGGCGTCTCAAAATGACAATGTGTAAAAAATTTATATTTAATTGCCATATATACAGTGTAGATTTGTGTGTCTCTGCAGTCAGGCTATCACACCATGAAAACCTGTCAATATTCTCACTTTCAACAGGAAATTGTTCTTTATATACTTTATTCTTAGTAGGAAGTTTAATTCAGCTAAATTTGACAATATAGACTAATGATTTCAGCGATTTGGCTTGACAACATGAAATTACGAGTTTTCTCAAAATCCTGCCAGCTTCACCGTTATCATAGATATTGCTTCCTGGTACTCAAATTGAAGCTAATTTTCTCCTGAGATCAACGATTACGCAAAATTGAACTATTTGTAAATTTTGGCCTGAAACAGAGTGGCTTTGGGGGACCACTTAGACTCGAAGGATCCTTCTAAAATTTTAACAGAGTGCTTATTTTACCATTTCGCATAAATTGAAGGGGTATGCGATATGAATTTCAGAAATTGGTCTTTTTTCTGGCCACCCTACTCCTCATCTTGAGACCTCTGCAAAACACCACCCTGCTGCTGCAGTGACCCTACTCACTCTTGATCACACATGTAAATGTAGACTTTTTTATAGTCCATTACACTGACGAAGTCAGTCTCAACAGACTTTACAATTATTACACCCTTGGCAGGCCTGTTCAAGCATGAGCCTTTCTCAACTCCCAAGGGAGTATACTCACTATGCTAAGTCAATCTACAATCGCCATCCCTGCCTATAGCCAAGCACCCATTTACACCTGGGTGAAGTGAAGCAAAGAGTTATGGAGGATCTGCTCAGTTCCTCCATGCCATGGGTGGGAGTCAAACCTGCAACGTCTCAGTTACCAGACAAACACCTTATGCACTAGGCCACGGCACCTCTCACATGTGCGATATGTGAGCTTGTGAGAGCTTTGTAATAAAATGAATACATGCAGCATGCAGATTTTAATACCATTTTTTGGAACAAAATAGGCCTAACAGTTCTCCGTTTATAGGTCAACAGAAATCCATGCAATATCTATGCAATCTGTAGTGGACGTTTCAGCTGGTGACTTTCTTTACCTCAATCATATATATTATATATGTCTAAAAATGCTGCCTTCACTATGATCAAAGGGTTAGGCCTACATAAAAAAATGCTCACCACTACTCAAATCACAATGGCAAGGAAAATGCACTTTAAATGTCAACAGGATAAATGCACAATGAAACACCTAAATATTTAATACCCTAAAAAGTCATGATGGTCACATTGACAGCTTTCACACTGACAAGCAGGCCAAGCTTGCAGCTCTGGTTGGATTGTGTATTGGGACCTAGGATTTGATTGGGACATGGATCAAAGGCTTCCAACTTATAGTCAAGTAACTGGCATTACATATTTCGAATAGCATACAGGTCAAAATTATTTCAACTAAAAAAAATTACCTTAGGAGCACAAAAATTAACTTTACAGCCTAGTGGAGTACAGGATTCGGAATATGACTCATATAGGAGGTGATGTCATGCCTTGATGAATGAGTAATCTCCTGGAAGTGAAACTTGGGTAAAACAATGTAACCCCAAGGAATGAGGGCGAAAATTCAAATAACCCCTCGCTTCAAATATCCCCGGTCTCCCCTACATGTAAGGGCTTGGGTCAAGCGACTGTAAACATGCGCATGCGCATAGACCAGCTTAGATGACCCTTGACCCCGTGAATAGCAGGCCATTTTATTTTCATCATTAATTTTTTTCGTAACAGTGGGCCACCAAAAGTTTATCAACGCGACATAAACTCCAAGTGAGGCTGTATGCATAGTTTGAATGAGATTGGTGAGGAGGAGAGCTCTACTGAGTTGTCATAAGTATTAGAAAAATATATTCAGTAAGAGCTGGCTGCTTCGCGCCGCTAAAAAGTGTTTCCTTTTAGGCAGAACGTTTTCTAAGAAAATCCAACTTAATCTTTGATGAGTGCATGTTTACTTCTTATGACTAACCATAAGGGTTGTTCAGAATCAGACAATTTTTGATTTTCATATGTTTACAAACTTTTTCCCATTCTTTTGATCCTGCTGAAGCCAAAAACATTTTGGTCTCTGATGATTGGAAGCATTGCCGCATTGAGCCTGAAGTTTCGGCACTCGGATACCTAAAAAAATGCAATTTTCGGGCATAATATTCTCACATTTATGGCTATTACTTCTGAACTATCCAACATAGAGTGAAGATTTTGGCACCAAATGAAAGCTGAATTCATGTACTACATTCCCAATTGCAACTTTTATGTTTGCAAGTATATTTCTATTGAAAGATTGAGCTTGAAGGTTTTGGCACCTCTTTTTTTCAACAGGAATGGTTAATTCTCAGTCTTAACATTTGAACTATATAACATAAACAAACATTTTAGCACAAAATTAAGGCTTATTAGATCCACTATTTGTCAACAATCAATTTATTTATTCAAAACATTCTAATTGTGTCCAGAATCAAACAGTATTGAGCACAATGTTCGATTTGTACCGGTATATAAGAACAGAAAGTTAACTTGTCCGACCAATATGATTTCAAGCCACTTGATTACACGAACTGTATTGAATACATGTAGTCATTAAACACTATTCATTTGTCATGAGTAACTGGCAGGAAGATATAAAGTCTCTTTCTGTGATATTCAACAGCCCGAAGTATGCACTCTTGTTGTGTCGTATTGGTGGTGAAGACAGAGGCAAACTTATGCATCATCTTACTTCCACGTTCAGCAATGTCATTCTTCATGAAGATGTGAGCAGTCTAGAATTATTTGGTTTTCTCAATTCAACAGGCAATTCCACAGGCAGTTCAAGCCATTCATTATCAAATCTGGCATTTGACTACATTGGCAAATTCAGATCATTGTTTCAGTTTATATCATATCTTGAAAAGAAAAAGTGAGGAAAAGCCAGGGAGCATCCACAGCCCCTATTGCCTCCTTCCACTTAGACATATACAACTGGACAAGAAAGGTGTTAACTCTTTACAGTTTCTACATTTTGGCTACCTTATAATTATGTCATTTGCTCTGCAGATATGAGGGGCAGGGTTACAATAGCAGTAGTGTGCTGGGCTGTCAATTCCTGGGTCCCATGTTCGAATCCAGATCTTGCCGGTTTCCTGGGCCTATGTTGAATGTTTGTTTCATTGCTACGTCCTCCTCCTTTGATAATTAGCCTACCAAGTGCATGCATACAGGTTGTTATCATACCAAACACTTGGCTATATATTTTACCTGGGAATGATTAGGTCTGCTCCATTGTATGGCTCGGGGAGGTATCCAGGTTTTCCCTAAATTATTTGTGTCATTTCAGGCTTCTCTGACGGTGATATGTTAGAAAACATTCGTTAGTGTTCCCTTTGAGTATTTGCTGGAGTGTTTGACTAATGTTTGATTTATTTGGGTTCTCAGGGGAAGTATGTGGCCTTTTTATTTGATTTCTTGAACCAGAGATTTTCAAGGGATATCACTTCTCCTGGATATTGCTTCCAACACTGCACCCACTGTTATTTGCAAAACATGGTGTTTGCAACAATTGTGCCACTCTTTTGTGTATACATTGTTGCTTGCACTGGTATCGAGTAATGCTACCTACGATCTGATGCAATCAACAAATACATAGAAGCTGGTGTTTGCCTGTCCGATGAATTTTCAATGGAAAAGACCCCAATAATTTACCTTAGCATATCGATGGTGAAAGTGCAAAACCTCGTAAGTAAAAAAAAAGCTGTTTTTCAGAAATTGGAAAAAACTATCACAGATAATTTTTTATGGTAATGTTCATTTATATGCGAGTTAGGCTCTACGTGATTTATAGAAAGTGAGACCCTGTTTTAGCATAATTTTTTGTCATAGGTCATTGACCCCTGCATTGATGCTACCATCAGATATGAATGCAAATGTCGAGTTACAAGGTTTTGCACTTTCACTTTTTGCAAGTTAGTGAAAGTGCAAAACCTCGTAACTCGATCATTTATCACATTTCTAAGCAACTTGCAGCATTGAATGCACTTCCAATCTAAAGCTATACAGTAAAAATTATGATTTGATCATAATAAATAACAACTGCAAATTTTAATTAGTGGCTACAATAGCAAGAATGAGGAAAATAGCAATTTTTCAAATTTTCATGCACAATTTTTTTCAATAGCCTACATCACTAAAACAAATATAGGGAGGTATAGATTTTTGAATAGGGAAATTTCCTGAGAGCCATAAAAAAGTGCCGCAATCATTGTTTTTCAAAAAAAGTTGAAATATCCAAAAATATGAGCTTCTAAGTTCTGATTTGAGTTACGAGGTTTTGCACTTTCACTTTTTGGAACAAATCGACATACAAGGTTTGGTGATATCATTCTGTTACCAGTGTGTTACAGCTTCAAAAACCAGCAAACTGGCAGGGTGACCAATTGACAACATGTATTGGATATTGAAATAGTCATTCCAGCCAAAATCTAAAAATAGCAAAATTTTGACATACGAGGTTTTGCACTTTCACCATCGATATAATGATGGAACGCCTGACACAATTTCCAACATTTCAGGAGCCTATCTAGATTCTGTTCCTGGAACATCACTAGGAATTTTAACAGCCCAGTAAAATTATGTTACACCTGTTATTTAAGTAACCCCCCCCCCCCAGCCTTCACAACAGTTGACACCATATCTGACAACTACAAAGGGAAAGCAGGAGAAATTTAACTGCTTTCTTGCGCTGATTTACTCACCAAGGTGGTGAATGATTATGCTCCCTTGCAGCACCTCACATCAGCAATCAGTGCTGAATATCATGAAATTTGAAGAAATGATCCTGCCAGTGTAGTCCTATGCAGGATAAAAATCTTGACTATACTTGACCTAAGAAGTTGCACCCTTTGCACTCTGCAGGAGTAATTCTCTAAAAGGTGACATAACTGAAAAACTGATTGCCGCAGATAGGCCAGGAAATTTTAGGACTGGGAAACCAGATTTTCAGAGAATTGGCGCAATTATGGCTGGAATATAATGAATTTTGGACAGCTCACAGCTTTGTGATAAAAAGGTGGTAAGATGAATTCTAGACTGCTCACATCTTCATGAAGAATGACATAGCTGAACGTGGAAGTAAGATGATGCATAAGTTTGCTGATGTCTTCACCACCAATACGACACAACAAGAGTGCATACTACGGGCTGTTGAATATCACAGAAAGAGACTTTATATCTTCCTGCAAGTTACTCATGACAAATTAATAGCGTTTAATGACTACATGTATTCAATACTGTTCGTGTAATCAAGTAACTTGAAATCATATTGGTCGGACAAGTTAACTTTCTGTTCTTACATACCGGTACAAATCAAACATTGTGCTCAATACTGTTTGATTCTGGACACAATTAGAATGTTTTTAATAAAAAATTGACTATTGACTGATTATTGACAAATAGTAGATCTAATAAGCCTTAATTTTGTGCTAAAATGTTTGATTTATGTTATATAGTTCAAATGTTAAGATTGAGAATTAACCATTCCTGTTGAAAAAAAGAGGTGCCAAAACCTTCAAGCTCAATGTGTCAATAGAAATATACTTGCAAACATAAAAGTTGCAATTGGGAATGTAGTACATTAATTCAGCTTTCATTTGGTGCCAAAATCTTCACTCTATGTTGGATAGTTCAGAAGTAATAGCCATAAATGTGAGAATATTATGCTCAAAAATGGCGTTTTTTTAGGTGTCCGAGTGCCGAAACTTCAGGCTCAATGCGGCAATGCTTTCAATCATCAGAGACCAAAATGGTTGTGATATTTGGCTTCAGCAGGGTCAAAAGCATGGGAAAAAGTTTGTAAACATATGAAAATCAAAAATTGTCTGATTCTGAACAACCCTAAGTAACCATGTACAAAAAAAGAGAGATTTTTACTGTCTAAACTGTGATCACTTTCTCATTCAGTGGTCTTTAGATTTAGAATATGCTACTGTTTACATCAATTTGGTTGCTTGATTCTGTAGTATCAGCTTCTCGGGGTAAACCATAAACTTGTGAAAAGAGTTTTAATATAAAACTCTTGAACATCCAATTTCCCCCTGGTAAAGATTTCTTGGAGAATTGATGTCACTGAACATTTGATGGATAAATATTTAATTTTGCAAAGTACATGTGTAACCTTTCATGTGAAATCATATGTGAAGAATAGATGGCAGCACAAGTATCATGTATGGAAGACATTGAAGAAACAAGGAAGGAACTACAATGCAAGTTGATAATCATCACAGTGAAACAATACATTGTTAATGTTGCCAATTATTTAGATATGTTTGAATATATTTGTTCTCTATATAATATATAAATAAATGTGTAGTATCATATTATTGATAACATTGAATGGGCACTTGTGTAAAGTATGTAAGTCTTTCTTGAATCAACCAAAACCTTAGATTTGAATTAAGAATGTACTCAGTGGCAAGGACATATTGTTCATCATATCTTCACTTGCAATTCCTTAACACATGGGTGCTGAGCATATGTCTTCAGCAAATTGTTGCTGCTCAGAATTGGCTATCAATCGCTTTCAAGTTGTGCATTACTTGAACTTGGTGAGAGTCACAACGAGCGCTAACTACAGAATAGCTGGTGACAGTAAATCTATCACTGCTTCTGAGGGCATGGGGTTTTTGCTGCAACTGCTCTGCTGTTCCCATAGTGCAAAAGGTAACCGGAAGTGAGTAAACATTTACTTAAGCTGTTTTAAAAGGCTACAACTTAGTTTGGTAAACATTTACCCTAATGTATCAAGTCAATATTTACTAGATTGGTTGAACCTCAGCAAAAACCTTTTACTAGATTTGTGGGAAAACAATTACCTTAATCGGTTGCTACTCAGCTGTGACCATTTGTAGTATATGTTCAACCCAAAAAGTTGCAGGTGTGTACAATGGTGTAGCTATGGGGAGGGGGGGCAAAGGCCCCCCCAAATGGATTAGTGGCCCTCCCACTGGCCCCCCCCATTTCAGATTTGAGAAATTTGAAAAATAATTGGAGCAGCACAAGTCCGTCTATATGACTGTGCTGGCGCTCACTTAAGGTTTGAGGTTTGAGGTTTTTTATTGGGAAACAACGTCCAGCAATGCTGTTTGTATGTTATGCCCATAACAATCATATTAATATAAAAACAAATACGAGAAAGATGAGTGACAAATAAAAAAGGAGGAATAAATAAGTATAGCAAATGACAAAAAAATATAAGTAGTTAAATAAATGACAAATCATAATAAAAGTAGTTAGTTGGCTTTATAAATAAGAACATAAAAACAAGACCAATAAAAAAAGTAAAAACATAGGATAAAAAGAGAAATGAATAAATAGGAGTTAAAATTGAGCAGTATGAGATAAAACATATTTGACACAGTGTTTTTTGAAGGTTTGGAGGTTAGTTAGCCGGCGAATATCCTCCGGTAAGGAGTTCCCCTCATTAGCACCACAGGTATAAATATGAAGTTTGTTGCCTCTGGGGATGTAAAGTTTGTTAGACATTGCATGACTGTTATTATAGTCATGCTTATTTTTTAATAACATAGGCCATTTGTTAAATAATCTGGTGCTTGTGAGCGAACAATTTTCCACATGAGGACCATTCGGAGGTATAACATCCTCTGCTTGATGCTCATCCACTTGAGACTTTTTAACATATCCTCGATGTGTGATCAAGGTAGTGCCTTTATGATGCACCTCATGGCTCTATTTTGGAGACGTTGGAATCTGATGATGTGTTTACATTGCTCCACACAGAGAAGTTATCAGTTTATTCTCACCAGAATGACACTGGCCCTTTAAAAAGTTCTAAGGCATTTGGAATTCTTTTATATTTTCTTTTAAAATATAGATCTGGCAATAGGCGTACCTGCATCCAAACTTTTTAGGGAGGCCTAGCGACATTTGCCCTAATTTTCAAGATCAAGATTTAACACAATTTCAATAGAAATCTTGTGGAAACTGTTGAATTTTTAATTCAATGTATTTTTAATACATACTTTAATTAGCTGTTTTATTATTTATTTATTATTATATACATAAACCTTAAAAAAATGTTTCCAATGTCTTTAGCTTAGATAGATTTACTGTAATATGATAATGCGCAGCATAGAAGACGGGACTTGTAACTACTCGATTGGTTGACAATATCCAAGCATTATTTTTTTGCTAATTTTATTTTTTTGGGAATTTTTTTTTTTTGTGGATTTTTTCTTTTTTTGGAAAATTTTTTTTTTTTCGGAAAATTTTTTTTTTTTCCGTAAAAATTTTTTTTTTTTCCTCGAAATTTTTTTTTCTTTGGAAAATTTTTTTTTTTCAGACATTTTTTTTTTGGGGAGAATATCAAACAGAAGAAGAAGAAGAAAGTAGTCACGTTGTAGTCACGCGTGAAGAGAAGCAAGTGCCAGGATCATATTGTGGGATGTCTGAATCACTTTTTTTGATTGAACCATCTGGAGCACTCCACTCGCCTGATAGCCATAAGGGACGAGACACCTCGCTTCGCTCGGTGAGCCGGTGGCTCTGTCCCGTCTATTACTGTATAGCCATAGAGAGGGGTTTGCTGCTGTATGGGCATTTCTCCATGCTGTTTTGTTTTGGTGGTCACACTCCAGTTGGCCCAGCTGCTTAACTTAGGTTATGTAACTGTGAGTGCAAATTGACACACTTCTAGGTTGAGGCTTTTATCAGAAGATTCACAGTCGGGCAATTCCGTAAAGTCTGATTCACAGATTTGACACTTTAGCAGCTTGTTTAGCCCTACCATTATAGCTTAGCTATTTCATTGTTAAACAGGGATGAGACCAGGTAATAGGGGTATCAGATAAGCCATCAACCAAAGCTTCGAGTGTAACAGGAGTCGAGCTATGGCAAAATATCATGGTGTCGGACGTACACCGTGTGATGTACGTCCGACACCATGATATTTGCTTTGTAGCTCAGCTCCTGTTACATTTGAATTTATTTGTGTGCTGTGACAGTTATTTAGAGTGCCATATTAATTTTGTGCAGGTGTGCCAGTTATGTCTCCAATTATGATGTAATCTGTGGGCATCCTCTAGTGTACGTGGAGTGTGGAGAGTTGCAAATTGCTGTAAGTGAATTTTGTGAATCTTTATTGTGTATTTATGGAGTTTGTACTTGGTTATTTCTTCATGGCCATTATAATGTCAACTTGACCTGAAGATTTAAATTGTACGTCATGCTTTCAGGTTATGTATTGATGAGTCATGATTATGTAATTTAATGCTATTTTTTGTGTGTACAGTTTCTTTGTTCTGCTGATTTAGTTTGATTTTGTGATTTAACAATTTCTTTCTAATTTATACAAATTTATTTGTACTTTATTTATACCTTATTTATGTTGTTTTAAATGTCATTTTAGCTTAGTAATATTTATGTACAATTGATTTACACTTATTTGTCATTTATAACTTATTTCTTATTTATAATATTTGTAGATTACCTGCTTCTACGCTGTGGTGCTGCGCAAGTCGAGTAATAAAACTGCAACAGCATCCAAGACTCGTGTCTTTTATCCACATATGCTACAGAAACCATTGTTTTTTAATTACATGTTTATTTAATAATATTCCTGAATTGTTTACCTTTTTGCCACAATTTGTAGCATTTCCCAATTCTTCCCCCCCCCCCTTCTGGTTTGCCTTGTATCTGCAGCAGTTCCATGCAACATCAAAAATCTTGTGATTTGAAGAATCTTTCCCTTGCCATTGTTGAGCTTAAGAAATGTGGCGCCTTTGACAGGACTGATTAACCAGAGTGATTTGTACATACTGCTCAAATGTTCATGTATTGCATGGAATTTCCCTATATTTTTGGAATTTGTGTCATTTTCAGCAATCTCTATTAGCTTTTAGGCCTATATGAGACCATTTATGTCTGAGTTACAGTTCTATCATGGCAATCATTGTAACATATCACATTATTGTACGAAGTGCTATGTACCCTTGATGAGGTTTTCTTCTTTATGTACCAGCATGGTCATTGATGTTTACCCAGATTGGGGCCATGTTCTTTAAAAAGTAAGTTCTACTCAACCCCAATATGATCCTGAATCAGTCAGTACTATTTTCGCAACAAACTGTTCTTTCATTACGTGTGCATAATAAATTGAACGGCTGAAATCAAGATTCTGCACTAAGTCCAACTGGTTTTATGGAAAGTCATTTATCTCTAAACAAGAAAAGTACCCTTTAAAAAGGGTACTGTATCGATCTTACCATGAACCTGAGGGCATAAGGCATGTAATAAAAAGTTTTGATATCTCAAAGTAGGCATTTTTATGAATAGTTGGCCACAGAAAAAAATTCCAAGACCCCTCCCTTTGTTTTATGAAAATCTGACACAACTATAACTATATATCGATAGATGACCAGAAAGTCTCAATTCTCTTTATGCTGACGATATCATCATATTAAGTGAGAATCCTTCAGATTTGCAAACTATGCTGGATAAGGTTTATGAATGGAGTTACAAAAATATGATTCGCTTTAATGATAAGAAATCCAATGTAATGCATTTTAGAAAACCATCTATTCCAAATTTTTATAACAATTTTTACCTGGGTAGAACTGACCTAAGATTTGTGTCACAGTACAAGTATATGGGTATTGTTTTAAATGAACACCTTGACTATAATGTGTCCAAATTCTAGCAAATGCAGCAAATAGAGCACTGGGTGCGATCATTAATAAATATAAAAAAACTAGATGTTCCATAGTGGCGTTTGCCCCATCCTTGACTACTGTAGTGAAACATGGGGTTTCAAAAATTTTCTTCAAATTGATGCAATTTAAAATAAAGCAATTACAATATTTCTAGGAGTGCATCGCTTTGCTCCAGTTGCTGCGATAAATGGCGACTTTGGATGGACACAAAGTAGGGTGAGAAGATATATTGCTATGTTGAGAATGTGGAACAGGATAAGCCAAATGACAGATTGCAGACTTCCTAAAATAATTTTAAAATGGGACTTATCATTTCGTCAAAATAATTGGAGTTCTGACCTAAAAACATTACTTAAAGAGGTTGACCAGTTGAATGTTGTAAATAGTCTGGAACCTGTAAATTTTGTAATGGCATGGTCACTTCTACATGAAAAGTATTGTTTGAAATGGAAAGATGAAATAGATAACAAACCCAAATTAAGGACTTATAGAACCTATAAGGATAAATATGAAGTAGAGCCTTTTGTAATATCTTTTCTGAACAGGAATGTAAGATCATGTATAGCTCAACTTAGATGTGGTATACTGCCTCTAGCAGTAGAGACTGGGAGGTGGTCAGGAACAGCTTATGAAAATAGATGTTGCAAAATATGTAATAGTGATGAAATAGAAGATGAAATACGTTTTGATTTTTATTGTAATTTTTATGTTTCTCAATGTTATGATTTCTTTGAAATAGCTGAAAATATTATACCAGATTTTAATGATGTAAATGATAGTAGGAAAATTCAATATTGTATGTCAAAGCCTCTTGTCAATGTTTTCTCTAATTATGTATATAGTATTTATAATATTAGACAGCGCTGTTTATTTTGCTAATGTTAAAATTGCGAGTAAGCCCGAGTGGGCTGGGTTAGGCCTGTACAAATTTTACTGTACTTATACTAACTGCAAATAAAGATACATACATACAATATACATTATTATAAGGATTTGTGAAATAAAAGTAAACTTCAGTTATTTCTACAACCTAAAAAAGTAAACTCCACTTCTTTAAAAAAAAAAATTAGGAAATATCTCCCCTCCAAAAATAATCTTGGATTTGCAAATAAAAGAAGAAAGTTTGTTGTTCTCACTGATTTTAGAAATTTTGCATCCTCACAGAGTTATGCGCCGAAACGCATTTTGTGAGCTTAATATTGCAAATAGAGAAAAATGAGTGAGTGCATTGAATGCTGGGGAGTTTATTTGATATACGCAGGTTTTTAAATTTTGAAAATCGGACGTTTATTAAGGTTTTTATGGCAAGTTTTGCATTGAAAATGATGTACACAATCTTTGATGACGTTTCACACGCAAAAAATATCGCCAGCGAAATCCCTTATCTTGTAGAATCGATGTACTGTTAAGAATACTTATATATAAGTTTTTTTATAGGTTGAGACTTCGATACAAAAAGTAATTGTGAAAGAATATTTAGTGTTTTTTTTTACCATATCTAAATTAAATAGTGAATGCAGTAAATCTTCGCCAGAAGAAAAGTGTGTCAATGTTCATATGTCATTTGTAAGAAGGGCTTTTGTCGCAGCATTAATTTTAACCCTTGTATTGCCCAAAAATGCCGCTAATGGTGGCTCCCCCTGGTTCTGACTCTGGCCTCCCCTTGACCCCCCCCCCCTCCCCCACTCCTGAATTCCTAGCTACACCACTGGGTGTGTAGCAACAGATTTGCAACTTTTTGGGTTGAACATTTAATTAAAAAGGTCGAAGTTGAGTAGCGCCAAGGTTGAGTAAAAATATTCCAAAAAAATGTGTATAGTGTACCTTTGAATTTCATTGTTTAATTTTTGTAGTATAGAAAATTCCCTCACAACAATTATAGTTGGATTCAGATGTAAAGTGATACAGTTATGCAAAGAAGTTTGTAGATAGCCATGAATGCATCTTTTTTAGGTTCAAGTATGATATGACAGATGCCGAGAAAATGTGATTTCTCGACCTTCTTCTTTCAGTTGTTCAATCATCTTAAGAAATGAGTGATGGCTTTTAAGATATTACACTAAACCATAAAGTCTGGTTCATGAGAAAGCTTAGAACTATGGTCAAGAATGACTTGCTTCAAATCTTGCTGACAACCCACCTCCACTTACATACATGTATTTGTATATCAAAAACTCTGTGATGGTGGAAGCCATTATTTTGTTAATCATCATGCACATAGAACAATGAGGTAGGAGTTTCAATGCTAACTGAGTTCCATTTGCTTGGCCACTTTGCAGCATGTCTATCGCCTGATGGGTCCCTGTAAGTATCTAAATTTAGCAGTGAAGTATCGCCATGCAGTGGAATCGAACACTGGACCGCAAATTACAAGTCCAGCATGCCATTCACTCAGCCACTGAGTTACATGGCTTTGCAACGTGAAAAAAATCTTCACACCAGTGATTGTAGGTATGTTACAAAAAAAAGAAATTTAGCTAATAGTCCGGCGGCAGTGAGCTTCAACCTCGCAGCAGGGTCTGGACAATGTTTTTTTGTTGATTCTATATCTCTGAGATGTGCTCTTTCAGAATCTGAACGATGCCACTCTGTCATCGTTGGGCAATCCGCATAATATGCTAATTAAGGCGGCCATTACCAAAAATCTTGTTTTCGCCTGTATCTCAGTAACTATGAATGATATCAACATAATTTTGGCGTCTATCCCTATGTTTTGAGGGGTAAAGCATCCAACTAGGCCATTGCCATAAATGTCACACCAATAGTTTTTGCAGAATTGACATATTGAGGCCGCCATTACTGAAAATCTTGTTTCTGATGATATCCCCGGAACTACAGGTTGTATCAAAATAATTTTGGTATCTATCCCCATGTTTTGAGGGTTAAAGAATGATATGAATCCATTTCAGTAAACATCACACCAATATTTTGTATTTAACAGGCATATTAACAAAGCTGCCATACCTGAGAAATCTTGTTTCCGACAATATTGTGTTACTACAAATGGTATCAAAACGCTATTGGTGCCTGTCACCATGTTTTGAGGGATAAAGGAACATATTAACAATGATTAAACAAGTATTCTATACTGTATCTCACAACAGCCAGTGAAGTTTAGCTGAAAAACTATGTGATTTACACCATGTGGTTCGTCTTTGTGAACTGCATGAATAATAATCTGACCTTGTCATGACACAATGAGGTGGGGCTCTGATTGGTCAGAGTGGCTGCCAGGGGTATTCTTGGGCCTTCAAACAAAATAATGCCACGTGAAATGACTGAATATCTTTCGACTGAGATATATATACCTTATTATCACTGATTATTGTATTCTTCTGTAACCTGACATTCACGAGGTTAACTGCCATGAACCACATACCTTCATGTTTTATCACATAATAAGCATATATCATAATTGTTGAGAAACAAACTAAGCCATTTCAGAAAGGACTGAGCAAAATATAATTGGATTCAAGTGCATTTTAGTCGTAACAGAACACTTCTTGCGCTGATACATTTTGCCATTATTGATTTTTCTGTGTACGGAAGCAAGTCACTTTCAACAATTTTGTCCCTAGGAACTGAATACCACCAATTGTCATGTCCACACTTCCATTTATTTTAATTCAAGGCTATTTAAGTGCTCAGAAGAAAATTTGAATGCTCAAGGCAGTGAGCGTATATTATCTTGAGTGAAACAGCCAAACAAGATTTCTTGGGGAGGCACACTGCCGAAGCAAGCATACCTCATACGGTAATTACTGTGTCAATGTTTATAATTTGATATAACATTCTGCAAAATATTGGTCAAGTAAGCTATTGAACAAGATGTATCTATACTAAAATCACACCTTATCATTTCCAGCACCTCTGGAACAGCAACATTGTCGCTTGGATCCAATGATACTGGATTAAGTATTTACTGCTAAATCAATCATGTCTCCTTAACAGACCTGATTGAACGCAGGAATTCTGAGTAAGAGCCAACTTCCAAATGGCAGTCTTAATATACCATCATCACTTTTTATTTTTTTATCAAGTGGACAGTGTTGAAGCTCTTCAAGGCCGTATTTGTTCGCGAGGCCAGCCAGGAGGTCATATTTAGATTGGTATCCAATACTCGGCTTTGGACTTGGTCTTGGGTGCCTTTGGCCAGTTATGGAAGTCTCGGGACCTGCCTCGAGGCCACGTTTTGATGGCCTTGGCCTCGGTCTCAGAGGCTCATGCCTTGGTTTTGATGGCAAATGTTCCGGCCTCAACTACAACACTGAAAGTGGAGCTTTTGTCACATATTTCTACCAATCTTGCATGATTAGACTTGCCAAAGACCGGAGCAACATTCAATGTCAACAATGGCTGTTGATCAACTGGCGGGCACCCATGAGTGGTGGCTTTCTCCAGTGATGTCAGCTGCTGTATTGGAGTTCATAAAAGGAGAACTTGGTCCTTCTATTGTAAGATGAGAGGTTAGGTTCAACTTCTAAAGCATTAAAGTTAGGCAAGAGGAGAAAAGTAGTTCCGGAGCTGTCCTCCAATCACGGATGTAGACTTCAGCAGAATTGTAATGAATAATATTATATGATTTATATCATAACACAATGCACAAATTGAATAAACATTAGAATTTTTATTTTTACGGCTTCTTTCCTGTACCCACAAGATCTTCCAATGGGAGGAACTAATGTTGAAAAAAGTTGTGCATTGGCCTGGTAAAAGCATGAGGGCAGTTTCAGAAGAGTTCCTACAGTTTATGATCACCATATCTGGTCAGTGACCAGTCTAGAATAGGCTTTTCTCCACAAATAATTGTCAAGAAGTTCACCTTCCTTGATGATATACAGTATTTTTGTAATCCAATTAATTTCGTTTGGAGAGATAATTATTTGCTAGCCTTTCAATGAGCTTTCAGTAGCCTGCATTGATTACATTGAATATTATTGGGATCGTTGGAGAAGTTTTATTCATGCCAGATTGGTAGAAAAATGTGACAACTGCTCCACTATCAGTGTTGTAGTTGAGGCAGGGACACATGCCGCCCAGACCGAGGTATGAGCCTCTGCGACCGAGGCCAAGGTCATCAAAACGTGGCCTTGAGGCAGGTCCAGGCCGAGTATTGAGCATCCAAGGCCGTGGCCATCCAAATAATCTGGCCTTGAGAGCTTCGACACTGTCCATTTCGTATAAATAACTCATATAGAAAGTGATGATGGTATATTAAGACTGCCATTTGGAAGTTGGCTCTTACTCAGAATTCCTGCATTCAATCAGGTCTGTTAAGGAGACACGATTGATTTAGTAAATGCGTAAACCAGTATCATTGGACACAAGAGACAATGTTGCTGTTCCAGAGGTGCTGGAAACGATAAGGTGTGATTTTGTTACGGGTACATCTTGTTCAATAGCCCACTTGACCAATATTTTGCAGATTTCATGGGGAAGCACACTGCCGGAACCAGAACACTGCCGGAACCAGCATATCTGATAAGGTAGTTACTGTGTCAACGTTTATAATTTGACATAACATTTACTTGGCTCTTGCACTCAAGATATTACATACTACAGCCTGGAGGATTCAAATTATCTCCTGAGCTCTTAATCAGCCTAGAATTAAAATAAATGGAAGCATGGACATGACAATTGGTGGTGTTCAGTCCAGGGCAATATTATTGCAAGTGACTTGTTTCCCTACAAAATCAATAATGGCAATTTGCATCGGCACAAGAAGTGTTTTGTAATGACTTTGCACTTTTATCCAAAATATTTTGCTCAATCCTTTCTGAAATGGCTTTCCCAACAATTATTTTGATACACATATGCTTGTTATGTGATAAAACATGAAAGGATGTGGTTCTTGACAGTCAACCTCGTGAGTCGTCAATGTCAGGTTACAGAAGAGTACAACCATCAGAGATAAAAAGTTATATCTCAGAACAAAAATTAACCACCAGTCAAAAGATATTGAGTCACTTCATATGGCATTATTTTGTTTGAAGGCCAAGAATATCCCTGGCAGCCACACTGACCAATCAAAGCCCCAAATCATTATGACATCATCACTTCACTGCTCATTGTGTACATGACAAGGTCAGATAATTATTCACGTGGTTCACAATGATGAACCACATGGTGTAAATCACATGGTTTTTCAGCTAAACTTCACTGACTGTTGTGAGATATAGTGTAAAATATTTGTATGATCTTTATCAAAATAACCTAATAAGTTTCTTTATCTCTCAAAACATGGTGACAGGCACCAATAGCGTTTTGATACCATTTGTAGTAACACAATATTGTCGGAAACAAGATTTTCAGTTATGGCAGCTTTGGTAATATGCCTGTTCAATACAAAATATTGGTATGATGTTTACTGAAATGGCTTCAACTCATTCTTTAACCCTCAAAACATGGGGACAGATACCAAAATTATTTTGATACAACCTGTAGTTCCGGAGATATCATCAGAAACAAGATTTTCAGTAATGGCGGCCTCAATATGTCAATTCTGCAAAAACCATTGGTGTGATATTTATGGCAATGGCCTAGTTGGATGCTTTACCCCTCAAAACATAGGGATAGACACCAAAATTATGTTGATATCATTCATAGTTACTGAGATACAGGCGAAAACAAGATTTTTGGTAATGGCCGCCTTAATTAGCATATTATGCGGATTGCCCAACGATGACAGAGTGGCATCGTTCAGATTCTGAAAGAGCACATCTCAGAGATACAGAATCAACAAAAAAACATTGTCCAGACCCTACTGCGAGGTTCCCATGAAATTTGGGGTTTGGCCGCCGGACTATAAGGATCCAAACCCCATATTAAATAGTAGACCTAAGTTTAACTAAGACAATGGTACAAAGATTGCCCAAATTGATTGAGAAATAAGCGAGATATTGCAAAATTGTTTTGTGTAAAAAACTAGATCGAGGTCACAGTCTTCACGTTGCTGTAGGCAACGTAGACTGAGGACATTGCATTTGCCGAGCACTCTTGAAAATCGTTGAAAGAAATAACTGATAATAACAAACAATCAAACACGAACACAAACAGAAAACTGCCATCTGCAAACAGAAAGCAACATAAGTGGTTATCTTGTTTTGTCTCCAGTCCTGAGGTGTTTTCAACACAAAGAACAGTCAAGATATTTAAAAAGTGGGAGGGAACATTTATTTTTGGATGTCACTTTTGAAAATATCAGAATATGTGGTAATTCTCATCACTTGTGAAAGATATAAAACACCTGAAATGTTATTAGTGGTGTGGTTTCATTATCTGTCTATCTAGGCCTATCTATCTATCTATTTATCTATCTATCTATCGATCTATTGATTTATCGATCTATCTATCTATCTATCTATCTCTCTATCTCTATCTATCTCTATCTATCTCTATCTATCTCTATCTATCTCTATCTTTCTATATCTCTATCTATATCTCTATCTATATCCATCTATTATCTCTATCTATCTCTATCTATCTCTATCTATCTCTATCTATCTCTATCTATCTATATCTATCTCTATCTATCTCTATCTATCTCTATTTATCTCTATCTATCTTGGTCCCTATCTATATATCAATCTATGTAGGCCCCCAATCTATTTATCAATCTATGTAGGCCTTGCTATTGATCTCTTTATCAATCTGTGAATGTATCTTTCAGGATGTATGATTGTGATGTATTTTGGGGAATTTAATTTCTTAAACTATCTTAAATATAAGATAACATATAAAGGTACATAACATCATTTTGCAATTATGAGCGCAAAGTATGCTTTTAGAAATATACCTTGATTACAACAAAACTTTACCAAGATGCCAGCAAATTTTATTCAATATAAATGCTATCTGCATTTGAAAACTGAGGTCTTCAATCAATTACTGTTCACCAAAGTGTGCTTGGAACTAACCAATTGGATCATACATGAAATGCTTGACTGAGTATGATTGACTGCTGAATGTAATAGTCCGAAGCTATTATTTGGAAAACAATGGACATACAGACTAAAATAACAAATTATGAACAACAAAATTATTAACAGCTATCAGTTTTGCATATCCTCTCTCTCTTCAGCCTGAAACTCCTTTGATTTTTTGGTGGTAAATTGCTGAAAATCGGCCGATTTTGACACTTGAAAGTACAGGAAAGTTCTGAAAATCGCACACAATACATTTTAAATCATTTCCTATCCACCCATATCTTTATTTTTTATGAGAGTAGGCCCAAAACAGCTGCGACACGATCCTGTGTCGCAAGTGTGTAGTTCTCAACCCATGTTTTGTATCCCATCCTTCTCAGCTAACACTGAGAAGGTGGGTCTTCCTATCTAGTAAAAAACCTATAAAAATTTTCCTTTGATTCCCATGCTAAATGCACAAACGTTGTGACCTGAGTTACGATATTTCTTGAAACAGCTGTGAATAACTTCTTTTGTCTTCTAAGATAACTGCTTGAAATTTGGACAGATTTTAGAATATATTGTATTAAAGGCTTGCAATTAACTGAAAAACCGAAATCATAAATTAAAATGATCGTTTAACTTGATGTGTTCATCAATTTTAAAATCTAAATTATCACAAACTATCAAAATGCCCTGGTTTCATGCAAATATAGCACAATTTCTTTAAACAGTCAGCCGCAACTGGACCTCATGCAACACAATAGATCATTATGAATGATTAGGTATGGATTTTTTAGACCTGCTTCATGCTTCCTAGTTGTATTGAAATAAAATAAGGGGAAAAAGAGACCTCAAATGGTAAATCTGTCATTGCTACTAATAGTAGACTGAGAATAATTTAAAACACAACAATGTAAAATTTCCAGGTTTTCATCGCTCAACAACTACCAAATCTAGCACAGACCTCATGTACATGTATATATTTTTCATTATTTGGCATGTTCACGAATTCGTGGAGGTGTAAAAACAAGCATGTGCTAGTTTGTGGAGGTGTAAAAACGAGCATAAGTGCTTGTGTATATGTAATAACTAAGTGGATCTGCTTTATTATTCCTTCGTGGACCTGCCAATACTGACATTCGTGGAGGTGTTAAAGCTTTCAGTTTTAGGGTCAAAATTAGGTTTAAGGTTAGTTTTAGCCAAATTTAGGGTTAGTATATTCGTAATTACACTTTTAAAAGTTGTGAATGACAATATTTTACACTTCCAGGAATGCAAAATTCGTGTACATGTTTGTTTTTGCAGTTTTACTAATTCGTTCACATGCAAAATGTTGAAAAATATGTACCTCTCATGTATGATATGAGAAAACATAAATTGCGTATATTTGCGTATGCAAATTTTCGACAGCATTCACAACAATTTTTTTTTGACCCCAAAGTATTGCACATAGAGATCTGAAATTTTCAATGAATATACCTGATGGCAACAACTAGATGTGCGGAAATTTCATTGTGATAATTTGAGTGGAAGCACCATTTTACAATGTTGCAAGCCCTGAACCACCAACCCACCCTCCCCTTTCTGCAAAAAAAAATTGTCCGCTGTGGATAGGGGCAAACTAGGACATTATTCGAAATTGGAGAAATAACTTTGCTGATACAATAACACATTCAATACAACAGGCGCTTGGGATGGTTTTATCAGAGATGAATCAACACTGGATGCTATCCCCCGTTTTCATATCAGAAATAGAGCAATGTACAACTTTTTTCTGCAATGTAAGATTTCCTTTAAACTTATCAAAATTGAAGTTGAAATGTTTTTCTTGAATCCTGGTTACTTTTCAAAGAATCTTGTTGCTATTACATTTGAAATTAAAGGCACTGAACTTGAGTCTTCACTTTGTGAAAGTGCTACCATGTGAAACTAATGAGTCGTGGCCAAAAAATAGTAATAGATCAACAGCTTGGGATTATCGCTATCCTATAAAATCATAATATCTGATCAAATTAATAAAATACATCAGTAAAATCATATTTTCTGAAGGTACCATCCAACAGTGGCACAACTGCTCAAACAAGTGACATGGGAAATAATGTTCACACCTAATCCAGTGTTTGGTAACATACCTAACCAATGTGCATCATAACATTATGGAAGCATACAGAGTAACTTGATTACGAAATTATTGTAAGAACAAGGTCAAATGTTCTCTTGAGGCCCCCGTTTCCTGTCATGTCTGATATCAGCCTATTCAACGAGTGGCCATTTAGAGATTTGCATCATGACAAGTAGAATGTGGTTTCCTAGTTGCAGCCCGGCATATAAATTCCACAGAACATTGTTCTGCTACCCAAAATGGTGTTTTTTGAAGGTGGCGCACAAGGCTAGCTCCAGAAAAACATATTTTTGGTACAGGGCAGTTTTCTATGTGCATCATTTGGATACCAAGACAATACATGTAATTGACTATAGTTTCAGGAAGATCTGAAAAGGTTAAGCTCCTTAAAATTTGCCTGACTTGGCATGGAATGACTTGCTGAGGAATACTACTGTATAATGACAGTAGCAATTATAGAGGTATTACTTTGTGTAACTCATTGTCAAAAGTAATAGACATAATTATACTCTCTCGGTACAATAAGGTGTTAGGTACTAGCAATATGCAATTTGCTTTTAAAGCTAAGCACAGCACTACAGTATGTACTTTAATATTGAAAGAAGTTGTCAGATATTATCAGAATAATGGGTCTGATGTTTACTCTTGTTATGTTGACGCAACAAAAGCGTTTGACAGGGTACAGTATGATAAACTATTTTTATTATTGATTAATAGAGGCCTTCCGCCTATTGTTATAAGAACTTTGTTAGACCTATATTTAAGACAGCGTATGAGGACTCACTGGAAAGGTTATATGTCAAATGAATTTAGTACTTCAAATGGCATTAGACAAGGTGGGGTAATTTCCCCGGTATTATTCTGTATTTATATAGATGAGCTTTTGTTAAGGCTTGAGAACAAAGGTCAGAGCTGTTGGATAGGTCAGCATTTTTATGGAGCGATTGGATATGCTGACGATTTAACTTTGTTAGCGCCTACTGTATCAGGGTTGTCTAGTATGATTGAAGAATGTGAAAAATTCGGTAATGAATATAATGTTAAATATAATCCTGACAAAACAATGTGTATGCATTTCAGTAAGAAAAATCTTTGTAATCCTATTGTAAACATGGATGGTAAAAGTTTAGCCTGGGTAAAAAGTGTTAAATACCTGGGAAATTATTTAGATAGCGATATGACTGAAAAGACAGATGTGAGAATGAAAAGGAGTGATCTTGTGTATAGAGTTAACCACTCTACAGCAGTATTAGGAAAGTGTGATAAAGATGTGATTGTAAATATATTTAACACCAAGTGTTGCCATTTCTATGGAACACAGTCATGGAACTTTAGTGATCGTAATATAAAGCAGTTTGAAACTATGTGGAATAGGTGCGTTAGACGAATATTAGATCTCCCATTGTTAACACATTGTAACCTATTACCAGGTTTAATTGGAAGGTTGAGTGCCATCGAACAAGTGTATTGTAGATTTATTAAAATGTTTCAATGTATGTTAGTGTCAGAAAATAAGAGAATAGAATATATAGCTAAAATGTCAATGGTAGATAGAAGTAGCATTATTGCTGAGAATTTGTACATGATATCTAGAAAGCTAAACTGTGATGTTTTAAAAGTATGCTCATATAGCGATGCTCAAGTTAAGGAGTGTCTTTCCTCCAAATACTCAGTATTAGAGCCAAAAGTGGCTCAAATAAGTGAATTGCGCTCGGTGCTGAACAAGCAAAAATTTGTGATAGTTGGTTTTCAAGAAGAAGAAATTAAGGATCTTCTATATAATCTATGCACCAGTTAGGTGCCAGATTCTGTTAAAACTATAGTATTACTATTATATATATTTCTTTTACTTTGTAAAAATATTTTAATTTGTTTTTATTTATTTGTACCATTTATTTGTCACTATTTTATTTTCTACATATATGTATGATTATATGTTACACCACTGTGTGTGTGTGAATAAAATGATTTAAAAAAAATAAAAATACCTTGATTTTGGCAATATTTTTTTCAACATCTGCCTTCTTCTCTAAGCTGATCCAAACAAACTGCTGCCATATGATACGAAAAATATCTTCCTTGTTTGATGGAGCGCTTCTTTGATAACTTGAATATAATTCCTGAAAAGAAAAGTAAATTTTCTAAAATACTGTTCCATATTGTTAAGGTATACTTCACACCACAGCATTTTAAAGGACTGGGAGACCGCAAAAACCATATTCTTTGCGCCATGATGTACATTGCACAACACCTTAAGACAAACAGACAATGTTATTTAATTTGACATAACGAAATACTGAAGAAACAACAGATATTAATATTTTTTAAAAGGTTAATGACACTTGAAATAAGGATGATACATCGAAATAATTGTTTAAAAAAAAGGAATAATTGCGTCAAATAATTACATAGCCTTTTAATACCTCCTTGGAGAAATTTAGACTATGATTTAAATGGCACGTCCTGTTTTGCTGGTGTGATAATTGTTTTCTTTCTAAAAGTAGTCAAGTTCTGAATCTTTGTAAGACAGAAGGCAAAAATGGCTATTTTAGTTAATATCCCACAAATTATTGGTTTCACTACATCCAAATGAATAGACAGTTGATACAAAGATTGATAAATTATTCCGCACACTGTGGTACCAATTTCACATCTGTATATTGCTTAGTTCTAGTATAAATGCCAAATATACAATAGTTTATTAGAAAAACCGAGGCCAAGGTCAAGCAGCTTCCTTAAGAAATAAAACCTACCTTGACCAAACTTGCAAATGACTCTTCCTTATACAAGTCTTTCGTTTTACGAACAAGCTTCTCAAAGATGGAAGGTCCTTCTGTTGGGTAAGTAACTTCTCCTTCCTGCAGTATCTCTGAAGCCTTCTTCAAGTGTGTAGCCTTTTTTGTGTTGAACAATTCCAATTCTCGGATCTCTTTCTCTATTCTTTTGAACCTGTATGTATAACATTTCAAAATCATTCAAAATGTCAATTGAATCTGAATGGTTAACCTTATGCATATGAAACATTTCCCAAAATAAACGAAGAATGAAGATTACTCACCTAGTTACGCCTGGATGCTCCTCTGCTATTCCTGTGGGTTCCATTTCGATGACAGATCAAGGAGTTCTTCTGCAATACAACAAGTGCAGTACATCAATGACAGGAGCAAACACTCAGCAGTGCATGATAGCTCCACCACCCCGCCATCCATGACCTATCATGCATCTGCTTTATCATTAATATACAACACAAACACTTTCCCAAATCCCATGCCTCAGGAGGATGATCACCATTCCAAGTCCTTCATTTTTTACCCTCACCCTTCCATGCCCTCAATTCTCAGCTCATTGTAAACTGAAGTCACCTTAAATTAGCTAAAATATTAAAATTTGATTCAAAAGACTGCATTATCATTCATTTTGAAGGGTCATTGCCATTAATATTAATTTACAAGTGATTGAAAGAGGGAGCTGGGTGTGTCTTGGCTTGGAAGTGCACAGGAGCGTTGGGACATACAAGTGTGCGCATCTGCTTGGAAAATGGATTGGGTTGTACCGTATGAATCAATCTATCTGTCTATCAATCACTCCATCCAGTTATGTATCTAAGTGCTAATTAATCAAACATTTTATTTTTTGTCCTAGGATAAAGTGGGGAACAAGGGCACTTTGGGACACAGGGCACATAGGATTGGACGGGTTTCCTTTTTTTTTTTTTTGTTGACGTCATCAAATTGTGTGAATTCAAATCAGCGGAGTATGGCCAGATGCAGAGGTTTGCGAACAAAGAGTTAATTTTCCTACTCCTACAATAAATTCATGGGGCTTCTAGTCTTAGCATTTTTAAGCATATTCTACTGGGACCCAAGGTACAACCATAAACATGTAGTGTTGCATTGTGCGAAATCCATGAAGATGATCAGTTAAACTCTCCAGCTTAGTGCAAAAAATGTGAATACCTCTGACTGACAACAGTCTGCGCTGTATTAAAGCAGGTGAGCCAGCGAGACTGCAGACTGATGAAATTCAAGTCGAATTGGGTATCGAATTGGCTTCTAGGTCATTGGAACTGCTGCCCCTAAGGTCCGCACTGCTGCCTGTCACATCCGCGCTCAGCAGAACTCAGCAGAACTGTGCTGGGCTACTTCAAAAATGCATGTGTGCGAGGATGTGAAACTGAGTACCTATTCTGAAGTGTTGTAGACTGCTCGCAACTAAAGCAGGCTACTGTAGCCTTTGAATACCTGTCACTGAGACTCCAGCCCCCGGTCTCTCCTGCAATGTAGAATGTAACACTAATTCTACAACTGTTTCAAACTTATAAACACGCATTTATATCCTAATCCAATTCCTGCCATATCTCAATCAAACTAGCTTTAAAGGATTGTTTAAATTAAAGAACTTCATTTTTAATTAATAAAAATACATTTCATAGGAATGTCATGTTACTATTCTTTTGTTTTTGCCTGAATTAAATCGAAATAAAGTCTTTTATTCTTTGCAGCTGGAGTCGAAAGGATAGACCCAGGAAGCACTGAACACGTCATGCTTCTCCTGTATCAAACACACAGCGCTCCTGAATAAATTTAAAGATTAAAAAAATTCAACAAGAAAACCAAAAGCGCACGCTTCTAGAGCAGGGTCAGGAGCACATTTCAAGACAAAAACCAAAAAATTCCGTTGGGAAAATTTTGAGTTATATTCATTTTAAATTTTTTGTTTATCACACTCATATTTTCATGCTGAAATTTGGGCAAAGAAAGCTGTTTAAGACATTTAGGATGTTTAGGGAGACAAATGTTAATGGTAAGACATTATTCTTTAATTTACATTACCATTGCATCCGTGTTAGATGTATTTAGACCAAAAATATTGTGCAGGGTGTGATAAACACATGTCATAGGAATTAACACACCTGCAAGTAAGTTTGAAGCTTTTAAATTATGCCTCTGTTAATTCCTTTGAATTATTTATTGTATTCAGGCCAGTTTTAGCAAAACTAAATGTATATTACATGATATATGAATATTTCATGCATTTTCTCATTCAAGAATTGTGTGTTATTTATCATCATATATATGTCTGTGAGATTTTACTTATCAATATCTTCAAATGCCACCAGATACAGCAGTTAAAGGAACAATACCTCAGCATAATAATCAGCTTATAGACTCTATAAGATATCTTTTAAAGTGATTATTTGACCGATCATTGCTCAATTGTCTACCTTTGCTGTTGTTTGCACATGCCTGACTCTCCTTCAATGTCATATTGTGTTTCAGTATCAATTGTAAAGGACTTTAGCATCTGAAGTTCATATTATGATGGCTGGGATGAGTAAGTTAGTCCATTAAATGAGTTTTTTTGTCCTGAAATGATTGCAAAACAAATTCCGTCAGTAATATTCATTAACTCACTTCTTGGATCACGAAAAGCCACACTGGCACAGTTGGGGTTTATTTCTTAACATTTATCCAATGTTTATATGATATATTGGGTCAATTTATATAAATCACATTCTGTCTTAGCAAGCATAATCCACAAGTTTATCACGTTTGAAATGTCATATTTTGAGAAAAACATTGCAAAAATTCAAAAGAAAGGCTAAATTAAATTCAAATCAAGCTTATAGCAGGTGAAATATTCACAACAAACGAACGAATCAATTTGCTGGGGCTACAAAATCATTTCTTTGATAAATATGCATCTGCATCTGTTTATCACACTCTGCACACTATTTTTAGCCAATACATATCTAACACATATACAATTATCATATAAATTAAACAATGATGTCTTACCATCAACACTTGTCTCTCTAAACATGATAAATGATTTTAAAAACTTTCTATGCCCCCGTATAAGAAAATACAAGTGTGATAAACAAAAAATTTAAAATGACGATAACTCAACATTTTCCTAACGGAATTTTTCAGTTGTTGGCTTTAAATGTTCTCCTGACCCTGCTCTATACGTGTGCGCTTTCGGTTTTCTTGTTGAATTTTTTTAATCTTGAAATTTATTCAGGAGCGCTGTGAACAGTATAGCATGGTGACACACTCAACCACTTCTGAAGCCGTCCTTTTGAATTTAGCTGTAAATATGTACAAATAAGAGGGAAATATAAGGTCCAACAATACATTAATGTACTCGTACTGGTACTTGAGTACATTTGTAAATACTGGTACACTTACTAGATAAAATTCTGAAAAAGCTGTAAGTACTCATACTCAAACTTGTAGATGTGACAAGTACTCATACTTGTACTCAAGTAAATTCATATGCACTCGTGCCCAACCTGGTTCTGACTACCCTACCTGATATTTTTTTATAATTGTATGTATTTGCTTTCTTGGGGTCCAATAGCGGCACATGTGAAGTACCAAGAACTTGTGGCCATGGTTATACAAAATTGTTAGTTACTAGAAAAAACCCATTGACAGCATACATCACGTAAATGGCAGCATGTATAAAGAGGTAATGATGCAATAAAAGTATAAGGTAGGCCTATGGTAGGAAATGTGAAAGGTATCCTTTCTGATACAACTGCGGGGAACTGAAAAGATTTGACTGTTTGATGTGATGAGCTGTCACACAGATTTGAATGTGTGTCTTGTCATGGCAGATGTGAATGTGTGCATTTCCAGCAGAGGGCAGGTAGGTAGGTTTGTTTAGTTTCGTAGTAAATATTTTAAAGATGAACTTGCATGTAAGCATGTGAATTTGGTACAATAATATACCTTTGATAGTGGTTTAGAGGTGTAGAAAGTATTACTGCTGTAGTTGGAAAATTGAAAGTAGGAGAAAAGAATTTGTAAGGTTTTTTGATGACTTGTCATGACAGATTCATGCAATCCTGGATTTGGAGCAGAGGTGTAGTCGAAAGGATGAATAAAGGAGTAGTCAGGAGGTTGATTGACCTCATCAGAAGGACACGATAGAAAAAGAGGGATAGGTGGATACTTTGGGTGAGTGAGGTGCCTGGGGGAGACGTTTACTGTGCACAACAGTGAGGCCATGTCAGCTGAGGTTTAGTTTGAATGTTAGAATGATAACAGTGTAACATCTGAGGAATTGATTATTAAGACTGGTGTCCCGAAAGGTTCAATTTTGGGGTCCCTGCTCTTTATTATATACTTAAATGACATATCCTCTGCTTGTTCTCTTTTTCATCCAATAATATATGCAGATGATACTGCTCTTTCCAATGCCCTGGAATCTTCCTTGAATCATCAACGGAATTTAATAACAGATATAAATATTGAATTAGAAAAGGTAAGCATTTGGTTTAAACTTTAAAGTAAATAAACTGTCTTCAAATGAGGATAAAACAAAAGCTATGCTGTTTCATCCAGTACAAAAGAAGCTGACTGATATGGAAATCAATAAAAAGGTAAATTGATAGAATTTGTGAAAGACTTTAAGTACTTAGGTATAACCTTAGGTTGTCACCTATCTTGGAAACCTCACATAACCCAGTTAACAAAGAAAATGTCCAAAACACTACTAAGTATACCACCCTGGTCCCCCTTTGACCTTTCCGACCTTTGGGCCAAGAGCTAATTAGGACAAAGGCCGTTTAATGGGGTCAAAGGTCACGTAACTGGGTCAAAGGTCATGAATCTAGGTCCAACTTTTATACACCCCTTTCCCAACTTTGGACCTAGAGCTTATTGGGCCAAGGTCTTGCAAGGAATATAAGGTCACGTAACTGGGTCAAAGGTCATGAATCTAGGTCAAATTTCACAGGCCAAATTTTATACACCCCTTTCCCAACTTTGGACCTAGAGCTTATTGGGCCAAGGTGTTGCAAGGAATATAACAGACAACGAGTTTCAACATTCGGCATTTATTATGTCATCAACATATCCATACGGCAAAGTGTCAAAGTTATCCAACAATATTCTCTTTGTGTACACTAGCCTGACATTCTTCCTCATTTTTCGGTTATAAATGGCCCCCCGAATTTTGTCTCTTACGAACAGGTCGTACGGGGGAAGTTTTATTTCCTTGCCCGCGAATATAATTTCCTTTATACTCTGGAAATTAACGAATTGAGAATTTATTCTATTGATCGTCACCCCTTTAAATTTTGTCTTTACCTTATCATCATTTTGTTTGTCAGCGTAAGATTTCGGCCCAGAGGATATAAATTCTTTTATATATTTACCAGGAGGCAATTCGTCGGTCAATTCACCTAAATAGTCCCCTAAAGGAGGCATCGGATCTTCTTTTTTAGCCCAAAATATGACAGAGTCAGTATCCATGTATAGAACCCTCTCTCCCAGGAAATCAATCACATCGTAAAGTTTGAGTCTAGCCCAGCATGTCGTAAAGCACGCCACTACTTCACTTATTTTCAGGTTGTCGGGTTCGAAGGTTGTCCGTGATTTGTACTCTACTGATAGGCATGCATCATTAATTTTATGTACTAGACATATCTCTTTCGTAGGATCATTTACTAAAAGTCTAAACTGTGTCCAGTCCGTCGCGTAAGCGCTTTTAGTTTGATCAGTCTTTTCCCCAAACTTTCCCCAGAAGCTATTTAACGCTAGTTTTGCCACTGCTCTGAGGCCGGGATTGTGTCCAATGTTTTCCTTTACCAAATCTATTCCCTCAGCATCTCGATATCGTTTTATATATTCATCCTTATCCTCTTCCCCGCTAACCCATTCGGGATATCCAGAAGATTCTTGTTTTATTCTTAGAAAAGTATTGACGTACTCCGCAAAAAAATTGGAAGACTTTCTCTCCCAATTGTACACTTCGTAAATCTTTAGGATCGCGTAACCCTTTTCGATTGCCTTGTCAATTTCGGGAGTGCAGAATGTTCCGACTATTGCTCTATCTTCATCGCTACACTGACAGGGTTCTTGAGATTCCCTGTCAGCGCAATTTCTGCAAAGAGGAAATTTCAGCTTTCCATTTGACCTATAAGGTAATACGGGATGATAGAGAGCTTTAGGAGGTAATGCTTTGACTTTAGCTATCCCAAAGTATGACGCAAATGTATAATTGAAATCCCTCGTTATTATCGTTGGATGTCCTGAAGGAAGATCCTTGTATTTGTTGACGTACGGATAAAGGGACGTGAAATCGTAATAAAAAATCCTTTCATCTTCCTTTGCCTCATAATGTAATTTGATAGCATTGACTCTTCCCCCGAAGAAGGCATCTCTAATTTTTAGTCTCTCGGGGACATCGATTGCATTTAAAAATTTAGCCAAGTCCGAGTTGGTTCTGGCCAACAAATCAAATTCGCATTCCCATATTACCTTTAGTTCAGTCACTTTAGTTCTCAAATACCTCTCTCTTCTCATGGTTCGATTGTATATTTCATCCAAAGTCTGACCGGTCTGCGGGTCTTTAGTTTCTCTGACAGGAAAGCACTTTGGACAAGCATGCCACCTGCACCCATGAAACTCATAAGCGATAGAGTTGTGTCTGTCATAGCCGTCTATTCTGAAATTCCCTATTTCGCATTCCCCTACATTTCTCGCGTGTTCAATGAATACGCCACTGCGAGAAGCAATGGATTCCAGCCATTGAATAGACTTGTAGCTATGATTAGAACTTGCAACATAACCCTGAGGGGGCACATGAGCGATATCCGAATCTATAAATATTTTGTTGGTGTCTTCGCTCAGAAGTAATCGTTCCTCATGCAGATAAAAATTCCCTCCTTTCTTTTCCACAGTTATTTCTCGACCATCCTGACCCACAGCCTTATATCTTTCCTTAAGAAAGTTTTGCCTATATATTTGCATACAAGTTGAGGCTATAGTAACCTGAGAGAAAGGGTCAACATTCTGGATGCCATTCTCCGTTTTAACTGACGTTACTTCTCGAATCAAATTTTGAAATTTCAGGCACGCTTCTCTGAGGATAACTACATCATTTCTGCAGTAAGAAAGCATGTCCGCATGCATGTCATAGGGGCCTGTCATAGAATCATACCAACCTGTGTCTAGACCTTCCCCGTAATATTCAACATCGGGATAACTGAGAAAAAATCTCTTATCGAAATTTTTTCTAGTATTAAATTTGTGAGGAAAATCCCCTTTTTTTAAACCGGCTGTTAATCCCAATGTCTTTGGTAACTTGCTGAGGGCCATAGGTAGGAAACTGAAAGAGTCGACAAATCGGATATCCAAGGAATGTAAACTCGCATGTACATAATCTTCGATCCAGCCCATGTCACATGAGGGTACATTCCATTTTTTAGCAAGTAATTTAAAATGAACATGTAGTCATATCCTCTTCCATTATGTCCGATGCAAGTGGCTCCTTTATGTCTTTCTTTAAACAACCATTTTCCGAATTTATCCACAGTCTCAAATCCTTTGAATACCACTTCTTTCTTGAAGCAGTCCGGACAGCTTTCTCCTTTTGTGTGCCAGGAACATTCTATTCCACAGGAATGACAATGAGTTTTATCATCTTCGCAAGAGTTACAAGAGGACTGAGCCACTACCATATTAGGCAAATGCCATTTCAGACCACAGTGCCAAGTTTTACAGTTTCTACACTTTCTACAGATTGAACAAGTGTAATCGACAGTACAATCTTGACAGCCTTCTCTCTTTCCGAATAAGTATCCCTGATCGCACTGGGATATTTCGTCCTGAGTTGATTCGAAGTCGAAGAAGATGAACTTACCCGTAGACACTTTAGGCGCAGCACCTCTCATATAGCAAAAGTGTTCCCCCACCACGTAATCCTGACAGCACTGACAAAACCACTCGTAGCACCGATGGACATCTCTCGATCTCTTTGCACTGTTCAATAGTTTGCCACAGTGGACGCATTTGTAGAACTGCTTACAGATGGAAGGCCTGTGTTGTCCCTTTTTAGCTCCGATTGTGTAATACCTTTTCTGTTTATGCCTTTTAAAACATTCTTCATTTCTGCATGACCGATTGCAACCCGTGCAGTAGATCTTCATTTTCCACAGGCAATTTTCCACATCACACACGGGACATTTTAGTTCGCAATGATGTACATTTTTCCTGCAGTAGAATTTCAGACACGTTGTGCAGATTTCTTTGTTGGTAAGCAAACCATATATATTAGTAATAGCGTGAAAATGCTCACCCTCTTTCAACAAGAATATCTTCCTTTCTCTTTTCTCTCCGGTATAGACAATGTCGTAGCCAACGGCTACATCCAATACAACAATCTGTACATCCAGGTGATTCTCAAATTTCCAAAAGTCTCTTATCTCAACCGGCTCTTACTCTGATAGTCCCACCCGCTTTAACAGCTCGATAGCTCTACCCTTTTGGGAATTTCTTCCGAGTCTGTGAGCCCTTTTTGCCTCCATTATATGATTGAGATTAGGGTCAACATTTAACTTTGCCATGCAGACCGATATAGCTCTGGCAGCGCAGGTTTCATCATCCGGTATTTCAGGAATTACCGTCACACACTTCTTTTTGATCAAAGAGTTATTTTTGTCCGTCGTGTCAGTGTTTATAATGGCCATCCTTCCTCCACCTCTGTCGGATCTGAGAAGGCCAAAGTTTATTTGAAAACTATTATCGATATCCAGAGTTTCATCCGATTGCAGAACCTTCTCCAATCTAGTCATTATAGAGTTCCCGGATATATCTCTGTTCCTTCTCATATGTATGACAACATCCCTTCTCAGGTCATTATGTTGTATCACAATACTCGCTCGATCTTCATGACCATAATCTCTGAGTCCTCTTTCAATAACTTCTTCAAACACTCCATTTAGCTCTCCTTGAACATCCACCAATCTCCTGCCCATGTATTCTTTATTAAATTTGACTTTAAATTTTCTCTCTTCGTAGCCATATTTTCTTGGCATCAACTCATCACTTTCTTCAATGCGGTAGGGCATTGCACCTTCTTCATCTTTGTTTTCTGAACCCTCCGACCTTTTTTTCTTTTTGGCAGGGATGTCGTCATCATCATTCTTAGACGGCCATCTTTTAGCCATGTCATCCGCACACTGACTCGGTCAGGAATGGTCGGTTGACAGACCACCCAACATTTATAACCCAGAAAAATGGGGTCAAACGGAGGTGTGGCCTAAACCAGTAATATATTTTTTTCGAGTTGCCAGAAAGATGACAAAGACTTTAATTTATTATAAACGGCAAGATTTTAATAGACAATTTCAACACGATGCAGTTATACATGTATAATTGTAATAGGATTATCACATTTTTTGTTGTAAAAATGGGAGCACGTCATTTCACCCATCTAGCATTTGAAGCGCAGTTTTTGAGTACAGAGTCTGACAAATTAAATTCTGCCGAGCGTAAATTAAATTCTGCGGCGCGTAAATTAAATTCTGCAGCGCGTAAATCAAATTCTGCAGCGCGTAAATTAAAATTTTATCCACGGTATCCGAGCTCTCTTCACCAATTTTCTTTTCATCTTTACCCGTCTATCCTTCGTCTTTACCAGTTCATCGACTTTATCTACCGGCAGTTTCGGTGGATTTCTTTTCTGAATGAGCTTATAATTCTTGGGTTCATCAGTCTGCGGTTCTTCTGCGATTTCATTACTGATGGATTCATCATTTTTGCTCGGTTCATCATCAGGCGTTTTACTCGACCTTTTAAGTAATTTTTCGTACCTCTCTCGAGGGACTAGTACGTGTTCCTCCGTCATCGTTACATAAATATAATGAGAAAGTATTCCTAGTGTAATATGACTTTTCGAGTCAGATCTATTTCCGCCACAGTCGGACTTTCCGAATATACCAATAATATCACGGACGATTCCAAGGCCTTTTGGAATGTGCCTTGAATCGTTACATTAGCCGTCCTGTTTACTTCCAAATAATTCTTGTCCAGCGCGTTGAGCGGAAAACAAATGATCGTGTGACCTTCGCAATAGTCTGCCAGACTTAATCCGATACCGAATAGAGGATTGTTACTGGCACCAAGCAGTCGTACATTCTCAGATAAGGTGTAGCCGCTTGGGTCCCGTCGGCATCGAACACAAAATCCAAAGGTCTGGACGGCGCCGATACACCGTCAATATTCAATTCGATTTGACTCAAGTTGAAATGTTGGAAATTGAAAGCATTTTTTGACAATTTTCCCGAGAAGGCCTCCGCATCTACAAAGGCGCATATCACTTTCTGAGGCGTCGAGTTATTAAAAATATTGTCAAAGGAGAAACTGGTGGAATCTTTGGGAATATTAAAACATTTGCAGTCAACCTTTGTATAGGGATAGATCGCGTTTGCCGATTTTTTCAAGGCTTCCGAATGTCCCGAAATAACCCCGGGATGAACTTCGATATACTTCGCTTTTAGGCATATATCCTCTATTACGAATTTGTACTTTTTATCATCCTTGGCCGTCATCAGTAAAAACTCGGGCCTCGACCTGTAGAAAGTCAGTTCTATAGGAGTATTGCATAAAATGTATCTGGGAGTAGAGAAGAAGTCTACCATGAGGGGACCCTCCATCGTTACGGACTGACTTTTTTGGAACTTTTTAAGTCGCTCGATAAATCCTACGTTTAAGGTCGTATCGTCCATATTATTATCCTTGAAAAACATTTGAGCCGACAGATGGCCCGATTTAGCGGTTTCGGAATTTCTCAATAAAGTTTGAAGCATCGCGATATAAGGATAGCATCCATTGCACATCATACTCATAGTTTTCCCCGATAGTTTCAATTCGATCATGGACCACATCGATTGTAATGTCAAGTTTACCGAGGCGACCTCTGGTTTTCCTTCTCCTTTTTCCAAAGCCGTACCATGGTCATTGACTATCTTAGCTTTTACGAATAATCTGGTTTTTTCGAGATCCAAGTAGTTTCTAGAATCTCCTCCTAATCTAAAGTGTATCGGCGTATCTTGAGCCGCTGACAAATGACTGGTCGGCCTATATTCTACTATTAAAGACCGCTGCACTGCCGATTGAATGACGGGTGGCTCGAACAAATTGAGTTCGTCTATAGTGGCTATAATGCCATCTTCTAATACGCTGTCATTCATTTAGAAAAAAAGATGTCGTTGTAGACTCTCCTTTTCTTCCTTTTCCTCTTAGGTTGCTCTCCGCTTACCGCAGCCGATCTCTTGGCCGTCTCCTTGTATATCTCAGATTCTATTTCGGTAGACTCTTTTATGACTCTATCCAATTCCGATTTGGCACGTTCTACTGTGGCTTCGGCCGGTGAAACCGCTTCTATATTGACGGTTTTCTTTTCGGGAACTTTACTTTTGACGACTCCAACTTTGGTTAGTCCTGCGGATTGTCCTTGAACGGAAACTCCTCCTTTTACGGTGGCGTTTAATACTTTTTTCTGAACCGACTTACCCTTCAGTTGTTGATCGGCTTGCCCCGCGAAATATTTTTCCCATTGTTCTATGTTAGGCCTATAAGGCATCATCCTGCCGAATGATAAGAGTTATTCTGATCGGATGATCGGAGTGGAATGACAAATCGGCCGGTACTACGGGCCTTATAAAGAATTCCAACTTGTCTAGATCCGACGAATTAAAAGGTATGAAATGCCCGACGGCACCGTAATATTTGTGCAGCGATTTGGCTCCCGCCCTGATCACCACTCTTCTTAACAAAGACGTTTCTCTTCCATTAAGCAGGGATCCATTGACTTGATTGAGAAAAACGTCGAATACAGCGTGAGCCGATTTCGTCGTAAACGGCAGCTCATCCAGGGTAACCAAAATTTCTTGCAAAGCCACGGAACAGTTCCCTAATCGAAGAGGAGGGTCGACGAGACAAACGAAATGTTGGTGGTCGTTTAATGGAAAATATTGACGAGAATCGTGGCTGGTAACGTTTACATATTTTGTCATCCTATTCTTTTTAAACAGATGGCCAATATTTTGACGACCGTCTCGACGTTATCCTGAGCGACACTCTTTCTCTTTCTCTGTCCAAGCTCTCTGTCGCCTAGCCGACGAATGACATCGGCTTCTTTCGCTAATAAACTTTTATAATGTCTGGTTAACTGTCTCCGGCCGCTAAGCAAGTTTAACGCCAACTCGGAAACGCAGTTTAACTGATCTTCACTAGCCGTAGCTACAAGAGCGCTAGCCTGCTCCTGAGAGGCGGGTTTGGCCAATAATTCCAGATAATGGATATGCTTCGAAACCCGCTCCATAGCACTCGAAACGGTATCACCGGACCTTTCGCTAATATACTTTTATGAGGCAAGGTATACGATTACGTCTTCGTCAAATATCCCGCTTCTCAGCGGATACTGATGATCCAAATGTACGAGTAGGTAACCGTATCTTGGCTCTACCGCTTTGTGATAGCTGTCCATGAAATAGTTAGTTTTTCCGGGATACATCTGAGTGGCAAGGGTTTTTATCTGAAGAGCGCTTCTACTGTTTTTGAATAGGCAGAAGCAATTAGTATTCAAGCTGCATTCTCTCATGTACTTGTTTTGGTAAAAGAGATTCTGCACCGCGAGAACGCAAGACACGTGCGCGTGATGAGAAGTGATGCAAAACAATTTCGACGTTTCCTCGTCTATGGAATGCATCAAATCGTCCAAAATCAATAAAGTCTCCTTACGATTTTCCTCCCACCATTCCGTTAATTCGTGATTAGACGGTATATCTTTTCTGAATTGAACGTAATCCTCTAATTGGTCGTACCCGTCTGTCCATACGGAATAACAATAGACTATCCTGGACGGAACGGGGTTGAACATTCTGTCCGCCTCTAAAATCAACTTCTTGATAAATTCCGATTTTCCGCATTTCGACGGTCCGACGACCAAAAAGTTTATGGGTAAAGGGAATGGTAAGGTCATTGGAAGTCCTTTACGTTAACCCAAGAATCGAATTTCGGTCCGTAACCTTTCCACCGAACTAAGGCTTCCTTGACTCCTTTACGTCTGCGGTATCGTAGCACTTTTTCCACTTTATATACCCCGTTGTCTATGGCCAACTGCATCTCTTGGGCATAGAAACTGCCTAGGATCTCCTCGCCATTTAAGTCAACCAACCTGTATCTTGGAGGATGCGAAGCGATTCTCTTATTCACTACGAATATCTCATCGGTCCAAGTTTGTTCGTAGCCTTTCGCGAAAGGTCTTCTCGCTTTCGGAATTCTCACTTTATCTCCAATCGCAAACTGGAACGCTACCGGGGTCTTCTCCCTTTCTAGTTCTATCGGTAAATATAATTTTTCGTATATTTCCCGCTGATTAGCTCGATTTACTCGGGAAGGCGACGTCTTTAGAAAAGAATGCTTATTATCGTTGTAACCCTTCACAATGTCTTGGAGGCGGTCTATGTACTTCAAAGTCCTTTGTTTTGTGAAATATCTTGAGATGCGACCCTTGATAGTCCTTATTACTCTTTCCGCGTAATTCGCGTGATATATGTTGTAAGCGATGAAATGATCTACCTTTTCCTTTTCCAGATATTCCCTGACAACTTTTCCGGTGTATTCTTTGCCTTGGTCCGTTCTTATCACCTTGGGTTTTCGACCTTCCTTAAATACTTTTTTCATAGCCGCCACCATTTCCTGCGGGGTCTTCTTCTTGAGCGGCTGTATCCATAAATATCTGGAGAACAAGTCTATGAAAACTGCCAGGTACTTGTATCCCTTGTTATACTTGGCTAGTTTATCAAAGACCATGAGGTCCGAATCCCATTGTTCATCCAATTCTCCCACAATAATTGACTCTCTTTTAAACTTGTCATTGTAAGGTTTGTGTAAGCTATAAGTCTCTTGATTTTCCAGCCATTCCTTGATATCTCGATACGCCAATTTCTTTGGGTTTCCATCAGCTTTCACGGCATTCCACAGAGAAACTATACCGCCATAACTGCCTCTACTCCTCGGATCGTAATATACAGTCAACACAGAAATTATTTGCACGCTTTGATTTTTCATCATATTTCACAGAAAAATGGTAGTATGATAAAAATAACTGCCCTATGTTTTAGAGTAGTGTTAGTAGGTTAGGTTCCCATGCATTTCATTTTTTACCAAAATTCATTTTCTTGGAAAATGTAAAAAAACTGAATTTTGAAAACCAAAAAATATTTGCACGCTTCAGCCAACTAGCAGAAACTGAATTTTTAATGATGATGTTTTTAGGAACTACTGTTGTTTATGGTATATTTAGCTCATTTACATCAATCAGACATTATTTGGGGTTCACAGGTGGAATTACAGGTGTTACTCAAGGAGTACACCCATTCCCATGTTTTTCTCCTACATTTAAGTATAAAAATTGCTTAAAAATGGCAATTGTCATGAAATTGGTCTCTGAAGTCCTTTAAAATAGTCAATTTTTAAGAAAAAGATGAACTATGCAAGTTTTTGTGAAGAACTATGTTCAATATCTCATCGGGAAATGTAAAAAAAAAGGCTCTTCGTGATTATGTGCTGAGATACTACTGATGATTTGCCTCTGACGAGTTATTTAACCACTGGCTTATCAAAAGTTGTTATGAAAGAATATTTAGAGTTGTTTTTATTAATATTTGCTCACAAATTAGGTTATTATACGATTTTAGCATATATGTAAGTGTAGCATATTCATTGCATTGTCATGCATCGATTATTAAGATCCACCCAAGCTTGTCTATACAATGATTATGGCCTAAATTATTATGACAGTGAATAGTTTTCATTGTTCAAAGCTTATTTTTACAAAGGACGCCCATTATTGTGAAATTTTCACTCATTGAGGTCCTCCATGGGGGTACCCTATGAAGCAAAAATTGTTGTAGGCTGCATAATGGTAATGATATAGTGCAAAATTCGAAAACGACTTGTCTTAATCATCTCAGCTGACTTTCTCCAAAGTTATTACAACCTATTGTTCACAGCTCACAGTCAAAATAGTCCCCAGGGGCAAAATTGGGTCCTGTAATTAAGATTTTTTCAGTTTGATTCTACTCGTATTACTGTTTTCCGGCATTTTGTGGTTGCATGTAGAACACAATTACCTACCAATACCTGCCAAATTACTTTTTTAGATAAATAGACACAATTATGGAGTTTACTAATCCGTCTCATGTGAGTTGCTTGTTTCTAGCCATATTTATATAGCCATACATAGAAAAAAACATGGGATTGAGTGCTTTCCCTTGGTAACACCGGCAATTCCACCTGTGAACCCCAAATAATGTCTGATTGATGTAAATGAGCTAAATATACCATTAACAACAGAAGTTCCAAAGAAAAAATTGAATATCATCACTAAAAATTCAGTTTCTGCTAGTTGGCTGAAGCGTGCAAATATTTTTTGGTTTTCAAAATTCAGTTTTTTCACATTTTCCAAGAAAATGAATTTTGGTAAAAAATGAAATGCATGGGATCCTAACCTACTAACACTGCTCTAACACATAGGGCAGTTCTTTTTATCATACTACCTTTTTTCTGTGAAATATGATGAAAAATCAAAGCGTGCAAATAATTTCTGTGTTGACTGTATATCTTCCAGATAAGAATCAGACATTTTGATTATTGAGAACTACCCTGGAATTCTTGATACTCGGATTGGGCAGTAAAAATCCAATGCTGGATGACAATAATCCAATCCAGACTTCGTTATGCTGCTCGTTGAGACTCAAATTTACAATGCAGGTCAATATTACCACGTACAAAATAATTATTTGACTGAAGAATACCACTTCGTTCTTGGGTACTTTAACGCCTAACACGCGCCAGTCTTGATGGCTGGAATGCGATGCGTCTTCTTCCATGTCAAATCCGATACTGTCGTCAAGAGCGAAACCACGACTTTAATACATAATTTTGGCTTGAAGACAATAGACGTATTATAATGTCGATTGATTTAAAAAGCATCATGTATCTCGCAAGTGATGCATTTGGCATAATTTTCTGGGTTGCTGTATTTCAAAGGCTCAAGCAGGGAAAGTATCAAACAGAGCGGGTTAATTTTTGCTGAACAGGTAGTTTTTATTGAGTTTAATAGTCTTGTCACTAATCAATTGTGTTGGGTATTCAGTTTTTAGGATATTGGCGTCCAAAAGCAGGAAAAAAGCAAACTTCGATGAAAAGCCTATATCCTGAACCGATTCAAACCAAAACTGTGTCCGAGCCATTTGATGAAACCAGTGGGGTTGACCGAAAGGGTTTCTGGAAAAAAAACATTTTCGAAAAAATTCTCAGTCAAAAAAATTTCGAAAATTTTCTAAGTCCAAAAAAGTTTCGAAAAATTTCTAAGTCCAAAAAAGTTTCGAAAAATTTCTTAAGTCCAAAAAAGTTTCGAAAAATTTCTAAGTCCAAAAAATTTTTGAAAATTTTCTAAGTCCAAAACATTTTTCGAAAAATTCTAAGTCCAAAACATCTTTTCGAAAAATTTCTAAGTCCAAAAGATCTGATATGGGGATTCCCCTACCTTTCGGAAAAATCTTTTTGCCTAAAACGGCGATTTCCCATTTCTTTGGTACTAGTCTTGGTACCACCCCCTGTAAGTGCCTGTCCTGTGCTCAATTTGCTTATCCCATTGCCTATATGCCCTCTATGTGTCTTTTGCATACTGTCGGTGGGCACTTCTAGCTGGTACAAGTGGTACCACTTGGTACTGTACCAGTTGGTACGGTACCACCCGGTACCACTTGTACCAGCGATTCCCTTGCTTTAATAGAATCATTTAAAGAAGAGATACCCCTAATATACACATAGAGACAAAAGCTCTCTCTAAGGGTAGTACCTGGTACAAGTGGTACCAGAGGCAAAGGAGTCCCCCTTTTCTGACACAAAGTTTTCACTCACTCATATCAGTGCCAAAGTGCAAAAAGGTCAAAGTGCCTCAGAGGATCTGGGAGTGTGCCTCAGAGGATCCATGACTCTCAGTGCCAGAGTGCAAAAAGGTGAAAGGGAGTGTGCCTCAGAGGATCCATGACCTACCACAAGGATAGCAATGCTACAGGAATGACATGTGTTTATGCTATTATTTTGTCAATTGATGAGTTGAATCACTGTAACATGTCAAAGCTTTTTTCAGTGTTTACATGAATGTCATGAGGTTGCCTCTGACTCTGTCTGACAAATGCTCAAATTTGAAAATTATATTTTAACTGTAAATAATCACCTTCTTACTGAATCTTTGCGATTAAACAATGAATAATTAGTGTGTAATATTAACACAAGAGAGAATAAATATTTTCCAACATAGAATTAAAAGAAATTAGTGTCGGTCATGCAAGGCAATACTTTTGGCAAATGTGTGGCAGCAAACCCTCAGCGTGCATCATCATCCATCCATATTCAAATGGGCTGTTTGAATATGTCGCTTTTTAGTGGTTTTAAGGGCTCATATTCAAATAAGGATATCAATAGCCGTCAATATCCAAATGGCTGTTTGAATATTTCACTTATTTAGTGGTTTTGAGAAATCATATTCAAATGGGCTGTTTGAATATGTCGCTTATTTAGTGGTTTTGAGGGCTCATATTCAAATAAAGATTGAATATCCATCCATACTCAAATGGGCTGTTTGAATATGTCGCTTATTTAGTGGTTTTGAGGGCTCATATTCAAATAAAGATTGAATATCCATCCATACTCAAATTGGCTGTTTGAATATATCGCTTATTTAGTGGTTTTGAGGGCTCATATTCAAATAAAGATTGAATATCCATCCATACTCAAATGGGCTGTTTGAATATGTCGCTTATTTAGTGGTTTTGAGGGCTCATATTCAAATAAATAATATTAACACAAGAGAGAATAGATATTTTCCAACATAGAATTAAAAGAAATTAGTGTCTGTCATGCAAGGCAATACTTTTGGCAAATGTGTGGCAGCAAACCCTCAGCGTGCATCATCATCCATCCATATTCAAATGGGCTGTTTGAATATGTCGCTTTATAGTGGTTTTAAGGGCTCATATTCAAATAAGGATATCAATAGCCGTCAATATCCAAATGGCTGTTTGAATATTTCACTTATTTAGTGGTTTTGAGAGATCATATTCAAATGGGCTGTTTCAATATGTCGCTTATTTAGTGGTTTTGAGGGCTCATATTCAAATAAAGATTAAATATCCATCCATACTCAAATGGGCTGTTTGAATATATCGCTTATTTAGTGGTTTTGAGGGCTCATATTCAAATAAAGTTGTGGAAATCCATCCATATTCAAATGGGCTGTTTGAGTATGTCGCTTATTTAGTGATTTTGAGAAATCATCTGGGTGTGTGCCTCAGAGGATCCATGACTCTCAGTGCCAGAGTGCAAAAAGTCAAATTGCCTCAGAGGATCTGGGAGCGTGCCTCAGAGGATCCATGACTCAGGTTTCATTAATGGCTCAATAAGCTCTAGGTCCAAAGTTGGGAAAGGGGTGTATAAAAGTTGGCCTGTGAAATTTGACCTAGATTCATGACCTTTGACCCAGTTACGTGACCTTTGACCCCATTAATCGGCCTTTGTCCTAATTAGCTCTTGGCCCAAAGTTCGGAAAGGTCAAAGGGGGACCAGGGTGGTATACTTAGTAGTCAAAACTAATGAAATACTATCTCGATTAAGACGTTTTCTGCCACTAAACATACTTGGAATGATATACAGTTAGTTAATTTTGCCTTACTTAAGCTTTGGGGTTATTGTCTGGGATGGATCAGCTGAGAGACTGGCTAAGCTGCAAAATAGTCTGTTAGACTTATAAGTCATTCCAAGTATAATGCTCACACTAACCCTCTTTTTAAGTCCCTTAACCTCCTTAAAATTGGTGATATATACCTGTTACAAATGTATAAATTCATCTACAAATTAGAGAATAGGGTGGCCCTTAAAAGCACAGTAAAAAATAAGTTTAAAATATTGATGGGCCGCCCTCTAAAATGATGCCTATTATGGAAAAAATGATGCATGCAAATTTTCAGGCAAATCGTTTAATATTTAGAGGTGGCCCATCGGCCCTAAAGTTTTTATGTTTCTAGCGTAATTCCCAACATTTGTCGTTATTTTTTAGCCAATTCAAATGATACAACAATATAAATGGCATGGTTGAACTGGTCTTGATTAGAGCTTCATTTTGAGTACCAACTTGGATGGTCTGTGATGATTTTATATTCGGAATGTTCAACTGCAAATTTGCTGTCAACCTCACATTGGCTTGATTTTTCTTTAACATCAGATGATTTGTTCTTTGGGCAGATGATAATTAATGGAGTGTTATTGGGTGCAAGAGAGCAAATGCAGTGATTTTTAGCCTTAGATTAAAATACTTTAATAATATAATGACTAGGTATTTATACCCGACATTTATGCAGCTGGTTGGCTAATTATTAGGACAGGATAAGTATGAAGAGCATGACTGAAAAGGTGGTAAAAATTGAATATGGGTTCAATTGACTGCCAATTTTAGATCAAACCCAGTGTTTGGAAGTCCGGAGCACCCCTAACTGAGCTAACAACACTCCCCCAATGCATTCTTAGGGAATTATATCAAAGTCACTCTTTGAAATTTTTCCTGCAACGACGTCGTTGTTAATTAATTTACCTTTTTGGTATAATATGTGAATAATTCCATGTCAGAATATCTTGCAAATATTTGGCAGACCTGAACAAAACCTGCATACCACTCACTGGTCTAGCAGTTTTTATGGTACAACTTGACAAGTGACTGTCCAGTCAGGCGTAATGAACAACCAGATTCAAATCAGTACCAAATCTGTGAAAAAAAATGTAACAAGATATGCCGTAAATCTGACACAGAGTTAACCCTCCTGGCCCAATGGGACAAGAATCACCAACTGTCCTGTCGGAAAATCATAAAATTTTGATAAAAGAATATGGGAAAATTAGATCTTGCTGTGATTTCTTTGTCAAAAACCAACATATTGACAATTTACACATTGACTCCTTATGTACATTTTTCAAAATCATCACGGCCTTCGCGAAGTTATTCCTACCCCCGACCACACGGGGTTTTTTTCATTAATTTATTTAAACATTGATCAGAACAAGCAGCTGCCCTCATAGATAATCCATTTTACAAGGTCTGGTTAAGAGTTATTGCCTCCAGATTGAATTCGGAGACATCATATATCAAAATAGACAATTTTGAAAAAAACTCCGGAGGTATGTCTTTCGTGGCTCACAAAGAATTGTCATAGACCATCTAAGTTGGTATTCAAAATGAAGCTCTCATTCAGCCCTGTTCAAAAAATCTAATTATATTGTTGTATGATTTAAATTGGCTTAGTTATAGGTTACCGCGGATCGGCGAACATACGAAATCATGACTGAAATGCAAGAATTTCAAGGCTCGTGGGCCACCTGTAAATGTTAACCGATTTGAATGAAATTTTGCACAAGCTGTTTTTACCATAAAAGGCATCATTTCAGGGGGTGGCCCGTAATAATTTTAAACTTTTTTTTTAAGGGCCACCCTATTAGAGAACAAAACTCTTCCTACGTACTTTATCAACCAAATGTTTATACGCAACAATGACATGCACAGTTATGATACTAGAAATGCCACTAATCTTAGGATCTTGGAAAGACACAGCTTAGTTCATAGAAGTATTAGATTTGTGATTCCCCACATCTATTATTCAATTCCTCCTCCTATAAAAGAGAAAGTTATCACCCATATTCTAAATGGTTTTAGCATATATGCCAATAATTTCCTTATTGACAAATATGTCACAGAATGTGACAGAGAAAATTGTTTCATATGTTCTTAATTTAGCAAGCTCGTTCTCGATTTACTCAGTCATAAATCATTCTTTCCTTTCTTTCTCCATCCTCTCATTCCCTTCATCTCATACTTTCTCACACATCAGTTTTGGTCTCAATGCACAGCATACCAGAATGATTGGCATGGTTCTCTCAGAGACACATAATAATATAAGGGGGGATCTTGACAGCGACAGAAATCTGTCTTAAAGATCCCTCCCTCCCTTACACATTATTTCATCTGTGCTGTGGGCAAAGCAAATAAAAAGTCTAAAGTCTAAAGTCTACCCTAGTCAACTAATCCCTTTACAGCGAAACACTTTGATATAGAATTAAAGTGGACTGTGGCACTGTGAAAATGGCACTTCGTAACTCATGATAGCTGATGAAGTGTCATCTTCTCTACTTTCAACATGGGAAACATAGAGGCTGTTTGATTAGTCATGATCAAGAGTAAGCCATTTGACTTCTCACAACAAATTTTAGAGTGAAAATCAGATGCATAATCCTTTCGTTTGGCTGTCACCAACAAGTGGAATAAGTCTCCTTCAATCATATTAAAATTGAAAGTATTGGGTTTGTTCATGACAAATCATCAGCGCGATGACACAGGAAGTGCCATTTTCACAGTGCCACAGTCCACTTTAATTCTATGTCAAAAGTGTTTCGCTGTAATGAAATGATTGTTCTACCTTAATAGCTTCAGTCCAGGCAAAATAAGTCGCTACTATCTACACTGCTATTTGATTCATCCTTTGAGATCCTGAGCTCCTTCACACATTCACTGATGGTGTCAATGAGCCGCTTCATTCCAAATGGTTGAATATCATACATTAAAATCTGATGGAGTCACTTGTGCAGATCTTATCTATTTGCGTTATCTCTTCCTTCACCAAAAAGAAACAAAGAAACTTTATCTTTATTGGGGGGGGGGGAACGAGTGGATACATCCCCCATCTGATGAAAACTGTGTTAACTGTCATAGTTTTACATTCTTATTTTGTCAGTGCGGATTCACATTATGTCAACGGCAATGGTAGAAGCCCCACTCCCACCAGAATTTTTATGATCCCCAAATGATCTTTGTTTTTCTTTTTTTTTTCAGTGAAAGAATATTCAAGTGGCTACAAAGCATTCAGAAGTATAATGAAAAATTGCCTGTCAAGAGATTTCAGAATATGTGACAAGAAACAAGACGTGGAACAGGTTAAGAGGATGAAAGCCAAGATGAGCAACACAAGTAAGAGCTTGGTCATTTGAAAATGTGACATCTCTTATCAAATCGAAAATACATGATAGGTGTAAACCTGTTTTCATTTCAAATGCACACATACACCACTAGAGTAGTTTCGTGTCTGATCTGTCCAATAACAATGTATCCTTCAATTTTTCTTCTTCACTGGAGAGCAAGAATTTCAATTCAATTCAATTATTTTATTATAGTGAATGCAATGCAATTGCATTGCCAAGCCCTACTGAATTGCATTGTAAAGCCCTACTGAATTGCATTGCCCAGCCCTACTCAATTGCATTGCCCAGCCCTACTCAATTGCATTGCCCAGCCCTACTCCATTGCACTGCCCAGCCCTACTCAATTGCATTGCCCAGCCCTACTCAATTGAATTGCCCAGCCCTACTCAATTGAATTGCCCATCCCTACTCAATAGCATTGCCAAGCCCTACTCAATTGCATTGCCCAGCCCTACTCAAACGCATTTCCCAGCCCTACTCAATTGCATTGCCCAACCCCACTGGGCTTACAATCACTTTCAAAAGCATCATATCTAGACAAGATGTCGTGCTGAAGTTATTATTGACCATCGCCTATGTTTGGCAATTGTAACTTGAAGATCAGTGAACAAAGCTGGTGTAATAAATTACATACATGTAAGGGCTTTAAATATTTGTTTTCGACTGGGTGCTTGGTAAGGATGTTTGTAAATTGCGTACCACAGTTTGGTTTGTGATCTTCAGCTGCCAAACACAAGGATGATCCATAACCAGTTTCAGCATGACATCATGCTTTCAGTCAATGAAGAAAATAGTTATTGGATGGATAATAATCATTTCTTCGAGTTATGCAAAGAAATTGTGGACTTTAACATGGTGACCTATTCAAGTGATAGTGCTATCTCACTGTAGATATGGAAAAACGTTGACAGGAATTCAGTCATCAACATATGACAGTCTCTTTCTTGATAGATATCAAGTATTCATACATTGAATGAATAATTAGTTGGACAGCTCGGTCTTCAACAGAAAGAAGGCCCGTCCTATCCAGCTAAGATTGTCCAATATGGGCCCTTTGGCCTGAGTCTCATATCAACACTGAATATTTTAGGATATAAGTAGTTTTTTTAGTGTTCTGATGCATAGGAACCTTTCTGGATTTATTACCGCCCATGTTATGCATAGGGCGGTAATGAAATGATCTTGATCTGATGTGAGGCAGAGGCCTCCTGCCCAAACCAGGCCTTTCCAAAGGTTCATTTTATCAATATCACACATTTATACATTGTAGATTGTGCCAATTGTGTATTTTTTTAGTTAAATGCAATATTTTTTGATTTATTAATATCCCCTTATGGCCAGCGTTGGGTGGGTCAGGCTGATTTTGTGCCGCCATTTTCTTTGGTATTCGTGCTGCCCTACACATGTCACACATGTGGAGTGTGACCATGTTTCACACTCAGATTTTACAAATCTCCATATACTCCCCATGTCATAACAACCAGATATGTGCTATGCTAAGCCTTTATTCAGTGAACTCTCAACAACAACATAATCAATCATAATCCTACGATAATAACTAGTTTACTGAACTAAATAACTTCTGAACTAACTATTCACACGACATAAAGACACCAGGTGGCATCTTCAGCTTATGATGCTACCTACAGTATATACTGGTAAACAATGTCATGGGGCTAAATTACAATTTTACAAATCTCCATATACTCCCCATGACATAACAACCAGATATGTGCCAATCTAGAGAGAACAAGAACACAAATAGTATGGAACTACACTAATGTACATTGTAAATGAGTATAAACACAATAATAATTAAATTTTTATATCATAAAAAACATGGATATACGGAATATGAACATCAAGGGTAAATTATGTGTATAATACAAAGTGAGAAATATATAGACCTACTGATGAAAGGGAAAATAGGATGAATAACAGGATACATAGATCTAGACATTACTTTGAACGTACAATCGTTTGAATACTAAGAATAGTTGACAAGTAAACACAAACATGGATGACAATTGACGAGTTATACAAGGCAAAATTTAAAGTAAAAATACTGGAAACGTAATTGTCAGGAACGTTCACATGGACATAATGTTTTTCGAATGTTTGAGCGGATTTCCACCTGCCAATGTGGCGGGCAATGTCAGGATTCAGGCCCACAGCAATCGCCTGGGAAGCACCCGTAGGACGGAAACATTTGGCAGTAAATCCATGTCCCGAGAGCCCTGCTGCACTTATAACGTCATTCAAAATGTTAGATATAGTCTGGGAATCGATTGGACAATAGCGCTGATTAAGAGAAAGAAAAACTGGGGAATCTGGCAAATGTTGACGGATTTGGGATGTACGCAAGATGTAGTCATTTAAAGTTGCCGCGGGGTCAACACATATCAGGTTAGGATCAGAAACTGGTGGGAGAGATACGCAGAAGCCGTCCCTGTTGTAGTCATTCTTAATGCCGTGGAACGTTATTGCGAGACCACCATTTTCTTGAAAGTCAATGTGATCAACACTGAAGACTCGTCTTGCACCGACTCCGGTGGAATTATACACAAGTGAACGTGGCGAAAGATCAGATGGACGGAGCATAAATGTCAAAGCTAATAGAGTGATAGCCTTGAGGCGAAGCTGTTTAATAGTAAGTTCCGAATTGCCACCCCAATATCGAAATAAATTGATGAAAGGCTCAATAGGCATTCGAGGGGTCTTTTGCATGGGCATTCTCGTAGACGACGTAATAAGTGCCTGGACCAGGTTACGAACATACGAACTAACTTCCGGTTTGTCCATGATGTCATTGTACATACTAACAGCTGCCAAAGTTGTGTGTACACGAGCCTTGGGCCTATCACAAGTGTCTGCAATGTGACACAAATAGTGAGCCAGATGGGCATCGTCAAAAGAATTGGAAAAGTAATTGAACTTAAAATATTGGTTCAGACAACGATCATATTGAGTCAAAGTGGCAGGAGCCCATTTGAGGAGATATTGGGAGGCTGCACGAGTGGACCAACCCAAATTTATTAGCTTTTCATGCCACAGATCGGCCAAGCATAGATCTTCCACCTGTGGTTTTTCAGAGGTTCCGCTACATTGTCTGCGAAGCTGATTGCCCAATTTGTCGCTCGTATCCGGAACGGTGCTCCTGTAAGCATTTTCAACATTTTTTGATACCATGGTTGTCCGGGCCATTTCGGTGCGATCACAGTCGCATAAGCCTGTTGCTGTTCTACTATGTTGATTACTCGATTGAGTAACCGAAAGGGCACATTTACAAAGTTCACATGTTTTCCCCAGTCTTGCTGAGAAAGAGCGTCCACCCCGGAGGTACATGGGTCCAGATACCGGCTGTTGTAAATTGGCAGGTGTGTATTTGCCATTGAGGCAAAGCGATCGATCGTATGTTGCCCGAACATTTCGTCTATTGTGTGAAACAATGCTGGATGCAGTTGCCACTCGTACGTTTGGGGAAGACGGGACAGTTTGTCGGCATGTATATTTAGCAATCCGGACAAATGGCTGATGTGAAGAGTCATCTGCAATTCGTTGGCTTTGGACCAGATAGATTCTGCTAGTCCCGTTAACTTGGAGATCGGGCCGCCCATATTTCTGATGTATGCGACGGCAGTACTGTTGTCGCACAGAAAATGTACCGACTTCCCTTGTAGACTGCTCTGAAAACATATTATGCTGTAATACACTGCTAATAATTCTTTGAAGTTTATATGTTCATTCCGAACAGCCGGTTCCCATGTGCCCGAAGCTTGCTGGTTTTGGCACACAGCACCCCAAGCATTATCAGAACTGTCAGTGAATACTTGGAGTTCAGGATCTCGCTTCTTTAAAGGCGACCCATTCCATTCTGCGGCAAAATCCTTCCACCAATATAAAGCTACGGCTGCTTCTTCATCAATATGTGACACTTCAGTCCATTAAAATTTTTGTTGATAATAACCTGTAAATGGGTTGTAACTTAATTTTAGCAGGTAGTATTGCTCATGACATAGAAATGGCCAGGCCACAAATTTTTGCCAGGGACGGAGCTTGAATGGCACCTTTACTTAGAAATTTGGAAATGTCCCGCTGAAGATTGCGCAGTTTTAATTTTGACATAGATAGCCAAGGGGTACGTTCAGTACCAATTGAATCAATAATATATCAGACAAAATCAATTTTGGTGGTCGGTTCGAGACAGGATTTTTCCCAGTTGACTGCAAAGCCCAAGTCAGTAAATGTTTGTAACACAAAGTCTCTAGACTCAATGATGAGTTTGCGATCCGACATAACCAAACAGTCATCGACATATAAAGTATTGTAAATGTTATTTTCGCTGATAAAAGTTGTAACTGGCTTAAGTAATTTATTGAAGTAATATGGGCTGGAAGACCAGCCAAATGGACATACACACCAAACATAATAGGATCCGTCAAACTGAAATCCAAAGAATTTCTGAAACCGTTTTGCTAGTGGGCAGTGAAAGAACCCATTTTTCAAGTCAATAGAAATCATATAGTCACTATATTGAATCAAATTGGCAACATTGTTTATGTTGGTGTATTGGAAGGTCAGAGTAACAACGTAAGAATTAAAAACGTGAAGGTCAGTTACAGGTCTTAGTTTGTTGCCTTTTTTGCTAACACATTTAATTGGTGACACACAATATGGCCTTGACGCCAATTTTGCAACGAATCCTCCATCCAATAAATTGTCTAATTCCTGTCTAATAAACGTATCATGTGCAAGGGTAAACTTTGGATTAGGAATCTCAACGGTAGAGACGGATCATTATCACGAAAAAGCACAGGCACACCATTATCGATCCAGTCCAAGACGGTGTCTGTTGCTCCGATTTTAATCCAAGCCAATAACTGCTGAGATAGGCGATTCATCCTGAATGATCATTGTCATTGGCAGGAGGTGTTGAACCAGGCTTCCCATTACTCGAGAAATTCCTTTGACCGTAGTATAAAGACTGACCTCTTGGAATTAAACATTGACGTATTTCCTCGAAATTGTCTATAAAGCTTGCCGACTCCTTCCCCTAGCGAGTTAGAAACCAACATCAAGGATTTTTCTTCTTGAATGTAGCGAAGCTGTGCAACAGCAACCAGCATTAAGTTATCAAGTTGTTCTTGTGGAATATCGCGGCCTGGTTCCAGTGTCAGCAGTATTTTCATTAATGTCTCAGCATAACCACCACAGGAATGTACAATAGTGGCCTTCGCCTGCTCACTTCTTTTCAGGCCTCGCCTATTTTCATCCAACTTCAGATCACGTGGTAACTTGACTTTGCTTAAGGAGTCCTTCAAGGCCCTAAATTCAGCCTGTATATCTTCAAAATGATTCACACTGCTCTGTCTGAAGTCTCTATTGAATTCATCAAAGTGTCTGGCCAGACCATGTGGTGGGCCAGCATGAAATTTCAATGGATCTGCATCTTGATCTTGCCTGCTTCTCAGGCGTCCTCCAGTTGCTGGAATCGTTCTTCATTTTTCCTCTGGCCATCCAACAATTGTTTAGGAGCATCTTCCACCCTCAGCTCTGTGGCATCACGGTTATTTTCATCTTTCTTTCCCTGTTTTTGGTCTGGATTTTCAGTGTCAGACATGTTGGTGAGAGTTCACACGACATAAAGACACCAGGTGGCATCTTCAGCTTATGATGCCACCTACAGTATATACTGGTTAACAATGTCATGGGGCTAAATTACAAATTGCAGGGTGTTGAAAGGACGTTGTATCTTTAATTGTATTTCCTCAATTCCAATCAATTCGTTAATTTCTGTTGAATGGACCACCTTCAATGCACTGAATTGCTCTTCCAAGTTTAGGCCTAAGTGCAATTCACTTTCTCACCTCCCTGTCATTTCAGACTCATCTGTCACAATTGCACCAAAGATTTTCAATTATCTGCATACTTATAATCATTCCATTTAAACTCCATGATGTATGCATGGGCGGTCCTGCACCTCTAAGAGTGCTCGTTTTTGCTTCAAGTAAACACAGAGTCAGTTGATCACCAGTTCAATGGTCCTTCTGTATTCCAGTCAGGAAATATGATATGCAAAAATGCGGACTGTTGCACTCTGAAAATGGCACTTCATGACTCATGATAGCTGATGAAGTGTCATCATCTCTACATTCAACATGGGAAACATAAAGGCTGTTTGAATAGTCAGGATCAAGAGAAGGCCATTTGACTTGTCATAACTGATTTTAGAGTATGACTCAGAAGCATAATCCTTTCGTTTGCTAGTTACCAACAAGCGGGATTAGTCTCCTTTAGTCAAATTAACATTGAAAGTATTGGTTATGATCACGCATGACAAATTTTGGATGTGATAATCCTTCTGTTGGTCATATTTTACATTAATAAATCATTTCCTATATTTTCTTGATGTTTTGAAGCAGCAGCAGTGTTTCCATTTCTCCCTTACTTTGTGTAAGATACATTTTATTCAGTACTTCATCTGTTCAAGAATTCAAATTTGCATTATTCTCTCTCAACTTCTCTGTTATATCTAGTTATAAGAACTAAGTTGGTTTTAAGATGTGTCATTCCAATGCTCCGTAAAAAGTTTGAGTTATTTGTTATAGGAAGGCATCTAGATTATATTAATTCAGCCTTTGTATTAAGCAGTTTCATTCCAGAAAACCCTAATTATCCTCTTGTCATTTCTTGTCGCCAGATTCTGGGTGAACTGGGTGAACTCAAAATAACCGTACCGCCAAGTCTTTTCCTCTGGCTTCAGAAAGCAATGCTAGCTGTCAGTCGTGTGATGACGAGAGACCAATCTGTTTACCAATGTCACATTTGCATCGTTGTAAAAATTAATGACCCATTATCTAAGGCATTGAAAAGAAAACTTGGTAGACCAGTGCCATCAACTATTCCTCCAGAACTTATGCCCATCAAATGTTTCAGTGTCCTTTATCCTCGATGCAACCACTGTCAGTTCAGTGTCAAAGCAAAAAAACAAAAACCCAGAAAATCACTTACATATCCTTGAATGACTTGGTGGATGATGCCACTAAACAGCAGCTTGTATCAAAAATAATGAAAGAGATGAAGGATGATGATGAGGGTAATTAGGCACACTTTCTAAGCCTCTGACCGTTAACCAATGATTGGCCATCTGCCAAAGAGGTCATATGTACATAACTAAATGCAGGTCAAAGTGACCAAAAGTTTTTTGCTGTTCATAAATGATAAATAAAAGATCTCAGACTGATATTTGGTCAAAAATTCAAACAATCTCGGCCGTACCACCATGCATTTCATTTCACATCATATAGGCTGTCATGCCAGTAAGATAGCAGGTAGGCCTAGTAAGATTCACTTTTACTGAAGAATATGATCATTAGATTTGAAACACACTCTATTCTATATTTATCACATAAGTTTAATATAAATCAAGTCTAGAGAACATTTTTAGTGAAATGTCATATTAAACATGTATATAAAGCTACTCATTTACTGCATGAAATTGTTAGGTGATTTATTGGGTGATACTGAGTTGTAATGTTGTAAATTAAAGGAGAGTGATAATCAAAAATTAAACTCAAATGTCTCAAAATTTTCCCAACAGAATATTTTACTTTTTACATCGATACAAAGCTGAGACCTTCTACTTTTACACAACGTTCATGACGTTTTCGGCATATTTTGAAAATCTTGCATTTTATTCAGGAGCGCTGTGATCACAGTTAAGGTAAAAACTAGATCGAGTCTTCACTAAATGTCAATTATTGGTATTCTACAAACTGTATTCAACTATTTCAAGGAAATGTGATAAATAAGATCAAAGCTCATGTTGGTCAACCATTTAAAAGCAAAAGAATCATGATCAATGGTAATCCTAGTTGCATCTTCTATTGCAACTGAAATCAAATTTACCTTGTAACTTTGTAATTATAAAAGACCATATTTGATGCATGGTCATCTTGATTAAATGATTGTAATAGAAAACGGCAGATACACCATTCGAAAAAAAGATTATTTTTTAAAATGTGAGCGATTAGGTAAGCAAACAATTTGTAGAAGAACTACCATGATAAAGAACTCCCAACTTGAGAATTACCGAAGACACAACCAACTGTGCACACAACTTGAACAGTCAAAACATAGCTCTGCAGCAACATTTTATTTCAAGGTTGGCACATTTTATTGTCTTTGTAGTCCATAACCACTGGAGACTGCTCGGTAAAACGAGGAATGAAAAGTCTACTGATTTTTGGAATGATATCCAGTCCTGCTTGGGGCATAGCTCAAATCTCTCGTTCCCTGTTTTCCTTTAGTGTGCTCTATAATATAATGTTCGTTTTTCACTGTTTCAATTTCTTACTTTGTTTTTTCTCTTTTTCAGATATTAAACTATCATCCCTTACAAATAATCAATTAACCCCGTCCTAAATTGAAAATACACAGTACAACTACTGGTATCTAAGAGATGCAAATAACCCCCTTCAGTTTGTTTTATCAATACCATGTCTTTGAATATCACTACCAGAAGTGGATATCTTGAAGTTTAGGTTTTTTTGCGTCATTTACATCAAATTTGACATGACCATTGGTTGGCCAAGAGATGAAAAGTGGAAAGTGAAAAATGATGCCATTTCTGAATTTTATTTTATTTTATTTTATTTTTTCGTCAACTTTTTTAATAATTGTGAGATTTTTTGGAAGTAATTAGAACTGATCTTTTTCCACAAAATTATCACTTTACCTTAATTCCAGTCAAAATGAGTCTCTACTATCTTCACTCCTTCAGGGTGTTTCCTTCCAAATCCAGAACTTTATTTCACTGTTGGCCGAGAGTGTCAGTAAGATGCCTCATTCTATGTGGTTTAACATCGTGCATTAAAATGTGACGTTGTCACAAATGCAGATCTTATCTATTCGTGTTATCTATTCTTTCATCAAAAAAGAAACACAGTTACTTCATCTTTGTATGGGACTGACATGGGGGGGGGGGTTAGTGAGGGTATTGATCTCACACTGGATGAAAATTGCAATAGTTTACACATTTATTTTATCAGTGCTGAGTTGCGTTATGTTGACGGCCATGTGTTCCTGAGTTTTCAGGGTCCCCTACGATCTTCCCACTTCATTATAATACTTAAAAGCAAGTAATTGATTAATGTTGTAAATTATATATATCGGAAAATAAATAAAAATCAGAATCTGAATCTGAATCTTTCATTCTTTTTTGCTGAGATAATATTCAAGCGACTATAAAACATTCCGAATACAATTTATATAACATAAGATATCAGAATTTGACTAAGATCATGATAGCAAACAGAAAAGTCCAGATAAGAACCAAGATATGTCTAACAAGTAGGAGCTGAGTGTCTGAGAAATGTGAAATCTCTTATCAATTGAAATGTATGAAAGATAAAAATCTATTTTAATTTAAGTGTGTTCAAATAAATACACCAATTGAGTAGTTTCCATTTAATCTTTAAATTTTTCTTATTACTTTCAATCTAGCTAGTAGGTCTGTGTTGAATCTTTAGTTACTTTTTTTCTGCCAATTCACAATTGATATTTTAAGAAAGCCTTATATAGCAAGTTTAGTGTGAAGCCATTTAACGTTGCCAAATATGTCAGCTATATCAGTTGCCATGCAATGAGAATGAAGCACGTTATTTCTACTGGACTGTATAATAATTTACCAATATAGAGTTACAGTATACCAAAAACGAGTGCTTACAGAGAAGCTGTTGATGGCCATCAATGATAGATAGATAGATAGATAGATAGATAGATAGATAGATAGATAGACAATAGATATGGTAGGTGCAGCCTTCTAAGCCCCCGTTTGTTTGTTCATGAGGGTTGATTGATATGAGTGGAGAGAGAGCGGGAGTCCTCAACATGTTCCACATCTACCCCATGTGAGGGATCTTTACTTGTCTGACACAGACCCTGATACAAAGGACCGCCAATTCAACGTCTCATCCGAACGATGTCGAGCTGGGATTTTGCTCATGAAAATGTTGGGTCCCTCACCAGGGTTGGAACCCATACAAGCAAAGACCTTCAGCGGAGCAGGTGGGCACCTGAGTCACTTGACCACAGAAACAAGCCCTTCAAACACATAGAAATAAGCCGTCAACTTGTCTTTGAGTAATTTGTGACCTCATTGATACTCTGTTAGTGACTTGTTTTAATGACAATGCAAGTATAGGCTGTGTCTTCATAAATCGCTTATGATTCGTAGAGAATACCACGGCGTGGATGGTTACATATGACCTTTCAAGGAATATTCCAGTCCAATTATGTAACACTGTTACAATATTTGCCAGCAAGTAATAGAAGGATATGCATTTGCATAATGTGTACTTTAAAACTACCAAGTTTTATCAAACGCATTTGCTCAAGAGGTCTGTTTTGTATGCCTTATCTTAAAAAACTTGATTAATAGCCCAAGGCACTTCACAATGCTGAAGTGGTTTCACTATGTGGGACATGGGGGACTGGGGAGGGGGGTACCTAGCTCTTTAGTGTCCTCTACCCCCCCCCCCATTAACCCCCTTACCCCCAGTAGCTATACATCACTGCAGAACTATACCATTAAATGAACAAAAATATCAAAATTTATAGAATATCTATTACTGGTTTCCATAGCTTAGGAGTTCTACCACTAGTATGAAAAAAAAATGATGCCACCAAAATCTAAGATTCTAGATTGAACTGCTTCTCATGTAAAGAAATGCTGGTCTTTCAGATGGTGGCCTTTTCAGGTGTCCTCAGTCATTATGATATTTAATTGCAGCTATCACACTGTTTATAGGGAAAAATGTGAAAAAAAAAATGATGCCACCAAAATCTAAGATTCTAGATTGAACTGCTTCTCATGTAAAGAAATGCTGGTCTTTGAGATGGTGACCTTTTCAGGTGTCCTCATTATGATCTGTAATTGCAGCTATCACACTGTTTATAGGGAAAATAATTTAAGAAAATGATGCCAACAAAATCTAAGATTCTAGATTGAACTGCTTCTCATGTAAAGAAATGCTGGTCTTTCAGATGGTGGCCTTTTCAGGTGTCCTCAGTCATTATGATATTTAATTGCAGCTATCACACTGTTTATAGGGAAAAATGTGAAAAAAAAAATGATGCCACCAAAATCTAAGATTCTAGATTGAACTGCTTCTCATGTAAAGAAATGCTGGTCTTTGAGATGGTGACCTTTTCAGGTGTCCTCATTATGATCTGTAATTGCAGCTATCACACTGTTTATAGGGAAAATAATTTAAGAAAATGATGCCAACAAAATCTAAGATTCTAGATTGAACTGCTTCTCATGTAAAGAAATGCTGGTCTTTCAGATGGTGACCTTTTCAGGTGTTCTTATTATGATCTGTAATTGCAGCTATCACACTCTTTATAGGGAAAAATATGAAAAAAATGATGCCACCAAAATCTAAGATTCTAGATTGAACTGCTTCTCATTTTAAGAAATGCTGGTCTTTGAGATGGTGGCCTTTTCAGGTGTCCTCATTATGATCTTTAATTGCAGCTATCACACTGTTTATATGAGCGCAGCTCATGACTACCAAAGGCAGCCATGAGCGAAGCTCACTAAGCACAAAGACAGCTCATTCTGTCTGGTGCTCCTGTCTGCAGTGACTGCCTGAACAGGAAGTCCCTTTAGTTGCCATAAAAGTGGAGCTAGAAGTTTAGTCACAGTTTAGTTAGGTAAATTATTAGAATATGTGAAATGAATTCCAAAATAGATCTAAAATTTCAGTCTTGTCCTATAACAACCTCCAATGACATATTTCAGGGATTTAAATCAACATGTGTATCAACATTGGAAATAATTATTTCAATACCACCTGATTGCAAGAAGTGAACAAAAATTAAAAGTCAATACACATGATAATGACTTAAATAGATCACCAAGTAGGAAATCATAGCAGCAGTTAAGGTTGCATAATCTTCATTAACTATCAACAAATTATGTAGCAGTCTAATAGTAAACAGTCACGACTGAATAGCTATGGTTTTATTGATCTCTGTTAAATGTAACATCAACAATTTAGTGCAATCTGTCTAATTATCTATCTATATATCTATCTATCTATCTATCTATCTATCTATCTATCTATCTATCTATCTATCTATCTATCTAATCTTATCTACAGATCTGCTTATCTGTCTAATCTTATCTGTTTGCCCAGTCTTTTAAAAAGATACGTTGGCCTTCGGCATGGAATGACAATGCAGCGCGAATTTCATGGCATTGCCATTTACATATTAGGGAAAAATATGAAAAAAATGATGCCACTAAAATCTAAGATTCTAGATTGAACTGCTTTTCATGTTAAGAAATGCAGGTCTTTGAGATGGTGGCCTTTTTTAGGTGTCCTCATTATGATCTGTAATTGCAGCTATCACATGTATGACCAATTTTGGGGTTTTAGGTAGGATTCATTTCATAGTTAGACATGAGGTGAGAATAAGCGAAAAATATGAAAAAAATGATGCCCACAAAATCTGAGATTCTAGATTGAAGTGCTTCTCATGTACAGAAATGCTAGTCTTTGAGATAGTGACCTTTTCAGGTGTCCTCATTATGATCTGTAATTGCAGTTATCACACTGTTTATAGGGAAAAAAATGAAAAAAATGATGCCACCAAAATCTACGATTCTTGATCGAACTGCTTCTCATGTACAGAAATGCTGGTCTTTCAGATGGTGACCTTTTCAGGTGTCCTCATTATGATCTGTAATTGCAGCAATTACACTTTAGATAGGGAAAAATATGAAAAAGATGATGCCACCAAAATCTAAGATTCTAGATTGAACTGCTTCTCATTTTAAGAAATACTGGTCAGTCAGATGGTGGCCTTTTCAGGTGTCCTCATACTGATCTGTAATTTCAGCTATCACACTCTTTATAGGGAAAAATATGAAAAAGATGATGCCACCAAAATCTAAGATTCTAGATTGAACTGCTTCTCATTTTAAGAAATGCTGGTCTTTGAGATGGAGGCCTTTTCAGGTGTTCTCATTATGATCTGTAATTGCAGCTATCACACTGTTTATAGGGAAAAATATGTAAAAAATGATGCCACCAAAATCTAAGATTCTAGATTGAACTGCTTCTCATGTACAGAAATGCTGGAGTTTGAGATGGTGGCCTTTTCAGGTGTCCTGATTATGATCTGTAATTGCAGCTATCACACTGTCTATAGGGAAAAATATGAAAAAAATGATGTCACCAAAATCTAAGAATCTAGATTGAACTGCTTCTCATATACAGAAATGCTGGCGTTTGAGATGGTGGCCTTTTCAGGTGTCCTGATTATGATCTGTAATTGTAGCTATCACACTGTCTATAGGGAAAAATATGAAAAAAATGATGTCACCAAAATCTAAGAATCTAGATTGAACTGCTTCTCATGTACAGAAATGCTGGCGTTTGAGATGGTGGCCTTTTCAGGTGTCCTCATTATGATCTGTAATTGCAGCTATCACACTGTTTATAGGGAAAAAAATGAAAAAAATGATGCCACCAAAATCTAGGATTCTAGATTGAACTGCTTCTCATGTACAGAAATGCTGGTCTTTCAGATGGTGGCCTTTTCAGGTGTCCTGATTATGATCTGTAATTGCAGCTATCACACTGTTTATAGGGAAAAATATGAAAAAAATTATGCCACCAAAATCTAGGATTCTAGATTGAACTGCTTCTCATATAGAGAAATGCTGGTCTTTGAGATGGTGGCTTTTCAGGTGTCCTCATTATGATCTGTAATTGCAGCTATCACACTGTTTATAGTTGAAAAAATGAAAAAAATGATGCCATCAAAATCTAAGATTCTAGATTGAACTGCTTCTAATGTAAATAAATGCTGGTCTTTGAGATGGTGGCCTTTTCAGGTGTCCTCATGATGATCTGTAATTGCAGCTATCACACTGTTTATAGGGAAAATAATTTAAGAAAATGATGCCACCAAAATCTAAGGTTCTAGATTGAACTGCTTCTCATGTAGATAAATGCTGGTCTTAGAGATGGTGGCCTTTCCAGGTGTCCTCATTATGATCTGTAATTGCAGCTATCACACTGTTTATAGGGAAAAATATGAAAAAAATGATGCCACCAAAATCTAAGATTGAAGATTGAACTGCTTCTCATGTAAAGAAATGCTGGTCTTTGAGATGATGGCTTTTCAGGTGTCCTCATTATGATCTGTAATTGCAGCTATCACACTGTTTATAGGGAAAATAATTTAAGAAAATGATGCCAACAAAATCTAAGATTCTAGATTGAACTGCTTCTCATGTAAATAAATGCTGGTCTTTGAGATGTTGGCCTTTTCAGGTATCCTCATTATGATCTGTAATTGCAGCTATCACACTGTTTATAGTTGAAAAAAATGAAAAAAATGATGCCATCAAAATCTAAGATTCTAGATTGAACCGCTTCTAATGTAAATAAATGCTGGTCTTTGAGATGGAGGCCTTTTCAGGTATCCTCATTATGATCTGTAATTGCAGCGATCACACTGTTTATAGTTGAAAAAAATAAAAAAATAATGCCACCAAACTCTAAGATTCTAGATTGAACTGCTTCTCATATATATAAATGCTGATCTTTGAGATGTTGGCCTTTTCAGGTATCCTCATTATGATCTGTAATTGCAGCTATCACACTGTTTATAGGGAAAAAGATTTAAGAAAATGATGCCACCAAAATCTAAGATTCTGGACTGAACTGTTTCTCAAGTAAAGAAATGCTGGTCTTTGAGATGGTGGCCTTTTCAGGTGTCCTCATTATGATCTGTAATTGCAGCTATCACACTGTTTATAGGGAAAAATATGAAAAAAATGATGCCACCAAAATCTAGGATTCTAGATTGAACTGCTTCTCATGTAAAGAAATGCTGGTCTTTGAGATGGTGGCCTTTTCAGGTGTCCTGATTATGATCTGTAATTGCAGCTATCACACTGTTCATAGGGGAAAATATGATAAAAATGATGCCACCAAAATCTAAGATTCTAGATTGAACTGCTTCTCATATAAAGAAATGCTGGTCTTTGAGATGGTGGCCTTTTCAGGTGTTCTTATTATGATCTGTAATTGCAGCTATCACACTGTTCATAGGGGAAAATATGATAAAAATGATGCCACCAAAATCTAAGATTCTAGATTGAACTGCTTCTCATATAAAGAAATGCTGGTCTTAGAGATGGAGGCCTTTTCAGGTGTTCTTATTATGATCTGTAATTGCAGCTACCACACTGTTTATAGGGGAAAATATGAAAACAGTGATGCCACCAAAATCTAAGGTTCTAGATTGAACTGCTTCTTCTGTAAAGAAATGCTGGTCTTTGAGATGATGGCTTTTCAGGTATCCTCATTATGATCTGTAATAATTGCAGCTATCACACTGTTTATATGGAAAAATATGAAAAGAGTGATGTCACCAAAATCTAAGATTCTAGATTGAACTGCTTCTTGTGTAAAGAAATTCTGATCTTTGAGATGGTGGCCTTTTCAGGTGTCCTCATTATAATCTGACATTGCAGCTATCACACTGTTTATAGGGAAAAAAAGAAAAAAAACGATGCCACCAAAATCTAAGATTCTAGGTTGAACTGCTTCTTATGTACAGAAATGCTGGTCTTTGAGATGGTGGACTTTTCAGGTGTCCTCAATATGATCTGTAATTGCAGCTATCACACTGTTTGTAGGGAAAAGTATGAAAAAAATTATGCCACCAAAATCTAAGATTCTAGATTGAACTGCTTCTCATGTACAGAAATGCTGGTCGTTGAGATGGTGGCCTTTTCAGGTGTTCTTATTATGATCTGTAATTGCAGCTATCACACTGTTTGTAGGGAAAAGTATGAAAAAAATTATGCCACCAAAATCTAAGATTCTAGATTGAACTGCTTCTTATGTACAGAAATGCTGGTCTTTGAGATGGTGGCCTTTTCAGGTGTCCAGGTGACATTGCAGCTATCACACTGTTTGTAGGGAAAAGTATGAAAAAAATTATGCCACCAAAATCTAAGATTCTAGATTGAACTGCTTCTCATGTACAGAAATGCTGGTCTTTGAGATGGTGGCCTTTTCAGGTGTCCTCAATATGATCTGACATTGCAGCTCTCACACTGTTTATAGGGAAAAATATGAAAACAATGATGCCACCAAAATCTAAGATTCTAGATTGAACTGCTTCTCATGTAAAGAAATGCTGGTCGTTGAGATGGTGGCCTTTTCAGGTGTCCTCATTATGATCTGTAATTGCAGCTATCACATGTATGACCAATTGTGGGGTTTTAGGTATGATTTATTTCATAGTTAGACATGAGATGAGAATAAGTGAAAATGTGTGACCAATTAGGATTTATTTCATAGTTAGACATGAGGTGAGAATAAGTGAAAATGTGTGACCAATTGTGGGGTTCTAGGTAGGATTTATTCATAGTTAGACTTGATATTAGAATAAGTGAAAAAGTGTGACCAATTAGGATTAATTTCATAGATAGACATGAGATGAGAATAAGTGAAAATGTGTGACCAATTAGGATTAATTACATAGTTAGACATGAGATGAGAATAAGTGAAAATGTGTGACCAATAAGGATTAATTTCATAGATAGACATGAGGTGAGAATAAGTGAAAATGCATGAGCAATTGTGGGGTTCTAGGTGGGATTTATTTGAAAGATAGAAATGAGAATAAGTGAAAATGCATGAGCAATTGTGGGGTTCTAGGTGGGATTTATTTGAAAGATAGAAATGAGAATAAGTGAAAATGCATGAGCAATTGTGGGGTTCTAGGTGGGATTTATTTGAAAGATAGAAATGAGAATAGATGAAAATGTATGGCCAGTTGTGGGGTTTTAGGAAGGATTTATTTCATAGATAGACATGAGATGAGAATAAGTGAAAATGTATTTGTCAGATCTTAGTGATCTTTGGCATAATTATTCGGAATGTATTATGGACATACAACTCTGTCAATATGGAGACATAGACCAGATAGTATTCGTCATGCATGAATTTATTGTGAACCTTCCAGAGCTACAAGCAAGCAGTGACAGTGCAGTATCAGCAGAGACTGTGTCAAAAATCACACAAAATTCGCACAATGAAAACGTACTGTTTTTCAAAATGCTTGATGATGATGGATGGTAACAATATTGCTAGCTAAAAACCTCAAGTGTGGGATATTTTACTTTTCTTAGCACAGAACACAGATTATAATATCACAGTACTCTATGCAAAATATCACTGTGGGGGTGAAATGTCACACTGAAATGAGAATGAACAAGTTTGGAACTAAAATTGCATAACATAACAAGTAAGTGTCATTTGATTCTATATGGAGTTCCTCAAACATAGTATACACAAGTACAGTCACAGTTTTTAAAAGAAATTACTTTTCAATAGAGCTCACTTAAAAAAGGAGTCCGGGTTTTTAGTATTTCGAAAAGGGGCCATGAGGAGTCACTTGTGCTTCCTCAGCCACAATCACATCTTGCATCTTGAATACCTTCTCAAAAAATAACAATTACTGGCTTAATATCAACAAAACTGCTAAACCATCCTCCAAATTACGAATAAATATTCCACATAAGTCATGAGATGATTTGCAAAGGGCCATTGGTGTCTCATTCATTATATTCACAGAGAAATACAGCTATTTGAGCAAAACACTGCATGGAATTCTCCTCTATGCAACGGAAAGCTTTGTCCAAATCTGGCAAATCATTGAGAAATGACACAAAACACTGCCACTCTTTTATTTTACCTGATATGAAAAGGTTGAGATCTCACAATACGGTAATTGTGATAGAAGTAGGCCTGATCAATGTTTGGTTTGCAACAGTGCTGAGATTTTGCTTCTCCTCCACCAAAACTCAGCAAAAACGCATAAATTTCAAAATGCTCCAGCGATCACTGAATGTGGGGGGAGGGGGGGGCAGTTGGAAATACATCATTCAGGTGGAGGTTGACAAATAAACTTCTAGGGCTACTAAATTCATCAGGGATTCTTTTTTCTCTCCTCTGAGAAAATGTCAAATACATGTGTTTGTTTGCTTCCTGTAGAAATAACGATTTTGAGGATCAACTGAGACCAATCATCTGAATGCAAAGTACTAAAAATGTGTGAAACAGAAACAGATACTCTCACCAGACAGTCTCAAGAAATGGGCACCACGCTTCCAAGAAGTATTCCGTAAGAAGCAAGTGCTGCATGGATGAAGCCCATACTTGTGTATCATGGCAAGTTCTTCTGAATGATATTTTTCATCTACGTGTCTGTACGACGCCAGCAGTTACTACAGTTTTGGCAGACACAAATTTCCAGGCCAAACTGGTGAACTGCAGTGCCTGTCTTAAATCAACAGTGTGTGGCAATGAATCCCCAGCACCAGAGAGATAATGACGGATCAAGTGACGACGATAGTGAGCTTTTAAAGCACGAATGATTCCAGCATCGTGGGGTTGAACTGCATGCATTGTCTAACAGGAGAATGCATTTGCGACCTTGAAGTCTGAAATCACGATCCATTGCGGTGATAACGTCCTGAAATATGCTGCTAAGCATCCATGCTTTGCCATTGTTAAAATAGTCAACATAAACAGAGGAATCTAAAGTCTTTCCAAAGCAACGTGGGCGTTTTGTACAGCTGATAACAATGGGCTTTCTTAAGTCAGTGCCACTGGCATTGCATATCAAAGCAACTGTAATCCTGTCCTTGGATTTTTTCCCTCCAGCAGTGGGACCAGTTGCAAGGGTGGTGTTCGGACCAAAACGAAAAAAAAATAGGCCTGTCTCATCAAGATTATAAATGTCATTCTTGCATTGAAATGCCACATCTGGCTTTGAATCTTTGCAGCCATCCTTTGGAATAAGGAACTGTGTGACTCCTATTTATTCTAACAAAGTATGGGCTTTTTCAATCAGCATCTCATCGTTGACAGCTGCCCCACGGGAACGAACCAAGTGAACAGGGCCTCTTCTAACTCAGGCTGCCTCGCTTGCTGGGTACACAAATTGTCACGATTTTCAACAGAAAGCCACTTGTCACAGCTCTTTAATATGTCTCCAAGTGTGGACTTCCCAATTTCTATCGAACACTGATCTTTGCACCATGCTTGCAACTGTTGCAGTGAGACTTTAGGAAATCACGTTTTTTCAAACAGATTTGCATACGAACCAAGGATGGGTACAACAATGTGTTCGCTGGTAGTGAAAGAAACAATTGGATACTATCTACATCGTGGATCTAACGTGTATAGTGCCTGAGTGGATATGAGTAAGGCGTTTGACCCTGTCAAACATGACCTCCTTTTTGATTTACTGATTAAAAGAGGCCTTCCACCCTTGGACTTGCGTATCTTGGTGGATTCTTATGTGAGACAAAGAGTTCATACCTGCTGGAATGGACAATACTTGGAAACTTTCTCCTGCACACATTGGATCAGACAAGGTGCTGTCACCTCTCCACACTTATTCAGCATTTATGTAGATAAGTTGCTCAACAGATTGGAACAGAAAAAGTCAGGTTGCTGGATTGGTCCTTACTACAGTGGAGCCATATGTTATGCTGATGACATTATGTTGTTGAGCCCAAGTATGTCAGGGTTAAGAGACATGATCACAACCTGTGAAATGTATGCACATTAATCTGGTATGAACTTTAACTCACAGAAGTCAGTGTGTATCAGGTTTGGGTATCAAGAATGCTCTCAACCTCTAGTGATGAAATTGGGTTCCAGCAAAATCAAGTGGGAAACAAGCATCAAGCGCCTTGGGAATCATCTCCAGTACAACTTATCAGAAGAATGTGATGTTGCTGCAAAACGAAGAGACTTTTATGGGCGTGTGAATCTTTTACTTAACACTTTATCTGATGCCAATGAAAAAGCAATCTTGCGCGTTTTTAACACGAAGTGCTGTCACTTTTAACGAGTACAAGCAGGGCGACTAAATGATAAACATGTGGAAAAATTTTATACAGCCTGGAATAGAGCAGTATGACTGATACTGAAGCTGCATCCCACTACTCACTGTGGACTGATTGATCCTAATTTATATTTTTAATTAAATTCACTGTATATAATCACATGTGAACCTCGATTGGTTTGAATAAATACATATGCATATAACAGGTTTATCATAACATTGTTGAAATAGTTTTTGGATATTTAACAGGTTTCTTAAAGTAGACCTTTTTACTCAGGCTATTGAACCTCGCGAAAAAGATCACTCAAACCGGCCACTCCTGGCTAATTGGTGTTGCGTAATGCCTATAATTGCGTGGCCTATTATCCGGTTCAATGAGTTGAAATACCAATGTAAAATGGCAATTTATCCCCAGATTCAGTATCCGGTTCCGGAACACGAGGGATCCGGATAAATGAGGGTAAAATACACAGGAAAATTCTGTACCCAACCATTTTTGTCCAGATAGTGAGGGATCCCGATAAATGAATTCCGGATAAACGAGGATCGACAGACTGTACATTAAAATGGTAAAAGTAATAATATATATATATATACTTTTATTGACATTCTTATATCATAACAGATACATGTGTCATCAATAAAAATACAATGATAGTTAATAAAAATACAATGAAAAACAAACTACAATGCTAAGTCTATTCTAAATACTAATTATTGTAATTTTACTGGAAGAATTAGAAAAAAACTATAGTTGATAAACAACGGATTACGCAATATCATAGTATATCACTACCATGAAATGCTTAATATCAATTTTGTTACGCGATATTTTACAAATTTATATCATATAAATATTTTATAGGCTGATCCCAGTCACATTTTGCTATAGATGTAATAATGTAATACTTGAAATGATATATGCTACTTGAAGTAAAAAATAAAATAGCAGCCATTGAGATTAGTAAAACAAGCAACATTGTCATTAGAAAAAGTTTCTTTTCCAGAGCTGTGTACACAGTCTCTGTGCGGGAAAAACAGGTGTGTCTTTTAATTAATAGTCATGATTGGCAATGAGGCATAGCATAAAATTTTCAAATGTCAATTTCGGGAGGTTTTCACTGTTCATGTCGTCATATAGCAATGGCTTCTGGCATGCACTAGCGGTAACCGCTCAATGTACATGCCGTGAAGTCCAGACAGATGCAGAGAAACATTTACATGATTTAGCAGTCATCAATTGAGGCTTGTAGCATGGGAACTCGCACAGATTCTGGCCACCACAGGGTGGAAAATAAAGTGTATTGTAATATTCAATGTTAAACACCATTTTAAAGGGACCATCCCAGGCACAAACCTGAGAAATTTCAGAGCTTAATACCTCCTATGTGATGAGATACGTATCTACAGTACTCCCATTGTGAAGCACAATAACATGGGGTATTTTCTGCAATTCGACCCACTCATGACATGGGCTTTACTTCGGGCCTGCAATACAAAAATGCTTTTATTACCAGTGCTTGGCCTCGTGGCTATGTCTACTTCCCCAAAATTAGTAACTCTCCAAAGTAGGTTTCCATATTTGGCCAAATATGTGATGCCCAAAAATGGGATGTACGAAAAACGTGACGTATTTTGACAGAAACATTGAAAGAGCGTTTTGAAAACTAACGCTTGAACTTTTCAAAGTAATACCTTATTGTATGTTCCAGACAACAGTATACACTACCTCTTGACATGATTCAAAACTGTTTCTGTCAATAAGAAAAAGAAAGAGAGTGGGACGTTCGAAAAACCTGACGTATTTTTTTGTGTATCATAATTGGAAGTTTTATTAAATACATTCAAAGAACCAGTTAAGTACATAGGCTCAAAATATGCCCAGGTGGTACAACTACTAACATACCATAAACAGCTGCCTTGAACCATTGGTATGTCTCTCCTGTCGCAAGCTTTGTGACATACAAGAATGTACCGTACACTCTCACACCGCATTATGGTCCACCGTCGGAAGTCCTGATGCTGTAGGTTGACCATATTGCACAAACATTTTAATCATAAAATATATGATTAAGTTGTATGGAAAACTTTCATGAAGCAGCTTTATGGGTGTTGTTCGGAGCCATAAATTAAATTACCGTACTCTCTCACATTTGGCGGCAGTCAAGAAAGGCTATGGTGATGGAGTGATCTCCTGAGTGGATAGGTGTACTTGTGATATAATTCTGCTGTACACAACATGGCTATCTTAAAACAACATGCAAACTTCCTGACATACAACCTATTTTGATCTGGTAACATACATATCACAGGTGATTTAAAAAATGTTTCCTTGATGTAATCAATGAAATAATAAACACACTCTAAAAACAAACGCCTGTTTTAAACACATTTAAGTGTTAAATTACATAAACATGTTTGGAAATAAACACTTTCTACCAGGGCTGTTAACAAGTACTTGAGTACTTAAGTACTTCTGTACTTAAGTACAATTTCTTGAGTACTTGGAATGTACTGGGTACTGGAAGTACTGAACCCAAAAGTACTGTACTGGTATCCAGTACTTTGCCAAAAGTACTTGAAATTTTAAGTACTTTTAAAGTACATTTAAGTACTTTCAGTGAAAAAAAAGCCAATATGACAGCTTGTACAAGCAATGTTGAGTGAAGTTGTAATATTTTCCAAGACAATTTGTGAATAAATGACACTTCATAAAATCATAAATTTCATGTAGTCTGTTATAACTGTATGGAACACAGTTTCATTGGATAGTGCAGAAATATAGCAATTAGTCAATTGCAATTTATGCTATAGAGGAACTCTTAAACCTGTCAAAGCCAATTATAAAGGTGATTGCAATTAGACAGAGTCACTATCTGAGCAGTCCAACTCTGTTGCTGACTAGCATCTCAGTTCTGCTGTAAATGTATGCATGATCAACATTTATGTATAATTATGTAATTTTAATTTCAATAAAAGGTAATATAACTTTGATTATCAAAAAATAATTTATCCATAATGTATTAATTGTGTTTCACCCACTGAATTTGTTTGGTTAACCTTTCAAGAATAAATGTGGTTATGATAATTATTTGAGAAATAACTTTTTTTCATGATGCATCATTTTGATAGTATGCTGTATACATGCATAAATAAATTAATTATTCAATCAATTTCAATGCCAACTTTTGGAGGGGTTTTCCATGTTCATTGAGCCATGTAGGCGTGAATGCATTGGCCTATTGTCTTCAGCAAAGAAATTGGGTCACTGCATGTACCTGACCTTATACACAGGTGTAAGAATCACCCTCTTTAGAATTGGACAGGGAACTTTCACAATAGAAATATTATAGAATATCATTTTTCATCCATTACTTGCTTAAACATTAGCTGTGTAAATTAAATATAATTTTTTTTTCAAAACTAATTGGATCAAATAAATAGTTTTAATGTTCATTAAAAACAAGACAATTGAAGTCAAATAAATTAATATTTACAAGCAAATAAAAACAGTATTTAAAAACAACTATTTTGTACAAAGACACCCAATAACCTAATTCATTTCCTGGGTGTCCCCCCAACCCTTAAATAAGCCACAGGATAGGCTCATTCACTGCAGTTAGTCCCGGGAGGTCACTCTCTGTTGGATACACTACTTGAGCTGATAGATAGACAGAGAGATAGACAGGAAGCGGGAACTTCATTAATAATAATATTGTAAAGAATGGGCTTATTGGATCTGCCAGACTGTGATATTTTGAATGCTTGTCAATTTAAGGAACTAGTTAGAATAAGATTACACAGATTGTATCTATCTATCTATCTATCTATCTATCTATCTATCTATCTATCTATCTATCTATCTATCTATCTATCTATCTATCTATCCAACGAAAAAGAATCACTAAGTTTTGTCAATTTAATCTATAATTTATCTCGAAAATTTTTTTCAAACAGAATGAGTATAATTGCTGATACACAATATTGATAAAGTGAAAAATTGTATGATCGGATGATAGTGTTACTTTTCATTATATTTCAAAAACATTGCGATTTTGTTTTCAACAATGGTGATTCAATATGTGGGACATCAAAAAGTACTGGGTACTGGACTTAAGTACTTTCAAAAGTACTGGGTACTGGAATTAAGTACAGTGATTTTAAAAGTACTGGGTACTGTACTGGGTACTGGGAACATTTGAAAAGTACTGTACTGGACTTAAGTACTTCGAAAAGTACTGATTAACAGCCCTGCTTTCTACCAGCATTAACAGATTTAAGTGTTTATCAAACTTAGAATATTTTCTCATGTATGGTTTCAGAAATTAATGACCAATTTAAACCAGAGAATCTCAGTTATTAAATGACAATATGTCATAAAATGTCAGTTGGCAGCATATTGTGTCTTTTCTCTTTGTTTGAATGCTCCCAAGTGCCAATAAAATGTGTATTATTTCTTTTTAATGAAAGTTTCAAAGTCCTTTAAACACACAGTGTTTTCACAAGCTTGCTGGATAAACACCAATAGTGTTAATCTTTAAGGAGGCAGACAATGTCAAACAACATCACAAGCAACCGACCATGAAATCACAGCTTTCTGTACTTAACAGAATTGGAAGGCATGCATTGTGACTTAAGTCTTCACTGAAGTCGCTTATTATTTATAACTGGTAAGCACAACTTAAAATGGTATATTTAAATGCTATTTATTAAACAGCAAAGAAACATATTTAACTACAATTAGATTAAATGGTATTTATGTACACTATACATGTATACGTTGGTTAAAACAAGCATGTTAATGGCAGTATCTGTGCAGCATAACATGCATTTTTACATTATTAATGTTCATTTTTATCAGAAACATTTTGCAATATATCTGATTTCTAGATTTCAAATACATGTAATATTTTTCTGCACTGTGGGGAATGGGCAGAGATAGGGGGAGGTGGGCCATATGTGCCCTTAATTTTTATTGGTGTTTATAATGTGTATCAAATTTATTTGACAATCCTGAGACATTATTTTATTTTCAGCAGTAAACTGGACTCAATCTTCGAGTGTTTTAAAAATATTTTGAGAAGAATCCAGCTAAAACTTGAGGCGAAATGAAAGAATATATTTCGAATCTACACTGTATCTAGCAAGTCACTGAGGTAAATATATTGTATTACAGTAAGGCAACGCTATTTTGATTAACATCAATCAACTATCTTTATAAACACCTATAATTGTTAAAATGTCAAACCATCAAACTGCAATCATATATCTTTAATTGTGGGATGATCTGGATAAGGAGGGGTGGGCATATAATTGTTCATAAGGGCATGCTGTGCATCTGGAGGAACTGCTGCCTTTTTCCAAGGGACTTTTGGATGGAGGTTTTATATCATAATATATATATCCTATTTATCTAGTTTTTCCAAATATCTTTAAGATATGTTAGTTGTTCATTGCAGTTTTGTATTTTGTCACTTTTTCTTTCCACAGCAATTTGGACCCCAATAGATGCAACATGAAGCAAAGGAGAAAAATAAAAGAAAAAGTCACTAAAATCTTGGAGGTAAATATTATATTTTGCATAATTAACATTTGGTTAACATGCCTGTCACGTCACTATACTATATTACTATACCTACCCTTAGCAGCAAAATTATTCAACCCCTTTGACGTTTTCTCATAGACTCCAATAGTAAACAGGTTTTGCAAAAATGAGTGTGGTGACATTAGAATGTATCAAATCATAGAAAGTATGATAGCATCACATACTAGACAACATATACTAAATCTGCTGTGAAGTATAACTAAATATGGTCGGCAGGCTCCATTTCACGTATAGGTCACAACTTTGGAAAAATTATTCAACCCCCCTCTCCAATGATATTCCAATGGAAGAAAGGGGTTTGAATAATTTTTCAAATGTTTGACCCCTATCGGAAATGCAAACTGCCTATCAAATCTAGGTCTCTTTCACAGCAGTTTGGCATAATGTTGTCTAATATGTGTTGCTCTCCTTCTTTCATAATTTGATAGATGCTCATGGCTCTGCCTCATTTTCTCAAGACTTGTCAACTATTGAATTCAATGGGAAAACACAAAAGGGTTGAATAATTTTGCTGCCGACTGGATGTCTATATCTCCTGGTTCTGTGGTTGCATTTGATACATCCAATATAGGCCATTAAATTATCGGTTCATTTTATGCTGACCATATATGGGGTAAATGTTTAAACTATTGTCTGGCCACTACTATCCCTGATCAGTTGTGCTGCAAAATCAGTTGAAAGCATGCCCTGATTCTCACTTGTGAATTGCAAGTCATATCCTTCATTTTTATGATGTCACTTGTTTTAGTTTGATTGTATACAAGGTGAGACATTAAATAAAATATTGACCTCTTTATCTATCTATCCCTCATACATGATTTCCTATAGATCTGCATAGCTGCACTTCCTTTTTTTTAACCGTTTCAATTAATTTTCTGAAAATTATGTATGATGAGATATTATGTCAATATTCATGATATTATGAATAACATTAGTAAACAAGGATTCATACATTTGCAGGTGGACGACATTGACAGGGATGACGCAACGTAGAAGGTTCCTCGATTTGGAAACGTCTCATTCCACATTTTTGCACTCCAGACGCTTTCTCAAATGGATTTATACCGTCGCTGAGGGACAATCATTGTCACAATCAAATGTCAATTTTCTGACATATTTGAAGCTTTTACAGAGGCACTGCACTTCTTGTATTATGGATCTTGGCTATACAGCAATATTTGGACAGCTTCTTGAATTTTGAAACTATCATACAATTGTATTCCGAAATAGCCTTATCCATTATTCGAAGGAACACATTTAAAGTGCTATTCAAAGAAAATTGACTGTCATGTAAGAACTTGTGACTTTTTCTGCAACCCCTAAATGGATTGCATTGAGAATCTTTACGTTTTTGAATGGCATTACAGCAATTATATGGATTATCAGGTGGCGTAACAGGATACCATTAAAATGCAGACAAAATGATGACATGGTAAGATTTTGACTGTACACCAATGTACTAACCGAAGCAAAGGGTCTTCAATTTTTCTTCACATATGATTAGAGTAAGATGGGGGAAATCCAAATGCAGTATTCACAATATGAAACGCCAGTTGATTGGGAATATGATTCAATTGTTGAGTTTCTTTGAGAATTTTGCCAGGTTTTATGGTATATTGAGTATGCCACACATGAAAATAAAATGATTCAAATTACTTACAAAATGGTTGAATATATCCTTCAGAGTAAGTTCTTAATTGAAGAATAAAATATGTACATAAACTATCAATTTTCTTGTCATTTTTCATTGGTTTCAAAGGGGCTAAATTATCCCGAACTTTAAGGGCAAATCCAGCACCTGTGATGATTTATTATCTAATGGTAGCTTGAAAGTGTCAAATAAAAGAATGCAAGTTTCAAAAGTTAATCCATTCCATCATCCAATGCGTACAAATGCATGCTAATTTTTCATAAATATGAAAGTTTAAGAAAAGAATATGGGTCAAAGGTGCTTTCCCCACCTCACCCTGAAATAAAAATTATTAAAAAACGATGACTGCCCGTTTATGCACTATCAAGGGAAGGGGGTGCCGGCACAAATATATACCATCCAATGTTTTGTGCAAAAAACAAAGTAGCATTAGTAATTGCTTGGTCCAGGGTTTGAATCTAGCTCTTGTTGAGTCACCTGGGCCTATGTTGAGCAGCTATTTCAATCAACATTTTTCTCTTTGCTGTGGCCTCTTCCTGCACTAATTAGCCTACCAAGTGCAGAAATACAGGACGTAAAGAACAAACCACCCAACCATCCATCCATCATTAATATTAGCAGTCATCTTCTGTTATTATAAGCAGCCTTTTGTAACTTATGAGGATAGTTAGTATAATTACATAATATTGTTAAGTATTTAAGTTCAATTAAATCTATATTGTAATTTCTACTAGTTTTTTAAAAATTGTTACTTGATTTCACTATTATTAACATGTGATTTATTCATAAAGCAGCTGAACAACTGATATTGTGATGTACATTAACAATGTGTTAATATATTTATTTACTGTAACACCAGAGTGTTTAATTATAAACACTTTTTGTCTAACACTTTAATATGATAAACACCTTGTCTGCAGTCATACTGGAAAAACATCAAGTGTTTGAGATCAAACACTTTTATTGTTATAAACACTTTTTAGTGTTAATAAAGTGTAACAAGCTATTAAAGCGTTTTTGTGTTTATAATCAAAGACACTTAAATGTGTTTAAAATCAAAAACACTTAAATGTGTTAAAAATCATAAACACTTTAACGCGTTTATTAAGTGTAACAAAAAAGTGTTTATTTTAGTGTTGTTTCTTAGACACTTGTTTTTAGAGTGCAGTAAGAAATTTTGGCACCAACTGCTTCATCATTGCTTTTCCTCATGGACTGACATGTATTTCAGTTGTATTGTGAGTGTTTCCAAGTAGTTGGTACTGCTTAGAATTATTTTCCTCTCACTTCTGTGACCCCCTTTCAGCAGCGTGTCCCTATAAAATGCTAAATTTCTTTTTTTTACTCTAAAATTGCCTTGTGGGATCCACAAAACAATGGGACCCTTACCAAACTATATATCAAATTGTCCGTTGAAAAACAAGCTATCACCTTATGCAAGTTGCAGCAATTAAGAATAACTATTCAAAAACATATAAGCTCTAGAACCAAACCGAAAGTGAGTGTACACGTTCCCGTGCTACAAGCCTTGAGTAAAACGCTTATCAGCTCAACAGATAGGGTGGCTCCTACTAGCCTAAGGATTTTTATTGTTTATTCATTTGGTTTATTCTGTATTTTCTATTATTCCTTGTCTAGGTACATTTCTCCCTGATACAGCACTTTTTCCCTGGGTAATACGAACACCAGAGGGAAAATACGAGGGAAAATACAGAATTAATGAGCTGCAGTGGGAAATACAAGAATTAATGAGTTTGACAGGGAAAATACGAGATTCAACCAATCAGAGCAGGTCTTAGCGATGACGTTACCATGACGTCACGACGTCACAATACACATGGCACTGTCAACAGAAAAAAAAAAGCTGAAAAAATGAAAAGTCAGTACCAGACGTTTTGGGTCAGGGCTCGGTTAATAATGCTCCGATTTGAACCCGGTAAAGTGCTACAGGTAGGTCAATACTAGCTTAAAAAACGGACAGGATCAGATTTTGTCCGACGGTCGTTTTTGACCTCGCCTTGGCAGTTTTCCCGACGATCGCTCCGCTCGTAATTTCTTTTTATTTGTCAGAAAAGATATTTAAGGCAATTAGACATGGAATAAATAGGTTATGACATGGGTAGGACCTGTATTTCCCTGATATTTTCACCCTCGACCCTGTATTTCCCTCTACACAGGGTCTCGGGTGAAAATATCGGGGAAATACAGGTCCAACCCATGAAATAACAGGTCTATAATTATCCCATAATTTTGTTTAGGTAGGAACCTAGGGCTTGTATTATTCAGGTCTTTTATCTGACATAATCAATTTAAATCTTTGGGTTTGATCGAGATTATTATAGTTAGGTATTAGTCTCATCACTTTGTACAAGAGCTCTGTTCTTGGGACAGTATTATAATTGCATGATAAGAGGCGGTGCAGTTCATCTTCTACATCACCTGTGTCACATTTTCTCAGCTGTGCAGGAGTTTTAGGTATATTATGTCTGCCTGTTTCAATTTTTATGTTATGGGAGTTTACTCTAAATCTAGATATGTTGCTGTTTGTTTTTTTAGAGAGATTAAGATTTAGGTAGGGTTCTAAACAGTAGCTGTTCTTAAACAGTTTATATGTGCGAAGTTTTGGAAATTTATCGGAATCATTTATTTTACTGAGAATTTGAGTTTGTTCTTTAGCATACAGTTGGAATTTTACTTCCTTTATTAAAGAGTCAGGATCAATGGATGTCCAATAAAATTTGTAATGTCAGCATCACTCATTACTTTTCCTATTTTGCCATACCAGTTTTCTTGACCGGCACTGTGAAGCTTTTCCTGTAGGCATTTGTTTAGAATATCATGACTTGGGATACTTTTAAGTCTGGCCCAGTAGTTTACAGTTGCTAATTTCTGTCTTAATATTCGAGGGAATCTGCCTGTCCCTGCATACATGGCAGGCGTTGGCGTTTGTCTTCTAACGCTAAGGATGTGCTTAAGTTAGCCAATCTGTATTTTCTCAATTTTAGTTATTTCAGTTTTACTAAATCAAAACATACTGTTATATTCTAGGATTGGAAGGACATAACTATCAAACATTTTGATACCCAAAGATGGCGGTATATGTCCTAGTGGTTTCATGCGCCCATGTAGGGCAAATAAAGCCTTTTGTGCTTGGGTGGCACTTTAATCTGGCATTTGTTTGTGAATGGTTTGTGTGCACTAATGGTGTGACCCAAGTATTTAAAATTGTCAACATTGTCAATGTTCTGTTTATTATTAACAAAATTACTTTTACTTTTGGTACTGATTTGCATTACTTTAGTTTTTGTCGTATTTACAATTAAGTGCCATTTTGTACAGAATTTATGCAGCGAGTCAATGCTGTTCTGTAGACCTTGAGCAGTTTCAGATATTAGGACTATACAGTTTCAGATATTAGGACTATGCAGTTTCAGATATTAGGACTATGAATACAATGACCTTAAACATTAAAACCTACAAGACCAGGCTAGGGGGGGGGGGAGTTCAACCCCCTAAGCCCCTCCCCCCCCCCAACGCCAGGATCACTTACAGCAGATCATTATGCTTGGTAATTTATCGGCCTATTCCTAATATCAAGACAATTGGTTAATACTCACCAATCTCCACAGCTAGAATACAAGTAGGCCTGGTGAGTTTATTTTTCAAGCAAATGTAGTTTATTGGTAGACATGGGACTCAACTTAAAATATGAAAATCAGATAGCTGCCAAAGAAATCGGCTGGCTAGCTGCTTAGATGGGCAATTCACTGGCTGCGGCTGGCTGCGGCTGGCTGCGGCTGGCTGCGGCTGGCTGCGGCTGGCTGCGGCTGGCTGCGGCTGGCTGCGGCTGGCTGCGGCTGGCTGCGGCTGGCTGCGGCTGGCTGCGGCTGGCTGCGGCTGGCTGCGGCTGGCTGCGGCTGGCTGCGGCTGGCTGCGGCTGGCTGCCATGCAAATAATGAATTTTGAAGTTATCGTTTCATAATTTTTTGTACATCATATCCGGTTTTCTGTTGGGGTGCCCCAAATATATGTTTCAGGATCCAGTGAGGTCGTAAAAAGTTATGTCACATCAAACAATACTTTCTCGATCAGAGATTTAAAAATTATGATTATGTAATAAACCAACACTTTTATTGAGACACTGAAGTTCACTTGCTATTTTTAGCCATGATTAATTTTCGTGTATCCTAGCTTTCTAAAACAGCTTAAAGTCTGTCACTTTTGTAAAGAAAAATAATGTGCAAGCACTGTAACAGCTGCTGCTTGTAGATAGATCTACCTATCTGCCCATCTATTTATCGATCTGTGTAACAATCTATGTTTGTCTATATACATATATATATATATATATATATCTCCCTTCCATCCTTCCATCATCATTCCTTCCTTCCTTCCTTCCTTCCTTCCTTCCTTCCTTCCTTCCTTCCTTCCTTCCTTCCTTCCTTCATTCCTTCCATCTCTTCTGTTATAGTTTTAAGCTTTTTAATGAATTTGCAAACAATCCTCCTGGCTGCCACCTAGCTGGTTACTGCTGGTGCCACTACACTATGTACAGCAGAACATTAAAAATTCGCGGGAAAAAGGTGCATTTTAGTTTAGGAAATAAAAATTTATTGTGACAGAATTTTACCAAAAGTTGGTGGAAGCAAGATAAAATTATCTTGAGACTGTATACTAAATAAAATTACTAAGGCATAGGTGAAATAGTGCAACCTCCTATATGATCAGAAGGTTACCAAACATATTCCTCCTGCAATACAGGCTGCAAGCAGCTGTAAAAATGGTGGACTGTTGCACTGTGAAAATGGCACATTGTGTGTCATCATGCTGATGATTTGTCATGATCATACCCAATACATTCTATGTTAATTTAATTTGAGGAGGCTTATCTCCCAAGTTGATGACAGCCACGCGAAAGGATTATACGTCTGATTTTCACTCTAAAATCAGTTATGAAAAGTCAAATGGCCTTCTCTTGTTCATGACTAATTCAGACTGCCTCTATGTTTCCCATGGTAAAAGAAGAGAAGACGACACTTCATCGGCTATCATGAGTCACGAAGTGCATTTTTCACAGTGAACTGGTCCTCATTTTTTCTATATCAAAGTGACAGACAGTAAGAAGTACATTTGGCAATGTTAGCCAAGTAAATCAACAAGTCTAATCTGTTTCCTTTTCAAACGCAATCCTGAAACGTGATTTTGTATTGAGAATTTTGTGGAAAAGGTGTCAATTGCAATTAACTGCCTACAAAGTGTGAATCTACCCAGATGTCCAAAGACATCCAGGGATGTCCTGATTGCAATTCTGGATTGCTCCTTGATTGCCAAAGTGTTTCTAGTTGATTGAAATTGACAAAAAATCGGAGGCCGCAGCCAGCAGCATCAAACCAGCGATGGCTGGCTGGCTATTCAACAAGATCAGTGGCGGCTGACTGAGGCAATAAATTGGTGGCTCAGCTGGTTATCAGTGGTGGCTCTAATGTCTATTTATTGGTATATTTACTCTATGCCAAGACTGGTTGAAGGTTAATTGTAATTATGAACTCCTGGACAACAGTGGGAGACACTTTTTCTCGTAAATCCATATTCTGGCCCAGTTGAACCTTGCTGCAACTCATGTGTACTTTTTTCCTTTTTTCAAGGGCGAAGCGAGCTCCGATACGGAAGCATTTCGTCCTGCCTTTTTCGAAAGTTGGACGCTTCGATCACATCTGCCTGGGGCCGTTATGCTGGCAATGACAGCAACAGCTTGCAAGAGTAGGTACAAGGCTACGAATACACCTTGCAAGAGTACAGGGCTATGAATACTGCTTGAAAGAGTACAAGGCTACAAATACATTATCTTCTAGGAATGCGAAGACCCTGGGAACTAGGGGACAGTCCGGATCGGAAAATATTCACCTGCGGTAAAGCAGTTTTCGAGCAATAGTGATTTGGAGGAGGTGATGTTGTTTCAGGCCTACAGGAGCTTGGGGCACACTTTCCAAGGACAATTGTGTTCTGCCAAACAATACCCCAAACGAAGGAGTGTTAGAAGGATGTTACCGGGTGATCTGAAAGATACAGTCAACATGTACCATTCGATAACCCCTTCCAGCATGAAATAGATCTTTACGAAGATCTGTGCGATCCGTGTGGTAAGGTTCGAATTCTGTTTGGCACCACCTCCACATCCAGGGGCTTGCACTTTGCGGGTGTCTGCCACACAGTAAATGTTGGCCCATCTTCTGATATGGACAACATGGTACAACAGATTGGCCGAGCAGCTCGTCAATCTGGAGAGCATGGCACTCACATGCTGCTTTATTGCAACAAGTAATTTAAGTCATGCTCGTAAGAGATGGTGTTTTACACCAAGAACCGAAGCCTGTCGGATGGAATTACTTCTGACCCACTATGCAGCCAGTCCGAATTAAGAAGGTGGTTGGATCATGCTGTGACATTTGTGATCCAACTGACTCAAATTCAAGATTACAATCACCGGTCACCTGTTGTGAATCCACTGATGATGAGATTACAGAAAAGGCAGCTTGAGGACTGTAAATGCCAAAGAACGCAGATTAGCAGAACTGACTCTACTTGCCTATAGACTAGAGACTCGCTAAACTTCGTCGAGATGACGAATGATTACAACCCAGGCAATTACAGATAGAGTAGGTCGGGGCAAGAAGCCCGGGTTAGGTGAGAGGCCCCCCCCCCAGGGTTATATCCAAACTTACATGTTTGGTGCGTTTATCTATTGATAGGATTGAAGCTAGAGGCGTTTTAGGTGACGTCACAAATTTTCAGGGCAAACAGCACCAAACCATAGTAGAAATTAAAAAAACAAAAAATGTGCATGTTTTTTGTAACTTTGACTAATTCTTTGAAAGGGGTTGTCAGAAATAGCATTGGAAATTTTTTAAAGTATAATGGATATCTGCATTGCTTCACTTTATGACCATCATATAAATATGATTCGGATCATGTTTTTTGCATTTTAGTTCAAAATATAGAGGTCAAATTAAAATATGTGGGTTTGGGGCGAGAGGCCCCACATGATATGGGGCATGAGGCCCCCTTCACTGGGGGTGGAAGCTGCTTCAGGAACCATTTAATAATGTGTACTTTACCTTAAATCTTGATAGAATAGCTAATTAAAATAGAAAAAATTTTGGCCTGAAATTGAAATAGCGCAAAAATTATTAAAAAATAAAAGTATGAAGAGAAAAATTCTGAAATTCAGAAAAAGTCAATAGAATGCTTTAAAAATGATAGAAGAACCCTAGAAATAACTTTTAGGCTGAATGCACTCACAAAAAAAATTGCCATAGGATTATAATAGGGGGCTTCTTGCCTGATGGGTGGGGTAAGAAGGCCATTTAAAATTTTGTATAAAAATGGCCGTCACCCCTTTATTAAAATTGGTAGACATTTGTTTCACTAGTTATTAGTAGAGTCAAATGATCCCTTCCTGACAGCGTAAGCATTCAAATAATCGCCCATAAAAAGTAGGTCAAATCGCACCTCAAAGTTTGCCCCAACCTACTCTACTGTGATTAATGTAATTCTTCAAAATTTGTAATATTTTTCATATGCGACTGAATTGCATATTGCGGCACTGCCTATTCGACTGAAACTGCAGGCGTTTTATGGGAGTTTATCACTTCAGCCCTGCTACTACATGATCAAGATGATCGGTTGTGCGAACTGTTTAAAGAACAGCAAGTGGTATGTAAATGCATGTTAGCGAAGTGATTCATTCTTTATTTGTACCGAATATCTGATGTTATAAGCAAGGTAACCGTAGAATATAGCAATGCTTAGGCTAGCAATTACCAAATCAAATTTCCATGATAGGTCCAGTGCCGTGTGTTGGTAAAATTTCAGTTTTGGGCCAATATGCACTTACATTTTAGGTCATATCTCAGCCCCATAAAGGAATTTATGCCGGTATTATGGATTGAATGATAGGCAAAAATATCTCCTTTCATGTAAATAGCAGCAATTGCATCCATATGTCACTAGTCTTGAGATAATGATGAATGGTACATGATTGCAGTTAGGGAAATTTTTGGTGTCTCGTCTGGACACTGCATGTACAATTTTTGCATACAACTTTCAAATACAGGAAAAGGGATGGATTTAGGATCAAAATTGCAATGCATTACTGTTCCCTGATTAGGTGGGCATCTTGTGAATCCAGAAAAATGGCAATTGGATGTTTCTTTATTTTTCAAATACACTTTTGTAATCCTCAGTTGGTGTGTCCCGGATGAAGCTTAAAAGTGCAATGTGATTTTTGATGCCACAGATAAACCACTGATCGAAACATTTTCAGAAAATTTGATACACCAATACATTGCTAATGACCTTGTTTTTCAGGAATATATCACTTAAAGTGGCTAAGGCTGTTGTGCCAGAAGCTGTGATGGCTTGAGTCAGACTGACAACAGCATGACACTCTTATATTCTGCAAACATTCTGTGGGACTTCTCGTGTTCAGGTACTTCCTGATGAAGGCTTGTTTGTTGGAATTCTTGCATTCTTGGTATTATTGTCATGCTCATGAGCCAGGCTTTGTATTAGTGTATAGAATAGGGTAGAAAGTCCAATCCATAATTGCATTAGAGCCCTATCTTTGAGACTGACAAAAAATGCGACGCTCTCACATTTTGAAATATTTATGAGGACCTTTCTTCTCTACACGCTTCTTGATGAAGGCTAGTTGAGGGAAAGTTACCTTTTCTGATATGATTTTGTTGCTCAAGAGCCAGGTTTCTATTGGTCTGTAGAATGCGGTTGTAAATGTAACCTACCATGGTATTACTGGCCTGTCTTTGTCACTGACAACAAATGTGGCACTCTTACACTTTGTAAAAATGTATGTTCAGACTTGTCTTGTTCAAATGCTTTGTGATAAAAACTCTTTTCACTTGTTTGATATTGTGTTGTTACACTTGAGCTTAGCTTTCCATTGGTATATACAATATGGTTTTTAGTTAAACCTGTCATGGTATAATGGCCCTATGTTTATGGCTGACAAAAGGTGCAAAGCTTGCTTTCGGCATTACCTGCTAATTACACCATAGAAGGTATGAGAAGGTAAATAATGAAAAATCTGTTTTTTGTTTGTTTTAAGAATATTATTCAACAAAACACATGCAAGTTTCATAGTGATATCTTGAAAAGTCTTTGCTGCAGAGGTATTTGAAGAAACAAAGTTTCGTTTTGAATAAACTGCATTTAAGTTAGTATTTTCTTCACATTTATGTTTAAATTTACTAGCATAATGTGGCATTGACGTCACAAAAACGCATATATACAACCTCAAATTCTTGGATTTGGAATCTAATATCACATGGGAAGCATATCAGTGATTATTGATTTGTTGGCCAATTTCACCAGAAATTTCAAATTGTACCAACTTGTGGCAATGGTCCGACATTTTCATTGTATAACATCTATAGATTTGTTTTTCTGAGCCTGTGTTGATTTATAGTTGACTAAGACAAATAAAACTATTTAATTCACAATCCAAGAAAAAGATGCATAATTCATTAAATATATATAAGACAAACGTTAATTTATACTCTGTAACAACTAAATTTACATGTTTAAAATCAACGCAAACTGATATCCAACAATCACAGGGGTGCCGGAACAGGGGGGGGGGCAGGGGGGGGCAGTTGCCCCTCCTGCCCTTACCCAGGGGGGGGCAGGGGGGGCAAGGTTGCCCTTTTGATCTTAACGAAAATAGTATTATAAAGCCTTATTTTATCAATTTTAGGCACAAATTAGTAAGTATATATTCAAATTATTATTAACTCTCTATCTAAATTTTGTCACGTGAAATTGGCGCGAATATGATTTGCCCTTTTTCGTCCGACCGCCCCTGCCGCCCGTGATTCCTTCTGGCACCCCTGAACAATCACTCCCATGAAGTGCATCCATCAAAGATCAATACAGTAATGTTGCTCGAGATCAGATACATGACATTGTACAAAAAATACATATGCCAGCCTATGTTAATCACGCTGAAATTTAAAGTCTTCGACTAGAAATGTAATATAAAGACACGGAATTAAAAATCCAAATACCATCTTATGTGCATAAAATGTATCCCAGCTAACAGCACATATCTATTGAAAAATATCACACTCCAAATGCATAAACTGATTTATAACTGAAAGAGTGAACAATTGAGCTCCAATGACAACTAAAAAAAAATAACGTGCACAAGGCACTTTAAATGGCATTCTGCACATCATCTAACTACTGATCTGAAGTCCTGGTTTACCTTGTTTAACTGTTGCCACTACAAAACAGGGCATAGCCTACAAAGGTAGCAACACATTGATAAAGCGTGCGGTGGTGTTTTGTCCTAATTGCTGACCTCTTGTTGTTTTGACAAATTCTCAGTGAGCTATAAATAGATTTGGGGTGGGGAAGCCCCTCAATGACATCACAGGACTCCCATTTTCCAGTTTTCTAGGATGGCTTTCCTGGATCTCTAAAATGGTATTTAAACAATGTTCATGTTCCTGTAAAGTTGATCAACACAATCTTAGGCAAAATAAACCCTGTGTGCAAAGTTTGAAGGAAATTGGTGCAGTATTTTGTCTAGAAGTTTGTCCACAAGATTCCAGAGATGACCAGTGACGATAGGGCTGAATGCCCTAAAAGGCTATCTGAGCTACATGAATGTACATGTATTCTTCAGCTAACACATTAATATTCTGGTTATGGCAAGATAAAGTATAGAAATACTAGCCGTCTGTCGTTTTCATTGCCCTCAATACATTTTTTGCTTCTACTCAAGTTGACATTGACATTTGTGGTTCTGCAGGAGGTTGTTTGTGATCAAGCAGCGCACAGCTTTGGCTTGATCTCACAAGTACTTAACTTTTCCCTCTCTGGACAAGTGGACATACTTGAAAAATGGAATAGTAGGTTTGTGTGAGGATGGTGATTGGTGAACCAACAACCACTTGGTAACGAATGTTTGAGTTTTCATGGCTTTCTGTGCCTGATCTCTTGGGTCCTTCATTCGATATATGAGGAATATCAAGCTTGGAATGGGCAGCTGCGGCAGCAACTATGTAGCCATCCAGGATGAGCTCGGTAAATGAGGCCATTTAAACTCTAAATTAGCTGGTATGCTTATAAATTCTAGGTAGCTTATGATCAAAATACACATGTGCACATTATTGAGTCCGAATAATATGATGTTTTTTAATTGCACATTCATAAACCATAGTCGTCTGATTTCCTAAATGTACCGAAAGCGTATCTATGCATGCAGCTGCCTTTGTACTTCAAATTAAATGTTTAAATGTCATCTTTTAATTATCAAATAAAAACAAGTAATTTACACCATACTTTTTTTTTTTACCTAAATGAAGTTTTAACTGCTTTATCTCCTGTGACATCAACCCAGTAAGTTTTTCAGCCGCGAGAGGGATCAGCACAAGCTTCTTCTTTAAACTGGTCTATGTAGATTTGCTGCAAAAAGCATTTTCATAATGACAAACATATCATTTGCTGTAATTAATTGATAAAATAATTTGTATAATGTACTCATGCAAAAACTTACCATGCAACTAGATCTACGGCTGACATGCTTATCATGCACATGCTCAGGTGATCTACGGCTGACATGCTTATCATGCACATGCTCAGGTGATCTACGGCTGACATGCTTATCATGCTCATGCTCAGGTGATCTACGGCTGACATGCTTATCATGCACATCCTCAGGTGATCTACGGCTGACATGCTTATCATGCTCATGCTCAGGTGGTATAAATCCATGCATCTGAATTGGCACAACTACATTACCTGTAAAACATTTGCTATGTAAAAATTCTAAATGTTTAGTAAAAAAAATGTAACTAAGTATTAGCTGTTAATTGAGCCATGAACATGATAAACACATAAGTGTCACATATTTACGCTGTGCAATTCGATTACACAAATTGAATAACCCGTGCAAACCTTCGGGACGATGATAAATGCCTTCCCCATGGGCACATCGAAGTTGCAGCAACGTTGCAACGACGTCACACTTTTCGTGAAATGACGTAGAATTGTATGGTTGAAATTATGTTGTCACAACGTTGTGAAGCAACGTCAAAGATATGACATTAGCACGCAACGTTGTGGCGACGTTTTACAACATTGTGAGGCAATGTCAGGAGTTCGACGTTAACTTGCGACGTTGTGGCAATGTTGTAAAAAAACCGCGACGTCGTGTTCACGTCGGGGCGACATAATCCCCACCATACATATCTACGTGACCAACAGACCAGCCCTCCACCAATTAGCAACGTCGGGGTTGACTTCGTGTGCCCACTGGGTTGTAACTTGTCCATGTTATTTTTTCCATTCATGACATTTTCCATGCCTGAATATGCACGTTCATTCGTGAGGACATCACCAGCAAAGAGAATTCTTTCTAGGAAGTCTTGTACTGGAACATTAGGAACCCAACGTTCATGCAAGTACTTCAGGATCATGTCTTGTACTGGAACATTTATGAACCCTACGTTCATGCAAGTACTTCAGGATCATGTCTTGTATTGGAACATTAGGAACCCTACATTCATGCAAGTACTTCAGGATCATGTCTTGTATTGGAACATTAGGAACCCAACGTTCATGCATGTACTTCAGGATCATGTCTTGTACTGGAACATTAGGAACCCAACGTTCATGCAAGTACTTCAGGATCATGTCTTGTACTGGGACATTAGGAACCCTACGTTCGTGCAAGTACTTCAGGATCATGTCTTGTACTGGAACATTAGGAACCCTACGTTCATGCAAGTACTTCAGGATCATGTCTTGTACTGGAACATTTATGAACCCTACGTTCATGCAAGTACTTCAGGATCATGTCTTGTATTGGAACATTAGGAACCCTACGTTCATGCAAGTACTTCAGGATCATGTCTTGTACTGGAACATTAGGAACCCTACATTCATGCAAGTACTTCAGGATCATGTCTTGTATTGGAACATTAGGAACCCAACGTTCATGCATGTACTTCAGGATCATGTCTTGTACTGAAACATTAGGAACCCAACGTTCATGCAAGTACTTCAGGATCATGTCTTGTACTGGAACATTAGGAACCCTACGTTCATGCAAGTACTTCAGGATCATGTCTTGTACTGGGACATTAGGAACCCAACGTTCATGCAAGTACTTCAGGATCATGTCTTGTACTGGAACATTAGGAACCTTACGTTCATGCAAGTACTTCAGGATCATGTCTTGTACTGGAACATTAGGAACCCAACGTTCATGCAAGTACTTCAGGATCATGTCTTGTACTGGAACATTAGGAACCCTACGTTCATGCAAGTACTTCAGGATCATGTCTTGTACTGGAACATTAGGAACCCAACGTTCATGCAAGTACTTCAGGATCATGTCTTGTACTGGAACATTAGGAACCCAACGTTCATGCAAGTACTTCAGGATCATGTCTTTTACTGGAACATTAGGAACCCTACGTTCATGCAAGTACTTCAGGATCATGTCACTTGGAATGTTCTCATTTTAGTCCAGCAAATCCACCACAATTTCTTCCGATTTTGTGCAACTTTCATGTGTGACTTTCTGTTGTTTCTAAACCAATCAGATTAACAAAAAATTTGGTGGGTCCCGAAGCTAAGAATCGCGTACTAAAGGAATCGACTGTATAGCCATGCATGAAGTTGATGGTCTCATCCGAGGGGAGAGTTGGTCTAGTGGTATTGTGCTGGACTGCAAATCGCTGGGTCCAGGGTTAGAATCCAGCTCTTGCCGGGTCACCTGGGACTATGTTGGACGGCTGTTTCAATCATCCTTAGCCTCATTGCCGCGTCCTCCTGTCTAATTAGCCTACCAAGTGCATAAATACAGGATGTAAAGCCCCATTCATCCATCCATCCATCCCTGGTCTCTTCCGTGGCTCCTCCTTTATCCATTGCTAGCCCTATGATGTGTTGTGCTTTGCTAAGTTTGTTGTCTCTGTTGTAAAGCATAACTGCACCCGCAAAAGCCGCAACACCAGGCGTTACTTCAGTAGATTTATGTGAAGGATTTGTTGTACTGCTTTGAGTTGCATTTACGAACTTTGGGAGTAGAGGACATTGCTCAACACTTTCCCATGAAACATTTCTCAAGTTTTCTGTTGACGTCTTTGCTAATTCTGAAGGATTTGTTGTACTGCTTTGAGTTGTGGTACTTTTTCCTAACTTGGCTATGACTTTGTCTTCAAAGTGACTCTGCCATGGTCCAGCCCACATGGCATTGGCAACTTCTTTTGATCCGCGATGTTTCCTTTTAACACTTTTTGCACATCCTTATCCGTCACTATTCGTGCAATCTCCTTGCCCTAGTCCTCTTTTACAATGATCTGAAAATGTATCAGAGCATTTAAGTATATATGTTGGAAAGTGTGCATGTTGTTTTAAGATAGCCATGTAGTGTACAGCAGAATTTTATCACAAGTATACCTATCCACTTGGGAGATAACTCCATCACCATAGCCTTTCTTTACTGCCGCCAAATGTGAAAGAGTATGGTAATTTCATTTATGGCTGCAAACAACACCCATAAAGCTGCTTCATGAAAGTTTTTTCAATACAACTTAATCATATATTTTATGATTAAGATGTTTGTGCAACATGGTTAACCTACAGCATCAGGACTTCCAACGGTGGACCATAATGCGGTGTTACAGTGTACGGTACATTCTCGTATGTCACAAAACTCGCGACAGCAGAGACATATCAATGATTCAAGGCAGCTGTTTGTGGTATCTTAGTAGTTGTACTACCTGGTCATATTTTGAGCCTATGTACTTAACTGGTTTTTTTTTAATGTATTTAATAAAACGTCCAATAATGATACACAAAAAACTACGTCACGTTTTTCGTACGTCTCTCTGGCTTTTTCTAATTGATGGAACCAGTTTTAAATCATGTCAAGAGGTAGTGTATACTGTTGTCTGGAACATACAATTGGGTATTACCTTGAACAGTTCAAGCATTAGCTAAAGTTTTCAAAAAGCTCTGTCAAAATACGTCACGTTTTTCGTACGAGCCATTTTCGGGCATCACATATTTGGCCAGATATGGCAACCAAATTTAGAGAGTTACTAATTTTGGGGAAGTAGACATGGTGTGGTTTCTGAGTTGCATTCAGATTGGCTGAGACAGCCTGCATCAGGGTCCTTGTGCACAATCAGAGACACATCTAAATGTAGGTCATGCCATATTTGGAAAGCAGCTGCATGTAAGCTGGCATCTGATTGGTGATGCACTGACCACAATGAGCATTACGTACCACTAACACCAGAGGGCTGCAAGTCCCTAACTTGACCTACATCACAAGAAACTCAAAGAAGCAGGTCAAAGGCTTCGCTGTGCCAGCTCGCAGTGACAGACTCTGACTTGTGAGAACAGTTCATCATCTTCATTGACCCTTAAAACATTGGTAGAGAACTTTAATTTGTTAAATTTGCTTGATTAGTAAGGAAGTTAATGAAGAAAAGGCATTCTTGTATAATGGCGCCTACTAATTAGCATATTAATGACCATCAAACTTGTATAAGGACCAATGCCACAAGTTGGTAAAATTTGGAACTTCTGGTGAAATTGACCAAAAAATCAATAATCACTGATATGCTTCCTATGTGTTAATAGATTCCAAATCCAAAAATTTGAGGTTGTATATGCGTTTTTGTGACGTCTATGCCACATTATGATGGTAAATTTAAACATGAATGTGAAGAAAATACTAACTTGAAATGCAGTTTATTCAAAACGAAACTTTATTTCTTCAAATACCTCTGCAGCAAAGACTTTTTAAGATATCACTATGAAACTTGCACACATTTTGTTGAATAATATTCTTAAAACAAAAAAAAAACTGATTTTTCATTATTTGCCTTCTCATACCTTCTATGGTATAATTAGCAGGTAATGCCGAAAGCAAGCTTTGCACTTTTTGTTAGCCATAAACACAGGGCCATTATACCATGATAGGTTTGACTGAAAACCATATTGTATATACCAATGGAAAGCCAAGCTTAAGTGTAACAACACAATATCAAACAAGTGAAAATTCCAGCAAAGAGTCTTTATCACAAAGCATTTGAACAAGACATGTCTGAACACACATTTTTACAAAGTGCAAGAGTGCCACATTTGTTGTCAGTGACAAAGACAGGCCACTAATACCATGATTGGTTACATTTACAACCACGTTCTATAGACCAATAGAAACCTGGGCTCATGAGCAACAAAATCATATCAGAAAAGGTAACTTTCCTTCCACTACCCTTCATCAAGAAGTGTGTAAAGAAGAAAGGTCCTCATAAATATTTCAAAATGTGAGAGCGTCGCATTTTTTGTCAGTCTCAAAGATAGGGCTCTAATGCCATTATGGGTTGGACTTTCTACCCTATTCTATGCACTAATACAAAGCAAGGCTCATGAGCATGACAATGATGCCAAGAATGCAAGAATTCCAGCAACAAGCCTTCATCAGGAAGTACCCGAACAAGGGAAGTCCCACAGAATGTTTGCAGAATATAAGAGCGTCGCACTGTTGTCAGTCTTACTCAAGCCATCACAGCTCCTGGCACAACAGCCTCAGCCACTTTAAGTGATATATTCCTGACAGACAAGGTCATGAGCATTGCATTGGTATATCAAATTTTCCGAAAATGTTTCGATCAGTGGTTCATCTGTGGCATCAAAAATCACATTGCACTTTTAAGCTTCACGCGGGACACACCAACTGAGGATTACAAAAGGTGTATTAAAAATATATAAAAACATCCAATTGCCATTTTTCTGAATTCACATGATGCCCACCTAATCAGGGAACAGTAATGCATTGCAATTTTGATCCTAAATTGATCCCTTTTCCTGTATTTCAAATTTGTATGCAAAAATTTTACATGCAGTGTCCCGGCGGGACACCAAAAATTTCCCTAAATGCAATCATTGATCACTGATTATCTCAAGACCAGTGACACATGGATGCAATTGCTGCTATATACATCAAAGAAGATATTTTTGCCTATCATTCGATCCATCATACCGGCATAAATTCCTTTATGGGGCTGAGATATGACCTAAAATGTAAGTGCATATTGGCCCAAAACTGAAATTTTACCAACTCACGGCACTGGACCATAATTGTTTCTAAAATTGCTTTGTGTTACTCCTTGGTCTTCATAACATGGATTGAACCGCTTAAATGCCTCTTTTGCTTTCCTAAACAGTAACATGTTGAAGCGCCAATGAGCAGTTTACTGGAATTGGCGCTATATAAGTACTTAATAATGTTATTATTATTAAAGTTGCTGTTTTGAAATGATCAAAAAATTGCTAATTTTGTGGCAATTTTGTTATGCAAATTAGGAGGTGAAAGACCTGGAATGTTGCTTGGGAACCGGTTTTTCAGAATCAGCAGACCTGAAATTTGCTAAAAGATGGGTTCCCTACTTTTACCCCAAAACGCTCGTACCCATTTAAATAAAGCTTTTTTTTTTACATCCCGCCAGTCTATTCTGTTCAGTGTTACACAGCCTCTATAATATTTTAAACTATTCAGTTGACCTGGTTAATGTATCTCCACAAAGTATGTCAATCAATACAGAAGTGTATTTTCGGTATCTAAACGCAAAAACGGCTGCTTTGTATAGCCTTGTGAATAAGTGACAGAGCATCCTTTCTGGACACTTTTCTGACAACATTTTAATATGTATAATTGGTTTGAAGTAGATTGAAGATCATCAAACTTCTGATGAGCTAGAGGTGCAAGGCTGTTCCTTTTTTCCTGCTGATTTCCAAACATTTCCATTCAAAGCAGAATACTGTATCTCCAGCAGCCATGCTTTTTGAAAACGGTAGTCTGGCATAGTAATACAGACAATTTACTGTTGCGCGATATGATCTTGTAACCTGTCTTATATACGTAATTGTTGATCCACTTCAATTTTCCAGGGACTGACAGCCACTTGTCTGTCTCAAACAGAGACAGATCCACAAAAGTATTGTATTGAATTGTATTGTATTGTATTGTATATACTATCAGTCATGCACCGCAATGCAGGCACGAAATTCATAGCGAGCCTTCCACAATGATGCAGCTCAGCTGCCTTAGTACGGTGGCCTTGGGCAGAGATAAGGGAAATGCTGCCCATGGTTCCTATAACAAAGCATTCTCCAGTGGTGGTGACTGCCATATGATGATGAGTGATGAGAAGACTGTGAGTCTGGCACATACCATATTAATACAGGGATGCCCAGGGTCTTTCAGTTGCCCCTGCACAGAACACTGGATACAACCCACCTCAATTTTATGTCCCATGGGCTCGGACCAAATTGAGTTCAAGGAGTGGGAGTCGAACCCACAGCCAGACTGGTATCACAAACACCTTTAACCATTAGGCAACGGGGAACTCTTCACCCAGAAAAGATGACATCATGGCTGCAGTGACATCACATATAATGTGCATGGTTAAATTTAGAGGGCATTTCAGTCAACACTTCATGTTCTTCATAAGCTTTTACACTACAGCTTTTGTAGATACCAACAACGCTTTCCTAATGCAAAAAAGGTAATTTAATAAGCATGTAATGACTGGACTATTCGCGCACTAGTGGCTGTATGTATAATGTGCCTGTGTGAAGTATAGCTTGCTTTTCTTTTCTTTTCTTATTCTTTTCTGAAGAAATTCAAAGTCACAGAACAATGATTTTGCAGGTCATGTAATGCTTTTTGACGTCCTCTTCTGAGTCCACTTTCATATTATATTTCTGACTCGCGTCATGTCAGTTACGGGATCTGATTTTCCAAAATAAGGTCAGTTACAAGTATTTTCTCAACTTTGATTCCACTGTCTCTGTTAATTTAGCAACTTTTGTACTTGTTTAAGGAAACTGAAGCTGTTCAAGAACCAAGGGCGATATATTATAATGCCTTATTGCCAAACTTGTTTAAGGAAACTGAAGCTGTTCAAGAACCAAGGGCGATATATTATGATGTCTTATTGCCAAACTTTAGTCATCCATTTGGGATGAAATCACTGGGGCTTCAGTTTTAATCAATTAGTCCTTTCTCGCAAATAATTTATTCCCCTTGATTTCAAGTAATCTTTGCTGTCGGGGGGGGGGGAATATTTAACAAATAAAGAGGCCTTAACGGAGTTAGGATGTATTTTGAATTACTTGAACGAAACCTGACTTATCCGATTCAACCACAGTCAACCATTTTCAACTAGATTAAATTTTGTTCCTTATTTGTTATAGTTATTAGATCACCAAATTCCAAATGAAATTCAACTTGCAGTGAAACACTATGAATTGATAGATTTATTTATAGTACATACTATGCACTTCCAATCAACAGAATTGTGTATTTTCCATAACTAAGTGAGTTTAATTGAATGTAAAGCCTTGAATTTCTTCAGGAGAGGCCTGTAGGGGACACCGGGGCATGTTGGACCTTGGGGCACATTGGACCATCAACAATATTTTTTTTATAAAACATGTGCAGTTATCAAAATCTCCAATGAAGAGACCTTCAATGGTATGCCTTTTGGCCAAAATATTCCATAAGCATTGATGGAAAAGTGTGAGTTCTATATCAGGTTTCCTGATTTCCGGTATAAAAAGTTACTTTTTTTCCAAATCTCGATGGCTAGGTTACCCTTCTTAAAATATGGGGGATCCAGTCGGAAAAGTCTCATAAATTGAAACTAGCATTACTCAAGTAAAGTTTGATATAAGTATCCCGAGTTTAGCTGCATAATTTTTAATGTTAATAGAGCACCATTCCTGTACAATATGAGGGTAAATTCAGCTCATTTGGCCAATTTGGAACCTATTCTAGCTTAAACAAGAATTATCAAAATTATCTAGGTAAATATCCCAACATAATCATTCTCAATGACACACAAGTGTGTGTTGCGATCTGTGAGAATAAAATGTGGTTCTCGCTATTTTTGTTCTAGTTTCCTGGACTTTTATTCCATGGTCCAACGTGCCCCACATGGCGGTTTAATGTGCCCCCAGGTCCGAGGCACTTTGGACCATAAAAAAAATTAAAAAAACTTATTTTTCTCCACAAATATAGAAGGTAGATCAACATGGTTTGGCACAAGGGTATTGTAGATGCTCTGAAGTCAGTCAGTAAAGAAATTTTTCAAATATTTAGAGAAGTTTTTAAGTGAGAACCAAACTACAAAAAAGCGAACCAATGTGCCCGGTCTCCCCTATTGCTTGATTTGTAGACTGAACAAGACTTTTTCACAGCATGAAAAACTGTTTACATTTTGAGAGAGTTTACCTTCATATATTGAGCTTGGAGTGACAGTTAAGTAAATTCGGTTGTTAGAATAGGACATATATGTTTACTATGAATCAGATCTTTCTTTTGGACATCACTTTATTTTAGCGACATACTAGCTTTAACTTCACAACGAAATGTCCTGAGAATACTGTAAAAAGCAATGTCGAATTTGAGCACTTTTGGGTGCCAACTTTATACTGATGAAAATATAGCTAAATGAACATTGTCAGATATGCACACTCAGGAAATTTCCTGGAAAGGTAAGCATCAGGGTACCCATAATATTTTGCGCTTTTAATAGTTTGTTTGGTGTGAATAACAAATAAATGAATAACAAATAAACAAGACACTGAATATATCTGTATCTGAACAGTCCATCATGGCTGTCCTACTGTGAATTTAACTGGGTTTTTTTACAGTAAAATGTCTAGAATAACCATTAGTATTTTGTGGTCATCAGTCCATAACCGCAACACATGACTGGTCCCATAAAAATGAAATTCCAGGCTAGTTTCATGTGAAAGTACAATTAGCTTGACATGGGGTATTTCCAAGGCCTGGTTGGTGAAGGTTGCTTGCAAAGGGCGAAAATCAGGTCACTTTGAGGTTGTTTATCTGTTGGATCTAATTTAGCTGCAGGCTACAAACTACTGTTTTGAAGTGTGTTTTTTTTCTTCCTTTTTTTCCAAGACTTTCATGTACATTCATATTTATCAACCATCTGTAGAATGTCTTTCAACATTAACTAATCCTACTTTTTACATGCAAAAGTTTTATCCTTCTACAATAGTTAGCCTTGAATCCGTATGTGATTAAGCACCAATTTTTGTGTACATTTTTGTGTCGCACTGGTTGTTTTGCTAATTTATGGCAACACAGACAAAATAATTAAGGCATTTGTGTTTCATAATGCCCTTCTGGACCTACAAATGATTGCACAAGAATAAGTTATATAAAAAAAACATTGCTTGAATTATAAGGCATTCCTTGACTTTGTTTGTCAAAATCAGAACTGTCATGCTTATCAGGCTTCCACATATTCCCCTGTCCCTTCAATTACATATTGCTGTAAACCTAAAACCATCAATATTTTTTTTAAGTATTACTACTTAGCAAAGTACAGATAGCATAGGAATGTGGTGACTTTAATAAAACAATAAGAAATCAAAAAGTATTTTGAAGAAAAATGTCAAGGGAGCACCAAGAACAAAGATTTTTGGAAAGCTATCAAGCCTATCTTCTCAAAAACCAAAACTAAGTCGGATAATATCCCTCTCAGGGTAAATGGTGAAATTATTATTGATTACAATAAAGTCTGGGAGATATTTATATGTCAACCTGAAAATAACTATATAAATCAATAGAAGAAATAATAGCAGGATATACAAATCACCCAAGTGTGATAATGATAAGGAACAAAATTAAACTTGATAAAAATGAAATAGGTCTTTGTGAGGTAATTGAGCGTGACATACGAAAAATGAATTCAAAATTATCTGCAAAGAAATTGGCTGGTTTTCCTAAAATTCCAGTAGAAATTCATCAAAATGACAAGTGGGTCGTTTATAAAGCGTCTTTCTAAATTAGCTAATAAATACATTCAGCAGATTGTTTTTCCTGAAGGAATGAAATTGGCTAATATTACTCCTCTGTACAAGAAAAAAGGCAAATTAAACAAGGATAACTACAGGTCAGTCATTGTTAAAAGACATAAATTGCAATTAATGCATTGGACCATATCTATGGTATATTTTTAGCATCTATGGCAGTCAACATAATTTTTAGGGCCATAAACGCTTTTTGCAAATTTCCCAGAATTGCCTTCACAAAAAGCACTGGTATTATGATATTGAAACAAAATTAAGGTACATAAAAACTAGACAAGTAACTCTAGCAGATGCAAAAAACGATTTCCTGGTATCTATATTGGTTAGAGAGATACAGGATGCTAAATGTTTTTCTCATTTGGCAGCAAAAGTATTACAGTTTTAGGTAATCCCCTTCCCAAGCCCCATCCTGTGGAGTATCCCAACATTGCACAAGAGTTGTTGTGATCTTATTTGCCAGTTGTGCCATCACATAAAGGAATGCCATTAGCCAGTTGGACATATGGCATCACAGCATTCATTGCTAAGCAATTTAGTCTTGAGCTATGAAATCATAGGTCCACCACGAATGGAAAAACAATTTCTTAAAACCAGGTGTGAGAGCTATGACATGATAAATTTAAAAAGTTACTCTGAGCAAATTAACTGGCTGAAATATTGTGTAGATAAATACGGTTTTATTCAGAGTAACTTTTGTGATTCAATCACTAAGAAGTATATCGATGGTGAAAATGCAAAACCTCGTATGTCAAAAAAAGCCATTATCAGAAATTGGAAAAAACTGTCACCGACCTTTTTTATGGTAATGTTTATCAATATGTGAGTTAGGCTCAACCTGATTTATAGAAAGTGACACCCTGTTTTAGCATAATTTTTTGTCAGAGGTTGTTGACCTCTAGCATTGATGTCCAATCAGATATGATTGAAAATGTTGACTTACAAGGTTTTGCACTTTCACTTTTCTTACAAGTTAGTATGGTGCAAAACCTTGTAACTCGACCATTTATCACACTTTAAAGCAACTTGCAGCGTTGAATGTACCTCTAATCTATAGGTAAGCAGTAAAAAATATAAGTTGACCATGATAAATAACAACAGCTACTTTTAATTAGTTGCTACAATGGCAAGAATGAGGAAAATGACAATTTTTTCAAATTTTTGTGCACGCTCTTTTTCAATAGCCTTTATCACCACTATAAATATAGGGAGGAAAAAAAATTTAAAAAGGAAATTTCCTGTGAGCCATAAAAAACATTCCACAATCATAATTTTTCAAAAAAGGTTGAAATATCCTAAATATGTGCTTCAAAGTTCTGATTTGAGTTACAAGGTTTCGCACTTTCACTTTTTGGAACAAATCGACATACAAGGTTTGGTGAAATAATTCTGTTACCGCTTCCAAAAATAGCAAAGAGACAAGGTGACCAATTGAGAACATGTATTGGATATTGAATTAGTCATTCCACTCAAAATCTAAAAATAGCAAAATTTTGACCTACGAGGTTTTGCACTTTCACCATCGATATATCACTTTGGTTTAAAATGCAACTATTTCAATATCCTGTTGTTATAACTTTATGATTATACTATCTAAAGGGAAGTTCGCACTTAACTGCATCATGTCTTTCAAATGTTTGTTTCTATTAATTCCTCATGCGTATACATTCATCAAATGTGACATATACATTTATAAAATATCACATAATATGGTGTCATTTCTTCATATAGAGTAGGTCGGGGCAAGAAGCCCGGGTTAGGTGAGAAGCCCCCCCAGGTTTATTTCTAAACTTACATTTTTGGTGCGTTTTCTTATTGTTAGGATTGAAGCTAGAGGCTTTTTAGGTGACGTCACAAATTTTCAAGGCAAACAGCACCAAACCATAGTAGAAATTAAAGAAACAAAAAAATGTGCATGGTTTTTGTAACTTTGACTAATTCTTTGAAAGCGATTGTAAGAAATAACTTCGGAAATCTTTAAAAGTATAATGGATATCTGCATTGCTTCACTTTAGGACCATCACATAAATATGATTTTGATCATGTTTTTTGCTTTTTAGTTCGAAATATAGAGGTCAAATTCAAATATGTGGGTTTGGGGCGGGAGACTCCACATGGCATGGGGCATGAGGCCCCCTACACTGGGGCCTCAACGCTGCTTCAGGAACCATTTAATAATGTGAATTTTACCTTAAATCTTGATAGAATAGCTAATTAAGAAGAAAAAAAAAATGGGCTGAAATTGAAACAGAGCAAAAAATATTAAAAAATGAATGCATGAACAGAAAAATTCTGAAATTCTGAAAGTGAATAGAATGCCTTAAAAATGATAGAAGAACCCCAAGAAATAACTTTCAAGCTGAATGCACTCGCAAAAAAAATTGCCATAGGATTATAATAGGGGGGCTTCTTGCCCGATGGGTGGGGTAAGAAGGCCATTTTCAATTTTTTTACAAAAATGGCCGTAACTCCTTTATTAAAATTGGTAGACATTTGTTTCACTAGTTATAAATAGAGTCAAGTGATATATCCCTGACAGCATAAGCATTCAAAGAATCGACCATAAAAAGTAGGTCAAATCGCACCTCGAAGTTAAGGGGGGCTGCATGCCCCGACCTACTCTACATTTATCAAACATTACATAATATTTTTGCCATGGATGTGATACTGCTACTAGATAGTGGGTGGATGATAGTTCTCTAGTCTCTACGTCCTTTATTCATTTATAAACTATGGGGGCAGGGAGAGCTCAGTGGTTGTGTAAGGGGCTGCCAATTGCTTGGTCCAGCATCAACTAGGCCAATGTTGAGCCGCTTCATCACCTTGTCCTTTTCCTATCCTAATTAGCCAAGCAAGTGCATAGATAAAGACATAAAGCCCCAATTATCCATTGATCCATCATTTGTGAAGTGGGATTTGCAGAAGAATCAAGGATCACAGCAATACGGCTATCTTCACGTATCCTTCTATCGGTGTATCTATTTGTCCATATATCTATCTATGTATCTATGTATCTGCCTAGTACATCATTCAGCTTCAAATAATATCAATGTTAAGATTTACGGAGGAGGTCAGGAACCAAATAGATCCCACGAACAAGAGTCAAAATTCTTCAAGAGCATGGGTCCAAGGGATGATTTGTGCCATTGGGGGAAACAATGTAAACAGAACGTTGCTTATGGGTGGAGGGTTCATCTGCGAAGCTAGGGTTTTTCTCTGGGGGGAGGGGATAATTTAAAATTAATTCCCTAAAAAGCGATCATCGACATGGAGTACTGATCAGTACAAGGACTATGAAGGCAATCAGCAGTCTTTCAATGGCAGTGCATGTGAATGTCCTCATTAAATTTCAATGGATACCAGGTTCATTTTCCCCTTAATTTCCTTTTTCCCTTGGTTTCCTTTTCCCTTGGTTTCCTATTTCCCTTGGTTCCTTTTCCCCTTGGTTTCCTTTTCCCTTGGTTTCCTTTTCCCTTGGTTTCCTTTTCCCCTTGGTTCCTTTTCCCCTTGGTTTTCTTTTCCCCTTTCATTTTCCCCTTGTTTCCTTTTCCCCTTGGTTCCTTTTACGCTTGTTTCCTTTTCCCCTTGGTTCCTTTTGCCTAGGTTTCCTTTTCCCCTTGTTTTCCTTTCCCTTTGCTTCCCTTTCCCTAGGTTTCCTTTCTCTTGGTTCTTTTCCCCCTTGGCTCCTTTTCCCCCTTGGTTTCCTTTTCCCCTTGGCTCCTTTTCCCCGTGGTTCCTTTTCCTCTTGTTTTCCTTTCCCCTTGGTTTCTTTTTCCCCTTGTATCCCCAAATTCCCTACTCTTTCCCCCTTGTCCACTTCCCCTCCTCATTTCCCAATTTTTCTCTCCTTTTTCACCAAAATGTTTGCTTTGGCGGGGGGGGGGGGTAGGAACTTGACCCATGCTACTACTGAAACTCAACTATCATAGTTAGTTTATTTTAATTGGAGTGTACAAAGTACAATATATATATGTTATGTTATATTATACCCTCCTTTCAAACATATGGTCGTTTTGAAGTTGTATCATATCAAACTTGAAAACTTTTCTAGATAAAAATTGCAATACCCTGCATGAACCATGTACAAGCATGTATGCCATTTAACTCTAAAATCCTGAATGGTATATTACCAATATGAATCACTAATATGTCGAATGTGCTGACCTGATTCACCTATTTATACTCTCGCAGCGTCCTGTTTCTGCTTCCAGAACCCATTTCATTTCAAGCGCAGAAAGTACAGCATGTGCGGAAGGCTCTGCTTTGATGGACACTCCCTGCTCCAGTGAGACACGGAGGGTTGTCTGACATAGAGGAGGCCAACTGCAAGGTTAGTAGGTATGTCTGGCTGCAGACAACTTTGAAATACGACAACCCTTAGGAATATGTGGAATTGGTCAGAGTATTAGGGTGAAATCACTTGTTACAAAAAGAATCAGTTTAAAATGTGCTGTACTGCTATGTTGTGAGTTCAGTGAAAATTTGCCACCAAACACACATTGTCACTTTCCACATCCGCCATATTGGAATCCCGCTAGCATGTGATTGGGCAAAAATTGGCAAGACAGGAATTGAATTTTTTGCACAAATAAGATTGTTTTGAGGGTTATGAATTATTTTAGAGGGTGTAACGCCATGGATTGGGGTGTTTTTTTGGCCAAGCAAGCGTCCTATTGCCGTATAATGGCAAGGAAAGGTGAGGCCGAGAATTAGGTCACATTGACCTAGTTCCACGGCAATCGATTTCTTTGGAAATGAATATTTGGCGGGTCTATTTCAGGCCTAAATTGGTAATTCTGGAGAAATTTCAAGAATTATGCATTATTAAATGCATTTTGATTAAGCTGGTGCATTCGGGTGGTCTCGGTTGTTTCCGGCGCATAATTTATGCATGTTTTTGGCGCGAAGATTCATATCCGGGCACTCAAAAGTTATAAAAATGGCGAGAATGAGCTATGTGAAACATGTGCTTGAATGCCAGTTGGAAATAAACGTTTGTGGGCATGTTTCTGAAGTTTAAGGCGCATAACGACAACGGACGAAGTTTGAAAGGGGAGATTTGCATGTAGCCGGCATTTTCAGACGGCATAGGTCGGCGTCTTCAGCCACCTGTCTGACATCGATCGCAAGACTCGAGGACTCCTTTGGAGCCTCGGTAAAAACTAGGTCGTGTTCTGCACATTTCAGGATAATTTAATTCTTTTACTCCAGAGCCAGAGAGGGGGGGGGCAAGAGGGTGGGGCAAGAGTAGGCACAGGTGGGGCAATTGCCCCACGTTGCCCTCCCCCCCCCCTGGCCAGGACACTGAACTCCAGTGCAACATGAGCAATTTCGGATATCATACTTGAATAAGTATGCTGGACTAAACAACCACCCTGAAGCAGGCACATTCTAGCAATTTATGGTTTCAGCATCCAGAAACAGCATTGGCACAGGGTCTATTAAAATTAGATGTCTTGCAACATAAAATTTTTTGTATGATCATTCAGGCTCTACCTCATATCTCTCCCCCTGCATCCGTCCTTGAAACATTGCACTATAAACATTCATTGATAATGTATTGCAATATTGATGTTTTTCAGAAGAATTTCCAGTTCTGTTCTTGAGGTGGAACACAAGATGGAACACGGAGGCGCTACAGGGAGTCTTCTGGGCAAAGCTAGGTGAGTTATTGTCGAATGTATTAATAGATGGAACACAGAGGAGCAACAGGGATTCCTCCGGGCGAAGCTAGGTGAGTTATTGTCAAATGTATTTATAGATGGAACACGGGGGAGCAACAGGGGTTATTCCAGGCGAAACTAGGTGAGTTATTGTCAAATGTATTTATAGATGGAACACGGAGGAGCAACAGGGGAAGTTAGGTGAGTTGTTGTCAAATGTATTTATAGATGGAACATGGGGGAGCAACAGGGGTTATTCCAGGCGAAGCTAGGTGAGTTATTGTCAAATGTATTTATAGATGGAACACGGAGGAGCAACAGGGGTTCCTCCGGGCGAAGCTAGGTGAGTTATTGTCAAATGTATTTACAGATGGAACAGGAGGAGCAACAGGGATTCCTCCGGGCGAAGCTAGGTGAGTTATTGTCAAATGTATTTATATATGGAACATGGGGGAGCAACAGGGGTTTCTTCAGGCGAAGCTAAGTGAGTTATTGTCAAATGTATTTATAGATGGAACACGGGGAGCAACAGGGTTCCTCCCGGCGAAGCTAGGTGAGTTATTGTCAAATGTATTTATAGATGGAACACGGAGGAGCAACAGGGGTTCCTCCGGGCGAAGCTAGGTGAGTTATTGTCAAATGTATTTATAGATGGAACATGGGGGAGCAACAGGGTTTCCTCCGGGCGAAGCTAGGTGAGTTATTGTCACATGTATTTATAGATGGAAGATGGGGGAGCCACAGGGGTTCCTCCAGGCGAAGCTAGGTGAGTTATTGTCAAATGTATTTATAGATGGAAAACAGAGGAGCAACAGGGAGTCTTACGGGCGAAGCTACTTGAGTTATTGTCAAATGTATTTATAGATGGAACACGGGGCAGCAACAGGGATTCCTCCGGGCGAAGCTAGGTGAGTTATTGTCAAATGTATTTATAGATGGAACAGGAGGAGCAACAGGGATTCCTCCGGGCGAAGCTAGGTGAGTTATTGTCAAATGTATTTATAGATGGAACACGGGGGAGCAACAGGGGTTCCTCCGGGCGAAGCTAGGTGAGTTATTGTCAAATGTATTTACAGATGGAACAGGAGGAGCAACAGGGATTCCTCCGGGCGAAGCTAGGTGAGTTATTGTCAAATGTATTTATAGATGGAACATGGGGGAGCAACAGGGGTTTCTTCAGGCGAAGCTAAGTGAGTTATTGTCATATGTATTTATAGATGGAACACGGGGGAGCAACAGGGATTCCTCCGGGCGAAGCTAGGTGAGTTATTGTCAAATGTATTTATAGATGGAACAGGAGGAGGAACAGGGATTCCTCCGGGCGAAGCTAGGTGAGTTATTGTCAAATGTATTTATAGATGGAACACGGAGGAGCAACAGGGAGTCTTCCGGGCGAAGCTAGGTGAGTTATTGTCAAATGTATTTATAGATGGAACAGGAGGAGGAACAGGGATTCCTCCGGGCGAAGCTAGGTGAGTTATTGTCAAATGTATTTATAGATGGAACATGGGGGAGCAACAGGGATTCCTCCGGGCGAAGCTAGGTGAGTTATTGTCAAATGTATTTATAGATGGAACACAGGGGAGCAACAGGGAGTCTTCCGGGCGAAGCTAGGTGAGTTATTGTCAAATGTATTTATAGATGGAACACGGCGGAGCAACAGGGAGTCTTCCGGGCGAAGCTAGGTGAGTTATTGTCAAATGTATTTATAGACTTTGTGAAAATTTCATTCGAATAGCTGTTAGATTTCTCTTGGAAACCTATTTTAAAAATCAGCAACATTAAAATGCATCTAAAAAAACATTCAAATGGATTGATTTTGTTAGTTCAAGGTGACCGTCCATTAGCAATAAAGTGCTTATCAGATACATTTCCTGCATGTCTCTAAATCTCTTGCAAAAATATGACGTTAGCATGCACCAATTGTGGCAAAATTGTCACGATATTGTGAAAAAAACTCAAAGTTGTGTTCACATTGTGGCAACTGAGTCACAGGCATGCTGTTACAATTGATATTTAAGTTGATTTAACCGTCATTGTGAGAATGTAACGCATTAACTGATTAGAAATATCATCCATGCAGGCACAGAAGAATAGAGAGGAAGATTGAAAAATTAAAATGGTTCAACGTCAAGAAGACGGCTAAGAAGGTTTCAGAGATCTTGCAGGAAGGAGAAGTTACTTACCCCGCAGAAGGACTTTCTGCTTTTGGGAAGCTTGTTCGTAAAACCAACGACTTGTATCGGAAAGACTCGTTTGCAAGATTGGTTAAGGTATGCTTTATTTGTTAAGAACATTGAAATCAGTACTATAGTTAGGTCACTATTACAGTGTGGTATATTTTGACTGTTGCCAAACCTTTTAATCAACAACAGGATTACCATCTTGACATTACAAAAAATACATGTAGTTATCCAGTTACACTGTTACAGGCCTCATTTTTACTGTGGAAATGGACAGTTGTATAGTATATAGGACTGCCAGCCAATTGAAATATATAAACTTCAGTTTGCATAAAACTCGGCAATTGATTAATTGAGAGATTGAAAAAAGAACATGATAGTGTTAGTCATACCAGGAACCTCCTTCACTGATTTCCAATCTCAGCAAGAATTCAGTTAAAATTGACAGCAATGACACAGAATTAAGGCAGTAAACAATCTGCCACCACAATACATCAAGAACTTCTTCAAGTGAAATCTCGACAGGAACATAACCTGAGAAGCAACAATTAGAAGTGCCTACTCCATGCAACAAAAATAAGCTTTAAGATCGGACATTTTCCTGAGCTGCAATAAAACTCTTGAACGGTTTTTCTGAAAAAGTCAGAACTGCCCAGACTTAAGAAAACTTTTAAGATGAATCTGTGTCAGAACTGCTGGAAGTGATTAGATCTGTAAAATCACTGATGAGCAGTTTACTGAAACTAGCGCTGTTTTGATACATTATTATTATTGTTATTACACTCTTGCTCATAAATATGGAATATACGGAGCTGGCCAAAAGTGACTTGAAATTTGGCATTGCCATTTTGTGATGGGAGCTGCAAACAGACCTTCAACAATTTTTTACCATCCGCAAACAAAGTTGTAGAAAGTATTGTAACCTTTGGAAAAATGTCAGTATGCCGGGTTTCCGGACCAAGACTCAGCCCCTATTGCATGTACATAGATATAATTTGGTACTCTCTAGTTGTGCCTTTTGATGTTCTGAAAGGTGAGAATAATGGTTTTAAGATTTTCCAATCAGTTTCCCTGTTCTTGAAAATGCTCTGGTGTGAAGTGTGCCTAACTAAAGTTGAAAAATATGTTAGAAAATGTACTTTTCTTTTCAGGAATTATATTCAAGTTATCAAAGAAGCGTTTCATCAAACAAGGAAGACATTTTTGATATCATATGGGAGCAGTTTGGAGGGATCAGATTACAGAAAAAGCGAGATGTAGAAACAAGTATTGCCAAAATCAAGGTACGACATAGATTTTATTAGCAGGGTCATTCCATGTCAGGTCAAACAAATTTAAGAAGATCTCAGATCGTCTATTTTAGATATTCCAGAAGTTAATTAAGGCCCTGATATCCAAATGAGTTTTCACCAATGCATAGTTTTTGATTTACAGGCCTGTAAGACAGTGTAAGTGGAGGTAGGTTGTCAGCAAGATTTGAAGCAACCCTTTCTAGACCATTTTTAAAGCTTCGCTATGGTAAGAGATCAGAAATTACATTCAACATTTGTTCAGCATAGATAGATAGATAGATAGATATGGTAAGTGCAGCCCTCTAAGCCCAGTTCTGGGCGCCCACGAGGGTTGATTGATGATATGAGAGATAGAGCAGGAGTCCTCAACATGTTGCACATTTACCCCACGTGAGGGATCTTTTACTTGCCCAGCACAGACACTGATACAAGGGGCCGCCAATTTAACGTCTCATCCGAACGACATCCGGCTGGGATTTTGCTCATAAAGGTACACTGAAAAATTCGGGTTCCCCAACCGGGAGTCGAACCCATGCAGGCAAAGACCTTCAGCAGAGCAGGCGGGAACCTTAACCACTACACCACCCAGCTGCCTGCATCATTCTTAGCAAGAATGGTGTCGATAATATTCACTCTCTGTACCAGATTGTATCAATGTTTAAAACAGGTTATCTTAAAGCGGTTAAGTTGTTTTACTAATATTGTGTCAATGCTGAGCATGAGTTAGATAACTAGTTTTAAATAACTGAACTCATATTACAACATGAGTTCCGTGTCAAGCGTTCATACGATCGGGTACAGGGAGCATGGTATCAGAAGTGAGGACTTTTAATCTTAAATCATGAATAGGACAGAAAGACAAGTACGCTCTGTCATATTCATGATTGTGCAACACTACCAAGATTATGGTGATCCATTTATTTGGAAATGTGCAAATTTATATTTTAAGTTTTTAACCCAAATAGTATTTCACTTTCAACAAAATCAGACGTGTTTTGTCTTGCCTCTTTATATTTATGATTGTTTGTATTATATTATAGCATGATATCATGTAGTTTTTCGTCCATTTTTGTAGTCATTCTTCGTTATTCAGACTTTTAGTATACGCTTGCAGATGCATTACACTTTTATCTATAAATTAACACCAATTGTGACCCTATCCATCCTCTATCTTTTGTATGAATGTTTTCTATCGAGAGCTGTGGCCACCATTTTATTTGTTGTGAGCCAGCGTCAAATAACTGCAGGAGGGTATTGTGATTTCAATCACACTGTCTGTGTATTGTGTTTCTGGAACGATTCGGGTATGATATGTCTTCACAGTCAAGATTGCCATTCAATAGTATTGAGTAACACTACCTGATTGGTATTGAAGTGTCAAGTTTGAAGTGTCATGCTGAAGTGCAATCAAACTGAGCTACACATCTAAATTAAGCTTCTTAACTTTTCAAAATAGCCCTAGAGTAGGGCGGGGCAAGAAGTCCGGGTTAGGTGAGAGACCCCCAAGGGTTATACCTAAACTTACATTTTGGGTGTGTTTTCTTGTTGATATAGGACTGAATTTAGAGGCTTTTTAGGCAACGCCACAAATTTTCAGGTCAAACAGCACCAAAACCATGTTAGTAATTACAGATGATTTCTTATTTGTAGACTTTTCTCAAATAACAAAATATTTAGCAAAATTTCTGGTCTGACATCAGAAAATCCTGCCAGGTGATTGGTCAAGTTGCCCATTGCATGTCACTTTTTTCAGCTTGCTTCAAGCAAGTGATTTTTGCTGGAAAAATGATGTCATAATTTTGACCAATAGTATACAGCAAAGGCCAACTTGGTAATGTGGCAGTTATTCACACATGTCAAACCGCAATCCACATGAACTCTTTCACTTCTTCATGAACAGTTGTATTTCACACTCTTGTGTACAACTGTTGATTGTTTCAGTTGTTATTAAATCAGTTTCATGCTGACTCTGAATGGCTTCACATCTATTTACACTAAATTATCATGCATGTTTCAGGGGGGGGGGGTACTTATTACTCACAACATGCTTTAGCGGGGTATGAAATTTGAATAAAAGAAAACAGGACATACTAACAATCCACATGGAATGTATGAGAGATAAAAATAAGCATGAAACCAAAGGGGGTATACATTTTTTATGAAAAGTTCCAACAAAACTCCCATAATCATAAATTCTGAATTGTCCCTCAGGACAGGATGGTAGCCCAGTGATGTGGTCAACATTCATAAGAAAATCCCAGTGGGAATCAGATCAAGGACCCTGTGATTGGCAGCCCATTGTCCTGCCGTCTGGGCTGAGCCCCTGTTCTGAGGAAATGTTACATTCACTATTATACATGTTTATTTTCTGTGTAAACAGTCATTGCATGTATCACCTGATCCTAATCGTCTGAATGGACAACATTGGACTTGCAGAATGTATGTACTGAAAAAGTGTGAAACACAAAATGAAAATCTCACTTGAAACTGCTTAAGTCAGTCCCTGTTAGGAGATCAATGGCTTAAAATGCCATGGTCATCCATGTAAAACGCTAAGAAAAATGATGTATTTCTGCCTCAAATGTCTACAAATATGAAATCATCTGTAAAGAAACAAAAAAAGTGCATGGTTTTTATTGTAACTTTGATTAATTCTTTGAAAAGGGTTATCAGAAATAACTTTGGAAATTTTATATAGTATGATGGATATCTGCATCGCTCCACTTTGTGACCATAACATAAATATGATTAAGATCATATTTTTTGGCATTTTAGTTCAAAGACATGAGGTCAAATTAGAATATGTGTGTGTGAGTCTAGAGGCCCTGCATGGTATGAGGCATGAGGCCCCCTTCACTGAGGAATCGAAGCTGCTTCAGGCACCATTTAATGATGTTTACGCTTCCTAATATCTTCATAGAATAGCTGGTTGAAATGGAAAAACTGTGCCCCAGCATTTAAACATGGCAACAAACTAACAAAAAATTATAGTCAGAACTGAAAAATTCTTTAAATCACTGATTTTAACGACTGGAAAAAAGCTGTGAAAAGATTAGCATATTCATAGCACTCCGTCGTTGATAGGCCTGAAAACAAATAGGTTCTCAAACTTCCCCTGTTCATGAGAAATAATTTAGGTCTTGCAGAAATGCAATGAAAAACGTTGAGTCTCATATTCAGCATCTGAATCGAGCACTTGGCTGAGTTGTCCCCCCATGGCTTGGAACAAAATGAAATATCACTTTTGAATGTCTAGAAATTGGGAGTCTGACACTTGCTCTGTTCTATTTTATTGACATAAACTCATAATTATAAAGCTCCTTAGTACAAAAAATGCTCTAGGGTGTTGTGCAAACAAAATAGCACAGGGAATATACTTATGAAGATAAAATTAAAGTACATTAATAAAATTAATAAAATCATTGTAAGATAATTGAAATTGAAATCACAGGTGACATGCTTGTGTAAAAAGAAAGGTGTTTAAATCACTTTTTAAAAGTAGAGTAAATGAATTGTCTTCATTTCACGTGGAAGGGAATTCCATAGTGCGGGTGCAGCCACCCTGAAGGAACTGGACTCAGATGACGTGGTTCTGAAGGATGGTACTTGACTTGAGGAATGCAGGGTGTGAGTTGGCCAATACTTCTCTAGTAGGTCACAGAAATATTGTGGTTTGGGTCCATTCAAAGCCTGAAAATGTGCAAGATGACCTTATACTGGGCGCTATACTAGATAGGCAGCCAGTGTAGATGCACAAGGAATGGAGTGATGTACTGTGAGCGAGCACACTGTATTGCACAAAAATAAAAAAATAAACATTCAATTTCACTTTTCAGATATTCCTTCATTTGGATGATAGTTTTGGATCAAGGTAAATATATATGGTTATCCAAATATGAATTAAGATCTGCATTTTTCAATACAGCTCAAAGCAAAACAATCAAATATGTAAGTTATTTCAATACAGTTTAAGAATTATTGATATTTTCAGTCATTTCATTTTTATGATCAAGGTCCAATGTCACAAGTTGGTAAAATTTGTGATTTTTGGTCATTCAGGACAAAAAATGGATAATCACAGATATGTTCCATATGTATTAGTAGATTCCAAAATCCAAAATTTATAGGTGGTAAATGCATTTTTAAGCAAACGAGGCTAGATAATGCCATTATTTTTTAACATAAATATGAAGGATTTACAAACTTAAAATGCAGTTTTTGCGAAACTGTTCTGACTTCATTCAAATGGACTTTTAGGGTAAAGTTTTAAAGATATCACCATGAAATTAACACAAAATCTAGAAAATGATATCCTTTATAAAATTACTTCATCATTTAAGATATTTCCCTCATTTAACCTTTCTTATGACAGTTGGCAGTTATTGTAGAACAAGAATGCACCATATTTTTTATCAGTCTCAAAGGCAGGACACTAATACCAAGATAGGTTCAACAAACAACAATATTGTGTATAGAAATGGAAAGCCATGGTCACGAGCAACGAAATGGTATGAAGATAATGGCCATTCTAGCATCAATCCTTTTTCCAGAAGCATCAGAACAAGAGCAGTCCAGACACAAAATTTTACTATCGGCAAGAATGTTGATTTTGTTGTCAGGTTCAAATACAGGGCTCTAATACCTGATAGGTCAGACTTATAACCACATATTATACCTGAATCAATAGCCAGACTCACAAGCAACAAGAAAATATCAAAATAATGAGCATTCCATAAGAAGCCATCATCACCAAGCATCTATACAAGAGAGGTGTGACATAAATGTTACCAAATTTTACAGTGTCAATTTTTCGTCAGTCTCAGAAACAGGGCTGTAATACCATGAAAGATTTGAGTTACAACCACTTTCTCTACACCAATGGAAAGCCAGGCTCATGAGCATCTCGGAACTATCCAGAAAAGCAAAATTGCCATACTGAGCAATAATCAGACAGCATCTGAACAATGGAGTACCTACATAATTCTCACTGAAAAAGAGGGTGTCAATTTTTCGTCAGTCTCACTTAGGCTCTCACAGCTTCCAACACAAAGTTTTGTTACTATTTCCTGACAGACCAGGTCATGAGCAAAACATTGATGTAAACATTTTTTAAAAATCAAATCAGTGAATGGTGCATTTGATGCATCAAAAATTACATTGTCCATTTTGGCTTTGCGTGTGACATGACAACCTTATACTTCAAAACACGTCATTCTGAAATACAGAAACATATTATGGCCTTTTTTCTGTATTCATAATATGCTCAGCTAACCAGAGCATAATACCAAATTTCAAATTTTATTCTAACTGCATTTACTTGCTTGTATTTTAAAGTTTTACCTGAATTTTTTACATTCAGTGTCCAGCGTGACGCCAAAAATTGATCGCATATGCAATCATTTACCATTTAATATATCAAAAGCTATGAGAAGTGGATACATTTCCTGCTATTTACATCAAAGGGGACATCACTGCCTTTCACATGATCCATAATACATGCATAAATTCTAAACGAAAGCTGAGATATGACCCGAAATGCATGTCCATGTTGGGCCAAAACTGAAATTTTACCAACTCACGACGTTGGACCTCAACCTTTAAAAAGTTCCGCAATTGATGTCATGTTGATTCATTAAGAAAGCTGTTATTTCATTAAATTTCAATAATACCTTATTTTAGTGCATTTCCTTACAACTGCCATTTACCCTGTCACAAATATTATTTGTTATGGTTTTTTTGCAGGTTTTTGGGCAAATTTATTGATCGTTGTTGTTCTGAGAGAAATATTCATGCCATGGATGTTCTGATATTTCTAGTCAGAGAAGGAGCCGACCCTTTCCTGTCTATTGATCATGATGGGACAGTTTCTTTCACTGTATTTCTTAAAGAGCTTGATTGTATTTTGAATGATACCACAATGCAATCAGTTGAAACTCTCCTGGAAGAGGCATCAACATGTGTTACAAAGGGAGAAGAAATTCAGAATAACATCTTGAATGATGTCATCAAGGCTCACTCACTTAGCATTCATCGACACTCTAGTCGTTTCTCTTCCATCAAGGACCTTGTTGTCATGATCTGTCTGGAAATGATTGAGATAAATCCTGCTTCTTGTGATCATGTTGACAGTGAAGGAAGAACTCCAATTCACAACCTCATGGAAAATCTTGTGAATGATGATTTATGGACAGAAATGCCAGACTTTGTTGCAGGAACTGACAGTCTCTGGAATCTCATGTGTCATCTGATTACTGAGAACAATGTAAACTGCAAAGACAAAAACCAACAGACTCCTTACACTCATTTTCTCAGGCGGTTTGGCCCACATGTGAATGATGCTTTAATGCCCTCATTTACAACTTTTCTGGGAGAAGTATCCAAGAAATCAGAAGTGTTAACAGAAGAAGAATGCACAGTAAATGAAGTAATCAAATCTGTCCCAACAAACATTTTGAGAGTAGGATCCAAGCATTCTTTCTCCATAGTTAAGGAACTCATTGTAGGATCTTGTCTTGAAATGATCAAGAAGAATCCTGCCCTCTGTGATCATGTTGATGGTGAAGGAAGAACTCCAATTCACAACCTCATGGAAAAACTAGTGGAATATGATTTATGGACAAAAATGCCAGAGTTTGTTGCAGGAACTGACAGTCTTTGGACTCTCATGTCTCAGCTGATTACTGACAAGAATGTAAACTGCAAAGACAAAAACCAACAGACTCCTTACACTCTTTTTCTCAGGCATTTTGGCCCTTATCTGAATAAGGAATCAGCATTTACAAATTTCCTGGGAGAAGTATTCAAGAAATTGGAAATGTCTGGAGAAGACTGCATAGTAAATGAAGTGATCAAATCTGTCCCAAAAAACATTTTAAGAGTAGGATCCAAGCATTCTTTCTCTGTAGTTAAGGAACTCATTGTAGGATTTTGTCTTGAAATGATCAAGATGAATCCTGTCCTGTGTGATCATGTTGATGGTGAAGGAAGAACTCCAATTCACAACCTCATGAAAAAACTTGCGAAGTATGATTTATGGACAAAAATGCCAGAGTTTGTTGCAGGAACTGACAGTCTTTGGACTCTCATGTCTCAGCTGATTACTGAGAAGAATGTAAACTGCAAAGACAAAAACCAACAGACTCCTTACACTCATTTTCTCAGGCGGTTTGGCCCACATGTGAATGATGCTTTAATGCCCTCATTTACAACTTTTCTGGGAGAAGTATTCAAGAAATCGGAAGTGTTAACAGAAGAAGAATGCACAGTAAATGAAGTAATCAAATCTGTCCCAACAAACATTTTAAGAGTAGGATCCAAGCATTCTTTCTCCATAGTTAAGGAACTCATTGTAGGATCTTGTCTTGAAATGATCAAGATGAATCCTGCCCTCTGTGATCATGTTGATTTTGAGGGAAGAACTCCACTTCACAACCTCTTTGAAAAACTTGCGTATTATGATTTTGTTGCAGGAAGTGACAGTCTCTGGAATCTCATGTCTCAGCTGATCACTGAGAAGACTGTAAACATCAAAGACAAAGACCAGCAGACTCCTTACACTCTTTTTGTCAGACAGTTTGGCCCTCATCTGAATGATACTATAATGCCCTTATTTACACGATTTCTGCGAGAAGTATTCAAGAAATTAGAAGTGTCAGCAGAGGAATGCACAGTAAATGAAGTAATCAAATCTGTCCCAACAAACATTTTTGAAGTAGGATCAAGACATTATTGTTCTACAGTTAAGGAACTCATTGTTAGAAACTGTCTCAAAGTGATCAAGACAAGCCCTGCCCTTTGTGATCATGTTGATGGTGAAGGAAGGACTCCACTTCACAATCTCATGGAAAAACTGCTGATTGATGGTTTGTGGAAAAGAATGCCAGGGTTTGTTGCAGGAACAGACGGTCTCTGGAATCTCATGTCTCATCTGATCACTGAGAAGACTGTTAATGTCAAAGACAAAAACCAACACACACCTTACACTCTTTTTCTCAGGCGGTTTGGCCCACATCTGAATGATGCTTTAATACCCTCATTTGTAAATTTCCTGGGAGAAGTATTCAAGAAATTGGAAGTGTCAACAGAAGAATGCATAGTAAATGAAGTAATTAAGCCTGTCCCAACAAACATTCTTGGAGCTGTTTCCAGTCATCCTTGCTCAACACTTAAGGAATTCATAGTCAAAAATTGTCTTGAAATGATCCAGATGAATCCTGCCCTTTGTGATCATATTGATGGAGAAAGAAGAACACCTCTACACAATCTCATGGATAAACTGCTGATTGATGGTTTGTGGAAAAGAATGCCATTCACAGATGCGGGAACCGACGTTCTCTGGAATCTGGTGTCTCAATTGATCACTAAGAAGAATGTAAACATCAAAGACAAATACCAAGTAACTCCTTTCACGTGGACTCTCTTGTGGCAAGAAATAGAGACATTCTATGATGTACCTGACAATCAGAAGGCAGCAAGGAAGGTTGAGAATATGATGAAAGATTTCCAGGAAAGAGAAGCAGGTGTGAAGGATGCAGCATGCGGCCTACAAAATATTCGGTGAGTGTCAAATAGAAGATTATTACACTAACCGTTATGGATCAGGTTAGAGATCTAGTTTTTGCGTATTCTATTCAAATATGAGGTCCATTGATGACAGACAGACAATATAATTTTATTAACATACATTATATATAATTACAAAGGTTGTAGCAAAAAGGGCATTTTTACACAGATTTTAAAAATTTTAAATCATTTACGGGAAGACCCCTCCAAGGTCTGAAGAATGTGCTATCAAGAAACATGATAACCAATGATCTGGTACCTCCTGAAAAAAAACACGACAAGACAATGTAAAGTCTATGTATACCAAAAAAAACACAGACTTATGAATATTCATTATTGCACACAGCAGGAAGACAGAAGCGGGAGGCACTTTTCCACAGTTTTATTAACTCAGGGATGTTCTGGTTATACTAAAATAAATACAAAAAAGGAATGTCTAAGTACATGATAAATATGACAAACATGTAAATGTACAGAAATGACCAAATCATAATATAATATGTATAAATAGTTATGATTATAAACTTACAAAAGCTTGTGGACTATCTGCACTTCCTGCCTCCCAGCACACACACAAGATTATCAACTGGATATCTGCAAATTGTATTACAACTGTAAGTTGTTTGAACTATTCTAAACATCAATGAGAGTGAAGTATAAAATATTACTACACAGAATAAAGTACCATAAAATGTGTAATATCATAAAACTAACCTGTACAAATAAGACATTTTCAGTATCAATTCTGGGTCTGTAAATGCAGATGTTAACCCATTGCTTGTCAATAATTTAATGCAAGAAAATGACAATGAATGTTTCCTTGTTGGGTGTTTGACAGATGGCATAAACACCTAACTGACAATACAACACACAAACACCATGAACTAATGTGTAACTTGGAAACTGTTAATAACACAGATCAACAAACCATTAAAACTGAGTGAAACATTGTGAAACAAACCAATTTCAGGGAAACACAGTGAGAGAACAATGAAATGACAGTGTTTATTCAACAAATAAAAAATGCATATGATATTAATTATTGTAAGTCATACTGGAGATAACATTCATATTAAACATTAAAAACAAAATATTCTCAATAATTGACAACAATAAAACCACATAGTGTTACCTGTGGTATCTAACCATGATGTATACATAATGCTAAATCATACAAGTGCTGCTTTTAACTGTATTAGATGGAGTTCACATCATCACACTTTCAATACAGGTGAAATAAATACTTCTTTTTACCAGGACAAAAGATGTCGAAATATACTCCAAAACAATCGAATATTGTGAAATTTATTGGTGTTATTCTTGATTCTAAACTGAAATGGGATAAGCATATTACAATGTTGAAGACTGAAATAGCAAGGGGAGTGGGAATTCTAACTAAAGCTCGGAAAACTCTTACACAACCATTATAATTATTGGTATCATTATATTACAGCTTCATATATCCACATTACACTTATTGTATAGAAGTGTGGGGAAAGGCTGCGGAAATGCATTTACAATCTTTAGCAAAACTACAATAACACATAGTCAGGGTAATAACATCCAGTGCATTTAGAGCTGAAACAGCTCCATATTCAAACAACTAAAGATCTTGAACATATCCAGCATATATAGTCTTAAAGTGAGTCTGATTATGTTTAAATTTATAAAAGGACTGCTTCCTAGTATATTCAATAATATGTTTCAACATAATCTCACAACTTCAATGAGAAATACCAGACAGAAATTCAAATTGAGAACTCCTAGATATAGGCTAACTGAAAGTGAAAAAAGTATAAAATTTCAAGGTGTGAACGAATGGAATAATTTAGATGACGTTGTGGATCACAACTGTAGTATTCACTCTTTTAAAAGAAGAACGAAACGATATTTTCTCAATAAGCAGTGATGCGAGAAATGTTGGCACATCTTGCCTGGCCATGGGTAACCCCAGTTCTCCTGTATGCTGTGAGGGGGACAAAGTTGTCCTTGGTCCGGCACGACAATGCACTGCGTTTCAGATATCAGGCTCATGATAATAGCAGATACTATTCTAGATCTATTTTATAATTTTGTTTTAAAAAGTACTTTGATTGATCTTTCTCATGCCGGTTGTCAAATTGTTAATAATTCAATAATAATTTTGAGGATATTTTCCTGTTTGTATTAAAGAATTATGGGATTGTAACACCTGGAGTTTAAGCGCCGTCCGTCCTTTTTTTTAAATCATGTTAAATGTGTAATAATTATAGTGTTGAAATTTTTGTATCAAAGGTTAAAAGGCAAATACACCTTTCAGGTGTCAGCCTGCCATTTATACATTTGGTCCAATAAAACTTGAAACTTGAAACTTGAAACTCTTCATGATGTCTCACTTTGGACTTTCAAATTTTATTAAGTACAAAGGTATCATTGAAAAGGGGCCTAAAACAGGAGTATATAAGAGAGGCCTTTTTGTTGAATAAATGGCATTTGCATTAAATGAATATAATGTGTATGTCGTTCATTCAATAATGCATACCAAATCTACTATAAAAGTGTCTTGTATTTACTCCTGTTTAAGCTCCCTATTTAAGGCTAATTCTCCATTGAAAGGAGCTTATTTATATAGGGTCCTCTACAATGTTAATGACATATACAGAGGGACCTATAAAACAAACCCCTATTTCTATATATGTCGTACCCTCAAATAATACTACTACTATATCCCATTTTATCCCTAGCCCCTTCAAAAATCATCCTCTTTATTTCATATTCGGCAAGTAGGATATGTAAAATAAAATAATGTGTAAAAATATAATATAGTACAAACATTTTGTATGAAAGTGTCTTTTATATACTTCTGTTTTAGCCCCTTTTTTTCAATAACAATTCTCCATTGAAAGGAGCTTATTTATATAGACCTCTTTCGATATACAGTTATCATTGAAAAGGGGCCTAAGACTGGAGTATATATATATATAAACTTTTATTTGACAACGGAATATCATGAAGATACATGTGTCATACAAAATAGAAATAAATAGAGTAAAAATAGAATATATGTACAAAAGAGGGATAGTAACTACATCTACGGATAAGAGCAGAGATAGAGTATTACATTGTTATTGACTTATTATGATAATCTAAAAACATTGATATTTTTAAATTGTATAGAATATTATTATCATATAATATAATAAAATTAAATATTATATATTTTAATATTATATAGGTTATAGCAATGAATAATTATAGGCGATTTGAAATTAAAATTAGTTACTCATGTATTGCAATGCAGTAATAGCATAAGAGAAAGTTCAAATAATAACATGATGATTACATAAATAGTTATATTTTAAAATAATTTACACATTAAAAGAATTCAAGACAGTATCAAGTAACATATAAATTCCATATACAATAAATAAATATGAAATATGTATAAAAAATATATACAATCTACTTATCAATTTGCACCTTAAGAGAAATCACATTCGTGGTTAGCACCAGTAACGCACCAAACAGTAAGGGACTAATAACACAGACAATTGATAGGATTGAGTTGACATAAAAACATAGGATAGAGTTGACATAAAAACAAAACACAGGCAATTGACATGACGCAGTTGACATTAAAACAAAACGTATATATACACAATTATCCAGTCATCATAAAATAAATAAAATCATAGTTCCAAGTGCAATACATATATACATAGAAACAGTACCAATAATTTGCCAATCGCTACCAAGATTAACGAAGGTCATACCCGAAAGGTATCCTAAGTATTCTCATTACTTAATGAAGAATTCAAGTAATGACCAAGTGCTACATTTACATTAAGTATTTTGCTTGACATTATTTTGAGGAATTGCTGATTCTGACTAGATATTAAAAACCCAGGGATAAAGTTTGATACACTATCTATCAATTTGTGACGGTATTGTTGCCATCTCGGGCATGCCATCAAGAAGTGTTCTTCATCTTCTACTGCATTCATATCACAATTATTGCATTTACGGTCCTCAGCCTCGACATAAGGTCGTTTGTGTCTACCTAATTCTATCTGCAGATTATGTGAACTCAGCCTAAAACGGGCTATACAACGATAAAGATTCTTAGGCAAGCCTAAAATCAGATACGGTTCAATACGCATTTCTGTTTTAAAATATCTGTATGTCCTTAATTTAGGGTTGTTAATGGAGTTTGCTATATCGCTTAATAACTTTGTCTGAGTATGTTTATATATTGCATTTGGAATAATACTGAGATCATTAATGTTAAAAATTTCATAATTTTCTAAAGAGGTACATAATCTTCTGTACCAACAGTCTTTATGCGAATTATATATTTGCTTCTGTATCTGGAGACACTTAACTAGAATAGCAGGGCAATCAGGAGAGTTTAGCCTTTGCAGATATTTAATTGCAGAGACATGTTGCCTTATCACCAGTGGGAACCTCCCACTGTCAGCGTAAATGCCTATGCTTGGGGTTTGCCTTCTAACACCCAACATATTTTTCAAGAATTGAATTTGTATTTTCTCTACGGCATCGATTTTCTTTGCACTAAACCATAATTCATTGTTGTACTCCAGAATTGGGAGGACATGAGTGTCAAACATTTTGAGACTAAGTATATAAGACAGGGCCTTTTTATTTATTCAAAATTATTTCATCAAAATAAGGGGCCTATATATATATACCCCATGGGGGTCTAAAACAGGATAATGCCGATCGTTGTTGCAAATTTTATCATATCTTGAGAAAAAAAATTAAGCCCCAAATGTTTCCTTCGTTATAAGTATGTCTTTTGCTCTGCAGACAAGAGTAGGAGGGTTAGCTTCGTGGTAGTGTGCTGGGCTGTCGTTGCTGGGTCCTTGGTTAGAATTCAGCTCTTGCCTGGTCTTCTCAGTAGTAATTGGATGGTTTTTTCAATCATCCTTTGCCTCATTGCCGTGTCCCCTTCCAGTAGTAGTTACATGTAGCCCTAGTCTCCATCAACAATGGATTCACCATTCTCTGCAGACATGAACATTTTGCCATCATACCAGGGCTACACATTGTGCCTGGCACGAGGTCTGCTCCAATAGTCTTCTCTCTGAAGCTTCTTTGAGGGTGATGATATGTTGTGAAAATTCTTGTAGTGTTCTCTTCGAGTATTTGTTGCAGTGTTGGAGAAACACTTAATTTATTTGGGTTTTCAGTGGAAAGATGTGGTTTTGTCTCTATTTCATTTCTTGAAACAGCGATTTTCAACGGCCTTCAGTTTTCAAAATATTCCTTCCTCCGAGGCACCCACTGTTATGTCCAAAATATGGTGTTTGCAACCATTTGGCCACTCTCTGTGCATTATTGCTTGCACCAAGTCAATGCACTGGTTCGAATACTTTTGCCTATGATCTGATGCAGTCAAAAAATCTGTAGAGACCAGTGTCTGCATTGTGTCCGGTGATTTTCAATTGTAATTTACTCTTAACATATAACTGCTAATGGTAATGTACCCTTAGCATATAACTGCTACCATCTCTGGAGCATATCTAGGTTCCATTCCTGGACTTTGAATGACTCATTTGATTTTTTATCCAACCATAATAAATTCTTAAAATGACTTTGGTTTTTATACATTCAACTGATTATATAGAAAACCCCAATAAAACAAGTTTTTTTTCTGCTTTTTTTTTCTGTGTGGAAATTTTTGACCATAGTTTTTTGCGAGTTTACTGTGCTTCATATTACTATGATAATAATTATTATTTTAATGAATTCTCTTTGTATAGCATACAATCTATAAATACTGTAAATACTTTAAATGGAAATATTAAATCAACCTATTAAAGATATGAGCAATTAAAATTGTTAATAGGAAGTTAAAGTATTTAAATAAAGATTAGAATATCAAATGCCATTTGTAATAGTAACACTTTGTAAAATATGTCTCATGTTTTGACTTGGAAATGACCAGTGATGGTGATTTCCTGACAGAGTGAGGCGAACAGAGCATGGGATTCTTTAATAAAAAAATTATATCAAGAATTTTACACAATATATACTAAATATTGAGAGCAATAGCTCTGTAATTATCAGATGAACTATGTTAGTTTGATTTTCATTTTGTTACATGTCCACAGATTCTGAACTTATTTTTTATATCGATGTAGAATTAGCAATGAGCAATTTACAATTCAAGAATTAAATGTGCTGATCTGACAGGACAAGCAGAAGTTAAACAAGCAGATGTTCAACGTTTTATGTGTTGTCTAATTCCAACATGCAGGGAATTGAAGCTAGGATATGTTCCTGCTCAGCAAAAGGTGTACCTCTGTGTGATATAAATCTAGTTCATGTCATTCTGAATGAGAGCCAAAATAAACTAAAAATTAATGACAATTACAGTTGGAAAGAAAAATTGAGGCAAAATGTTCCACCCACACACACCCTTTTGATGAGGCAGTAGGCCTACTCCAAACAAATTTTTTAAACGAAGCTGCTATGGAAATATAAATAAGATGCACAGGAAGCAACCCAATGAAACAATACAATTTTTATTCTAAATATTGTCATGATGCTGAAGCAAATATGAAGTCCTTCAGGATGGTCTGTACTGTTCAGTGTCTGGGAGCCAAGAGAGGGAAATACACATCTGAAGATCCCACAATCCTTTGCAGACTGCAGTGCCACATGTGGCATATATTGTCATTAACACACTGCCTCGTGCTGCTCTCTGTGGATACCACAACTGCTACATTCTCCCCTTCTTCGTATGGCATCAAGTTGCGTGGTGGAGAAGACTGTCTTAAATATGATGGCACAGAGATTACTTGTTGTCCTGGATGATGATATTCCCTCAAGTGTTGGTTGATGTCAGCAAGCAGGATGTACTCTTGGCATTAGGCTGATGGTGGAATAAATCTTCTTCCTCTTCTAGGATGGCAAGACACTTCAGGATGTAGATATTCTCTTGGCTTGATTCATTAACTATGGACTATTGATGTATTATAGCAGTTCCCGAAAGGAACCAAAAGTTTGAGAACCTTGGGCTCTCAATCAATCTTCAAGACTCACCCAACTGGACACTGCACGCTCCTATGCACGTCACAAGCACAGTGCCTTAAGAAGTTAGCATACAACACACATAACGGGCAGCCAGCCAGACTGAGACTTGAGACACAGCTGAAGAACTTTTTGATGAGGTGGTAGTCGGTCTACGTGGCAACCATGGACAAAGATACGACCAACTATCTTTGTCCATCCCCTTTTGGGTGGTTGTTGAAGAGTTGGCACTTCATGTGAAGACAATCTGCTTGGTTAAAGCAGGTATCTCCAGCATCAGTTGATGAAGCACCGAACTGCATCTTGGTTGGGTCAAAGAATTCTTCCCTCAGGCTTGTCGTCTGATCAGGTGGTCGGTCACTTTTCAGGCGAACAGAAGATCCAAACAGCATGTCTGTGTCAGGTGGTCTTGGAGAATCTTGAAGCATGGTAGCTGCTTCTAACACATTCACCATTTTGATGATATCCAAACGATGGTGATGCATCTTCTGTCAAATCCTGGATGAGGGGCCTCCAAATTGTGGAGGCTAGAGAAGACAGATCATGCTCCACACAATTTGAAGTTAGCTCTGTCCACACAGTAGAATCTGAAGGTCTTTGGGGAGGTTGCTTTGGTGTGTAGTGGACATAGAACATGTAGGCATCCAAAACAACAAATGCAGATCTGCAACCCAATCCACTGCATCAGCACCAAATTCGATCCCATGACCCCCCTCGTCCTTCAATTTTTAGTTTCTCACACCAGGATACTTGGAGATTCTGTTAATTGACCAGGGGATAGATGAAACAACTTCCTGGCTGGTTTTGCTCCTTCTGTCAGTAGGGAGAGCAGTCTTCTTGAGTTGTCTTCTTTTCACTCTTGGCTGGTAGGTAGATTTCAGCTTAATTGGAAGGATCGTCTCTTGTGGTCCAGTAGCTGAAGAGGAGGAGTGAAAAACACTGCAAGCAAGGTTCCCGGATGAAGACTCAGCAGGGGCAAAGATATCTGCTTGCACCACTGGAGCAGTTGGATTGGCTGAATTCACTGGATTTGACTCCTGTGTGTGACTGTTGCAGCGGACCAACTGCGATAGCACTTCTTGGTGGCAGGATAGATGGCTATCAGTGACAGTGACTTGGTTGTATGTCTAGGATTTACCAGGATTCCCAAACCAGCATTCTCTGTCACCTCAACTTGTAGACTGCAGTCGGACAATGTTGAAGGCAGACTTACAGCACATGAAATGAGGGCAGTGACAGGTTTAACTTCCTCACGCACAGTGGCTGCTCCAGAATTGATGAAATTCGTCACTGGACATGGAGCCAGAACCGGTTTCTGCGTTTGTCTGTGATTTAAGGCAGCCAAATGGTCAGCAGTTACGGAAGTACCGGTACTAGCTTCAGAACAAGATGTGACTCTTAAACCAGTATTCTGCTCCACCACACCAGTACGGCTGCTAGGCTTGTTAACAGATCTTGATGTTCTGGAGACGACGTTGGTCCTCTCTTCACACCTTTGAGACGAGGCTTTCTTGGAATGGCGTAATAGGCGTCGTTGCTCAGAGGTGGCTTTCAAAGTGTTATACTCTTTTAACAGGGCAGTCACCCTGACAGCGTAGCAACTTTCAAAATCGAGCCACATCTCTCTTTCAATACGCAGGTGATCCTCTAGCTGTGACCACTCACGCTCCTCTCGATGATGATGATACACCTCTGGCTGATGCTTTTCAGCTCCCACATATTCTCTTGACGTTGCCCCTTTACTTTATGCTGCCGATATTCCTCCTGATTCTTCTGCCAATACAACAGCTTTTGGTCATGTTGGTCATTCAAATCTCGTAGTTCCGCCATAATTCCTTTCCGCAGCCGTCTAGATGAACTCCGAGGCTCCATCTTTACAAAATCTGACAAAAGATCTGAATGGCAAACCCTGGTACACCACTAGCTACTCAGCTAAAAGCAAAGTGCCAGTTACCCACAGAGCAACCATCGCAGACAATCCACAATCACAAAGTATATTTTGTCCTAGACTCTCCCCTCGGCAAAACAAGATAAGTGGTCCCAAGCTGCTTGAAGCAGCATGTTTGTGACAACTAAAAATTATTGAGAGTTACAGTAGAGAGCCAATCCGAGCCTGAGCACTGATGGACACCCGAGAGTAAAACAGGAAATAGATTTGGTAACAACTGAAAGAATGGAACAATATCTGCTCAAGGATTCCCTCAGCTGCCTTGCAATTGATGCCAGCGGCACAGGCCTCCTAAAAAATGAACCAGAACTTTCTGTGAAATTACGCAGAAACCACAGACAAAACTGAGACGACTGTGTCAACAATAATCCCAGCCAGCTACTTGTTATTCAGCAAATGAATGCGAGTCACTGTAGCCTACACAGGAAAAAAGGCCACACAGAAAACCACAATTGAGCAATTGAAAGACGAACCTTCAAACAAATGCAGACAGTGCAAGTTGGCTGACCACTGCTGACAAGTCAAACAACAAGAGCAATGTACCACCCAATGCAAACACTGAAAGCAAGTCACAAGAGAAACAATCAAACAATCAACTAGACTATGAATCTTAGACAAAATAACTAAGAAAACTAATTAATCTAAGTTGTCAGCAAAGGCAGACAGACAGACAGACAGACAGACAATATTAATTTATTTGACCATAGAGAGATACAACATGAAATAGTTCCAAAATAATTACATATATACGGTCTTTGGAGACCCACATTAAGGCTACTGCCGCTATCATGTGGGCACCAAGGCTGTTGATTATCATATGATCAAAGTAACTTACAATGTATAATTCGGTTAACAGAGACAGGAAAGGATTTATATGTATACAAAGGAGTTCACAAAAGGATAATAAATAAATAAAATATTGACAATCAGCATGATTATAGATTTTGACATGGTTAATAATATACTACGGTTTAGGCCTAAGTACTGTTGAGATTCCCACAGATGTAGCAATTCACAACAGAACAATTGTTGCTATAGATATTCAAATATGTTCTTTGCAGATAAAATTTCAGATCATAGATGGTGTGAGTTTGCATTTTGTCAATGATACATGATGGGGCAGAGTTTATAATTGAGGGAAGTCTGATTCGAATTGCGCATTTAGAGGTATTGTATTTGAGACGAGGAACGGCTAGTAAGGAGCAATTTCTAGTTTGGTGGTTATGAATGGCAAACTGCACTGTGCAACAATCAAAATGAACCATTTACAACCAAATTTGGAAACTCAAAAGTTTTCGTATCAGTTAACATGTATCTTCACCCAGAAAGACTGAGCAGTTATGCAATATTACCAAACTAGCTGTCGAGTCTAAAAATAATTGTCTAGGACATTAACTGTAGTTGAAAACACTTTAACTTCGATAGGATCTCTATTCTCTAAAGACTAAATCATAGACACCATTGACAAACTAATCAAGTGTTCAACCCAGAAAAATCAAACCAAATGCAAGAAAATGCATAAAACAATTGTCTCAGTGTGTATCTCACTTAAGATCACCTGCCAGAACACAATGTGGCTTCAACACAAAGTTCCCACAAAGTTATCCAGGAGACAAAAGTGTCCTCACAGAAACAAGAGCAAATGCAAAAACTAATGTCTCACTACGTTAATTTAAGAAACATCACAAACCTACCACACTTAAAATTTATCTGAAAGGCACAGTGTACAAAGTACACAGTTATTAACCAGACAATAAAGTACCCACACAAAAGCAAAAGTAAAACTCTTATGTCTCACAACTTAATCTTCAGAAAATGTAACAAAATGTCACAAGTGCTGCAGTGTGTCCCACTCACAGAACTTTATCAAAAAATAACCATAAGTGCCCACACTGGAACAAAAGTAACAAATCAGTGTGTCTCAAAATAAAGAAATCAAACGACAGTTGCATATGCCTCTGTGTGTATCACACTCAAAATTATCAAGTGCACGCAACACACTACAGCAAAAAACAACAAAATAATACACCTCACTCTCCCCTGTTAAAAAATTGAATGAGAGAATAAGAGACAACACTATAATTATACCAGCAGAATATAGCTCAGTTAAAGGTAAGTTCTCAAAAAATACTCCAAACCTTAACCAACACTAATCTTGCCAAGTACAACTATGAAAACAACGCCTCAGAAATGTGAGAAAACATCTCCAACAAGTGAGACAAATAGATAACAACAAAACGAAATATTCTACTCAATCTGCAAAGAAATATTAAATTAATTAACACAAAATATCTAGGAAGAAAATTAATTCACAACTGTCTCCTCTAAACTCCAACGAGAAGACAAAAGTTCAGCTGTGCAAACTCACAGCCAAACAGAAAAACTCTCACTGTAACAAGCCTATGACAGCAAGAAACAAAAGCCCAAATGACTAACCTTAAGTCAAACTCAAGCTTGAAGCAATGCTCAACCACTCCCAGTTAGAGTGAACAAGCAGAAAATGCAGTGCTCAGGGCGCTTCCGATTTGTTCTGACACCAATGAAGCAAATATGAAGTCCTATCAGGATGGTCTGTACTGTTCAGTGTCTGGGAGCCAAGAGAGGGAAATTCACATCTGAAGATCCCACAATCCTTCGCATACTGCAGTGGCACATGTGGCATAATATTTTCACTAACTCACTGCCTCGTGCTGCCCTCTGTCGATACCACAACTGCTACAATGCTAGATATGTGCAGTTAAACATGAAGATATAATTTCATCATTCAAAATTAGTGGTTTTCCATGTTTTTGTCAATTTTATCAAATATCACTTGCCAAATAAAAGTACATGACATCATAATGAAAGCTAACTATTTTCAATACCAAATAAGGGGCAACCATTTAATATCAAGGTGTTTGAATTTTTTTTTAAATTAATTATTTCTTGCTCAGTTTGATGAAATAAATAAACAATTTTTATTGTGCACTTTAATTTATGATGGCTGATGTATGACGATGAGACGAGAAGACTGGGAGACCGGCACATGCCCTATTAATTTAGTGATGCCCAGGGTCTTTCAGTTGCCCAAGCATAGAATACTAATTACAACTCGCCTGCATTCAATGTCCCTTGGGCTCAGACTAAAGTGAGTTCCCAGGGTGAATTTTTAAACCCATGCCCTAAAAGCCAACGGTCAAGCATATGCTTAATCATTAGGCCATGGGGGACGCTATATAAAAGGATGCTTCAGTCACTGCTCTGATGCGTCTGCGTGTCCCATGACCGTCAAATTCGAACAGTGTACTTGTGCTGTTGTCCTGAAGCAACTCGGCTACTTTTTTTGTAGAGAAAGGAAAATTCTTTTTTGTTGTTCTGGAGGTACAATTACCAATTTTTTTCCCCAATTTATATATGCCTTGTAAGAGAGCATGTGGCCTGGATGCCTTTACTTGTGCATGCATGAGAAGGCAATTTTGCTGTTTTTCAATTTTTAACGCAAGTGCCAATTGGCACAACTACATGTATTTTTCAGCAATGTTGTGACAAGATTGCAGAGTTGGTGCAAATTATGTAGATTGAATGTTGAAAATGATGTTGTCACAATGTTGTAAAGCATGTTTTACGATTACATTTTTGTGAATAAACCCTGGTCATCAGTGGCGGATACAGGGGGGGGGGGCAGATACAGGGGGGGGGGCCCGCACTAAGAACACCTAGATTAATAGTAGCATTTTAAAGAAAATAACGTGCACAAGACACTTTAAAGGGCGCTCCTATATCTCATGACACTGCAAGTTCTTGAAAATCAAAGAAACGTCTAACCATCTAATCCATTTCACTGTTTCATTGTTTTCCTTCTTTCTCTATGTCAAGCTGTCAGGCATGCTGTGTTTCTAGCTGTACTTCTAGGTTTCTATCTATCTATCGATCTATCTATCGCTCTATCTATCGCTCTATCTATCTATCTATCTATCTATCTATCTATCTCTATCTATCTATCTATCTCTATCTATCTATCTATCTATCTATCTATCTTTCTTTCCACATATCTTTCCACCTAACTAACTACAGCATGTTAACTTTATTATTTGTCCATAACCATCTTTCATTCATAGTTTATGTCTACTCATGGATTTCCCAATTTTCACATGTAACCCCAAATCTTATATGTTTTATTAATTGCTTCTCCAATCTTGTGGTATTGTTGCCCTTTAGAATGGTAGTTAAAGTATGTTTGTGCCTCTGTAAAGTTTAAAGGGCATTCTGCACCTCATCTAACTGCTGATCTGAAGTCTTGGGCATCTTGTTTTTAAATTGTTGCTACATAACATATTATACAAAGGTAGCAACACATTGATGAAGCATGCAGAGGCGTTTTGTCCCAATTGCTGACCTCTGGTGTGGGAAAGCCCCTCAATGACATCACAGGACTCCCTCCTTCCAGTTTTTCTGGGATGGTTTTCCTGGGTCTCTAAAATGGTATTTAAATAATGTGCATGTCCCTGTAATGTTGATCAATCCATTCTTGGCTGATATGATGAAATGTGTGAAGTTTTGAAGTCAATTGGAGCTGTAATTTGCCCATAAATTGACCCACAAGATTCTTCAGGATTTCAATGACAACAGGGAGCTCTCTTAGCAGAGAGCGCCCTAAAAAAACTGGATAACACAGGCTCGCGAATGCCGAAACACGTCCGGGCCCTCCCTAGGCTATCTTTTCTGGATCCACCATAGGTCATCGAGATGTTACGGAAACATAATTAGCATTTATGTTAAGAAAATACTAGCCCTCGACTAGTAAGCAAAGCGTTATTTACGTTGTGTGCCCCTTGGGTGTGATAGATACCTCAGTAGGCTGTAACGAAAACATCGCATGCTCAAAATTTTAGGAGCCCTATATGATTCTTACTAACTAAGCATGAGTCACTTTAATTGCAGCTATTCTAGCAGACGGAGAGAATCATTGACACAGATTATAAACAAGTCAAATGCTTGCTGAATGTTTACCAAACTTTCTGCTGGTACAGTCTGTACACAGTATTAGTGTTCCTGTAGAAAATCTGTGATTCAATAATAACTGTGGGGCAAAATACTTAATTGGTTGGCTGCAATTCAGGCCTAATCAGTTTTGATGCTATATGGCGCATGCATTGCAGTAGGAAAGAAATTATTTATTTTTACTAATACAGTGGTCCCTTCATTATAAGACCCCCTTATGTAAGACCACCTTGCCTTATGTGACCGCTTTGCCTTATTAGTCTAGTAGTAGTTACAACTTCTACATCCAGGGGAGTAACTTCTTTTGTCTCAATCTTATCACTAACAGACAACTTATCACTAGGTACATCTGACTCTGCAATAGACAATTCCAAATTTCTAATCCTCTGAATAGGTCTAACAAGCACTCCTTTAGAAGTGTGAACTTCTTTTGTTCGAACTAAGTTATCTCTTCCAGGAAAGACCTTTCTAACAATACCAAGAGGCCATTGAAGCCTGTTAGGGGTTTAACCTTGAACTAAGACCAAAGTCCCTTCTTTGATACCTTCTGAGGGAGTTCCTTTGAAAGGGGGAAGATCAGTTATATAATCTTTACTCCCAATGTCCCAGAATTTGTCTGACTTTGTCGGTACTGATACCGAGATCTCAATTCCTTAGCATCAGCATCAGGGGGTGACTCTACAGGAGAATCATCTGTTTTCATCCAAGAAGACCTGCCTAGAATGAAATGAGCCGGCGTCAAAGCGGCAGCAGAATCAACATCATCACCAAAGAATGTAAGAGGACGCGAGTTGAGCCAAGCTTCAACCTCATGAAGACAAGTCTCCAACTCATTGTAAGACAGCAATCTTTTCCCTAAAGATCTTTTCAAAGCACTTTTCATGGAACCTATCAACCGCTCCCACTATCCTCCCAACCATGGGGCACGTGGCCCAATAAATTTCCAGCTCAGACCCTGCGGGCCATAGAACCTCAAAACTAGATCGCTAGCTAACTTGAAACCTTTGGCATTGTCAGACATCAAAGTCTTTGACATGCCTCGTCTAGCAATAAATCTCCGAATAGCTACCATGGTGGCTTCAGCCGACAATGAATCGACTAATTCTAAATGAACAGCACGCGTTGTCGCGCATGTGAACAATAGAACATAGAATTTCTTTCCAATATGATCACTACAAAACAATGGTCCACCATGATCAAGACCTGTCACCACAAAAGGTGGCGACTTCACAACCCTCTCCATGGGCAATGGCGCCATGGCTTGGGTGCTACTAGAAGCATCTAACTTTCGACATGAAATACATTGTCTTCTAACTCTCTTGCACAAAGTTCTAGCTCCTAGAATCCAATAAGAAGAACGAAGACTACTCATCATGAGCTTCACTCCTGCATGTTTCAACAACTGGTGATGAAATCTGACAATCACCTCAGCCAAATGGCTCTTAGGTATGATAATTGGATGTTTCTGTTCATGAAGAAAGATCCGCAAAGTCTAGCCTTCCCTCAACTCGCATCACACCATCCTTGTCTAAGTAAGGAGACAACTTGTACAATTTAGACCTTGAACTTATGGGACTACCTGATTTCAAAGCCTTGACTTCTTCAGGAAACTCCTGATTCTGAACGACTCTAATGACAAAGAATTTAGCTGACTCTTACTCTGAAAAAGATAGGTCACCAAACTTTCTGTCCTCCTAGCGAGAACGTACATTTTGAACAAATCTCTGAGACCAACCAACCACACGAATACATTTCGGGAAGGTACTCCATCATTCAATCTCAATGAACTTCAAATCGACTGAACCAGCTTCAGTAGAAACTAAAGTGTGAGACAGCTCTTCGCATTCAACTAACTCAGGAACCTCATTTAAATCCAAATGTCCAAGTTGACATCAGGCTTTGAAAGTTTTGACTCAATAAAAAATCTAGGTCCAGACAACCACATCTCTGAGTTCAACAAATCAGACGCTGTGACTCCGCGGGTGACCAGATCCGCAGGGTTCTCTATTCCCTTACAATGAGACCAGTGAGAGGGCACCGTAATCTCCTGAATCTGACTAACCCTGTTAGCAACGAAGGGTTTCCATTTGAAGGAATCTCCCTTCATCAAATTCAGTACAACCATAGAATCAGTGTAACAATAACAGCAATCCTTTAGTAAGTCTAAAGCCTTTTGAACAAATTCTACCAGCTGACAAGCTAGTAAAGCTCCTAACAATTCCAACCTTGGAAGTGTCACTTTCTTAACTGGAGCAACTTTCGAAATCACTAATGAAGCCCTTTGACTACCGTTTGACATTTTCGAAACAATATAGACACAAGCTCCATAGGCTTTCTCTGAAGCATCTCCAAATGCGTGCAGTTGCACGGAAGCAATGTCACACCAAGAACCGTCAGTGTAGGGTTGCACTACTCTGAAAGATTTCAAACTTTCCAAGTCTCTGAGCCGACTGAGAACCTTAACCCTGTATTCTGCAGGGACTTCGGTATCCCAATCAATTCCTAACTTCCACAAATCCTGAAAGACACATTTGAGAAAAATACTGAAAGGTGTAATCAATCCTAAAGAATCAAACAATCTAGCGATGAAGCTCAGAACGACCCGTTTTGTAATAATCAAATTTTCATCTATCTTCAAACCTTCAAAGGCAAAACAATCCTCTTTAGGTAACCATTTCAAACCCAGAACCTTGAGACTCTCATTCTGTTCGAAGGATGAGAGATTATACGAATTACAAACATCAGCACAATTGGCGCACCACTTAGTCAGTGTCATGCCTGCATCCTTTATGATGTCACTAGCTTCACCGACCATCTGCCTAGCTTCAAACTCGCTATCTGCACCAGTCAACCAATTGTCAACATACAAATTGGTGCTCAATTCATTGACTACTCTAGTGGGAGGATACCTTTCTAAATGATGCTTAATGGTAGCATTAAGAATGAAAGGGCTACTCTTGTTCCCAAATGGGACACGCAAGATACGCAGGACGAGCAAAATTCCATCTCTTTCCCACAAAAATCTATGAACATCCACATCTTCCTTCCTGACTGAAATCTGGAGAAAAGCTTTCTTAGTATCCGCAACTAACGCTACTGGCCATCTGCGAAATCTAACAACAATTTCCACAAGATTAGGCAGAAGATTTGGCCAAGTCTCAAGAAAATCATTCAAAGACAAATTCTGGCTTTTTGCCGAGGCATCAAAGACCAGTCGAATCTTGGTAGAAGAACTGGACTCTCTCACTACCAGTCTATGTGGGAGATAGAAAACCTGAATGGCTTTCCCATAACCCTCCTTCAAGACAGGATCCTTATCTAACTTCCAAAACTAAGACTTGAGTCGCAAAGCAGCGGCGTCAAAATTGTCAACTAATCTGGTCCCCTTCTCAGGAGAGTTCCAAGGCAGAGCTACTTCACACCTGTCTTCTTTGAAGTCTATCTTCGACTTGAAATCTTTTAACATAGGTTCTAGAACCTCAGAATCCAATTCGATATCTACATCCCAAATCCTTCTGAAATCTGAATCCTGAATACACAAGATGAGTAACCTGAGACTTACAACCACCATCAGTGACACCAGACAATAGCCAACCAAACACTGTCCTTAAGGCTACCAAACCATCTCTATTCTCAGTAACTCCAGAATCAGGTTTGACTAACTGCCAATAAAAGTCTAAGCCAACTAGAATATCCACTGAAACAGTCTTATCTTCACTCTAGTTTTCTACAAAGTCTAGACGTTTGAACGAACTCAAGAATCTCTCAGGAACTGCCTTTCTACTAAAAGGTACACAAACTACAGGCACTTCAATCGCAGTGATCAATGCATGACCTTGCGTCGACCCAGAAAGTTCCAAAGAATACACATTCCTGATCTCCTCTCTGTTAGCCTTACCACTGCCAAATGCAGCATGAGACACTAACTCAGATCTAACAAGAGACGGATCTAACTTCCTCACCAAGTCTTGAGAGACATAACTTCTATCTGACCCAGAATCAAACAGTATGTTGGCTTTAACCAACCCTTTTCTACCTTTCACATCTACAGACATTGTCTGCATCAAGACATTGACCTTTGACTGCTTCGCGGTCAAGGTCGCCACACCTGCGTGTGTAACTTCTACTTTCTCAGTCTTACTACCTGGACGTTTGGACTTAGCTTTAAAACAAAGCAAATACTACAAGAGCTACACTTCTTGTCACAACTGTCTGCCATGTGACCCTTCTCCAAACATCTAAAGCATAACCCCTTTTTCTTCATCTTATCTTTCCTTTCAGAAATGCTACTCTTCACCAAATTGAAACATTTGTAAGTGGGATGGGATTTGTCACAAATATCACAATGATTAGGCTTTACAGCAGTTGCCTGTAAGGCTGTGGCAGAACCTGGCATTCTAACAATTTCTTTTCTAACATTGTTCTGCTTCACTTCACTTTTCACATACAAATTCTTAAAGGTTGTGCACCTTTCCTTGTTTTCTATCTCTTGGTTACAGTCCTTGTCATACTTACGTGGAATCTCAAGTTCTTTTCTATGCTGTTGAACTCTGATGTCAGAGATGACGCTATTCTAGCATTGCAATATATGTAAATTAACTACAAGCTGTGATGTCATTTCAAACTGGGTCAGATTCCCCAGCTTCTAACCAATGCAAATTCACCAAAATGAGCATCACAGTTTCAACTCAGTGTCAGAGTGAAAATTGGGTCTGGGAAAACCCATGCAAGCTTGACATCACAGCCTCTCAGCCAATGGGCTGCCAGAACAAATATACATAACATAAACCATGTGTTTACAAACAAATTGTCAAAGCCTTCTGTTTATACCAACTTCCATCAAAGTATAAAGTTGTAAGTTAGTAAGTTTGTAGATTAATCAAACAACTCTGAGGCGATTATAACAGTTGTCTACTGTGAATGCTCGCAAAGCTGCCATTTGGTAGGATTAGACTGGTGATTGCTGTGATAAATCATTGGGATCACAAATGTGATGCTTCCTTCAATATATTTATGTTTGAACTGTGGTGCGTAGTTTACTGTCAGCCCATTGGCTATCAAGCTGTGATGACAAAACTCTTACTCTTACACTTTGTTGAAACTGTGACGCTCAGTTCTGCGGGATCGACATTGGCTAGAAGCTGGGGAATCTGACCCAGTTTGAAATGACATCACAGTTTGTAGTTAATTTACATATATTGCAATGCTAGAATAGAGTCATCTCTGACTTCACAGTTCAACAGCATAGAAAATAAAATTTGAGATTCCACGTAAGTATGACAAGGACTGTAACAAAGTCTAACAAGAAAACCAAATCATCCTCTCTACCCTCACTTCTCCTTGCCCACTCCATTCGGACGTCTGGCGTCAATCTAGACAATACAAGAGGAGTCAGTATTACACCATACTGCTGACCTGTTACGCCTAAACTTTCTAAGCTACGAACATGGTTCCACAGTTTATCTTGCATTTGACGAAGTAGATTTACAGTAGCTGGTTTACTCAGTGGCGTCATGTTTAACAAACCATGTACATGTGAGAAAATAATTTGCTCTCTTCTACCAAATCGCTTCTAGAGAAAATCACAAGCAATCTCATAATTTCGTTCGGTTAAAGAAAGTCGAGCAATAGCGTCCTTAGCATCTTTGTCCACAAATATGTGAACTTTGAAATGGTTGGCATGTCCGACGCATCAATCACAGCTTCAAATTGCTCCCAGAAAGAGGGAAACTCAAGTACATCGCGGGTAAATGTGGGCAAAGTCAATTTCGGTAATTTAACCGAGTTTTCTTTAGTACTGCTCCGACTGGTAATACTGTTGTCGTCATTTTCACTCTTCTCCAGTTTGGATAAAGTTTTAACCGCTTTTATACGAATGTCACTGCATGTATCTCGATACGTTGATGCTTCTTCTATTTCTTCGTTTAGATCTTGTAGGGGCTTGTAGCACACTATTGTGTACACAATTTGGCCACCGATGATGAAAAATGAAAGTTATAGCACAACAATTAACTACTTCTTATTTTTGATAGCTAATATATTAGGGAAACTAAATCCAAAAGGATTGAGCTTAACGAGCTTTCATTGTTCCGTAATACGGGTTGAATCAGTACACTGGGATGAATCGTGACGGACCCGGAATACGGTTTATTTCATAAAAAAATAAGTACTTCAACTTAACCCAGGAAGTTAATTTTTGGAACACTTATAATACACATACTGGAGTCTATTTTGATGGGGTTTTATATTTCTAACTGCAGGCAGTGAGGAGCTGCATCTTAAGCTTCGCCCTGCTAAAATTGAATTCACCACACCTGGTCAAAACACTTGTGCCACAAAACGTATTAAAGCCACCAAACAAACAGGAACCGTTCATGATATAGTGTTGACTAACTTTGGAAAAAATGGTAACCATAGTCATAATAGCATTGGCTATACTCAACAAAAACAAAGCCAAAGTCAATTTCAGTGTCATTTTCGGATGAAAATAAATGATTAATAACAGCAGAAAAAACCAAATTGGGGGTCTAGTAATATGAAATGAATAATGAACATGGTTAAAATATAGTGGAAAATCAATATAACCTTTCAAAATTGGTAAATAATGATTAAACACTTCAATATTGCGATAAGATAAATTCCCTGAAATTAACAAGAAATCATGTGACATAATATAGAGATAAAGGCATCAAAATAAGGAAATTCTATTCTAAATCAGTTAGTTATAGTTCTAGGGAACCTAATTATTAGACATAGTATTTGATTTAGGATGTTGGGTCTTGGGTTTTGTTCCAAGTTAATAGCAGATTTTTGACTCTCCCCAAAATAGCCCTACTAATTTTCATTTGAAAATATATGCATGGTCCATTGAAGAAAATAATTCAAATTGGCATTATTGATTTTGGATTTAATCAGAATTACCTGTCTATAGCATAATAAAGAGAAAAATTATGGTTTTTGATAGTTTTCTCTCATTTATAATATTTTTAAAAATATACTAATTTTGCGCATAATTGAGTTCAGATTTTTCTCAAATTTTTTTTTTGCTTCTTAAATGTGTTTTCTAATGGTTATACACAAGTATCCATGCAAGTGACACGACCGTGGTGACATAGCAGCAGGAAGTGTTGGTTTCTTAAATCCGACGTACTTGTGAACGCACTAAGATCAATTCTAACAAGTTCAATATAATTGTTAGAGACTTAATATTTTGTCCTATATTGCAGTTTGATACATAAATATCTGTAAAAAAATTTCAACTTTACCTCTAAAACTTTGACACCTGGACCTACGAATTTGTAAAACGCGACGTACTTATGAACATTTGCATAAGCAATGCAAAAGTATCCTAAATGTGCTTTTTTAATGGTCTCAGGAACTGAAGAAGTGTTGGTCTGAAAGAGGGATAATATTGGGCTCCCACACAGCCATTAGCAATATTCCAGATATATAGGATATATATTCCAGGAGAGATCAAAAGTGCATGTAAGAAAATTAATGGTTTTCAAACTAAGTGACATCTCCATGTAAAAAATTCCCCTGGTGAACCCTTACACTGTAAAACCATAATTTTTTTTTAGCTAAATATGTTCTTTGTGTTTCAGTCTGTGATACTGAACCAATTATTTCATTTTCAAAATTCTCTAAATATCAAAATCATCACCATTTATGAGCAATACTATTTGTGAATGAGCTATAAACAAAGCAAAAAATGTGTTTTTTGAGCAGAATTTTGATTTATGGTGATACGCAAATCTACCAACACATATCAAACCATATATTTCTGAAAACTACACATTCTCCTCTAGTAAATCAGATACATGCCATGTCCAAATAACGTATCATGTTGAAATAATAAGCTTTCCAGTCTGAAAAAAAGCCACTGTACACAATACCATGCTACAAGCCTAGGTCGACTTCAAACTCATAATCAACTTGTGCATTGTCTACAGTAACCAATCTTTGGTCAAATTCATTCAACAATTCGATTAATACAGTTTTGTCAGGATCTTGCTCTTGAGCAGCAGCGTGTAATTTCGCAAAAGTTTTGTCCAACCAATGCCTAGTGATGGTACGCTTTTTCAAGTAATCGGCTTTTGTATGATTAGCCATGGTGATTGTTTCAAAATGTAAATGTAATTGTTATTCAATTGTCATTCACAAATAGTTAAGTTATTCTGACACATACATATTCAACAATGACAATGTTCAACATTCACAGACTTGAAATACCAACAGTCACAATTTGACACAACTGACGCCAAATATTCCACAATTGACAGTTTCATTTCAAACATCGATTTCATCAATTCACACTTGACATGCTGAACATCAAACCAAATCAGTGTCATCAACAGGCAAACGTAAACACCTTTTCTAACAACATGATCAATTAACATGGCACATGAATCAAGACAGCAGTTTCATTGAAACAGTAATCAATAGTCACACTATACAGCACATGGTCACAGTACATGGCACATGGTCACAGAAATCATCAATAGTCACAAACATGGGACATAGTCACAACACATGGCACATATTCATAACACATGGCACATAGTCGCAACACATAGTCGCAACACATAGACATAGACATAGACATAGACATAAACACAGACAATTTTTATTTGGAATCGGTTTTGATAACATAAGAAACATTAGTTTTAAAACTAATGTCACCAATTATATAACAAAATAACAAGTAGATAACATTAAAAACAGAATAAAAATTAATTATGAATTATAAAAATAAATAATTTAAAATAAGAATAACAACACATGTATAATATTATTGTTCACTGGAAACTTACAATGTTGGAGACATGACGTTTCAACCTCTCAGCTAGAGGTCTTGTTCACATGTGAGTGAAACACAGTAGTAGGGGGCCTTAAGGCCAAAATTTGGCATTATCGTTACGGAGTGGATAAAGCTACGAAACTTGGCAGAAATGAAGCTGAGGATCTAAGCTTTAATTTTTTCCTAAGCTCCAAAAATTATTTTAAGTGGAGCTGTTTCAAAAATGTGTTTCCATGGCAACAAGTCACTGAAATTTTACAGTTTCCAGAAAAAGTATTATTTTCCCATAAAATTCACAAAAATTTTGATATAAGCAAAATATCCGGGATTATCAATCTTAGTGATGAGGCGCATTAATTTCTTACATCAAATCCAAATTTGTTGTCTTAAGTTGCCATGGAGATGGACTGCAAATTCAAAATCTTGCATTTTTAAACGACTATTGTCTATTTCATTACACATTATGGCTAATCTATATTAATCAGATGAGGACTGAATACATGCTAAAAACCCTGAACCATTTGCCATTAATTATTGCAAATTTGAAAAACATGGTTCTTTAAATAAATCCATGAAATGTGTTTCTATGGTAACAAATCAATTTGTTAAGTTTATTAATCTGGGAATAAATATGTAGATTTCAAGAGAACTCTTGTTTCTAGACACTTCATTTTAGGAAAATGTGGCCCCTCTATGATATCGGATGTTCTGGAGTATTTGTTTATCATATTGTTGAGGTTGGTTACCATGGTTACCATTGTTATCTGTCTTAAAAACCAACAAAATTTACTTTATTATTGCTCAATATTGTGGACTTAGGTTTATCAATATATAATGACAAGGATTTGTTGTTTAAACATTTTCATAGTTCTAAGGAGTTATACGTATTTCCAAATTGGTTTCCATGGCAACATAAGTTGACCAATTTCTGGTGAGATGGTCATAAATCTATCAATGTCAAGAAAATTATTGTAGATGCAAAGATCTCATTTGGCGGTTAAAGAATATTGTGCCCTTGGTAGGTTTAGACGTAATAGGGTTGGGATTGATATCATGTGGATATTGGTTACTATGGTTACCTGTGATCCAGGATGACTTGATGTGTTTGTTGTTGTTAACACTCAGGAGTTGGTTGTACACAGGGGGGAGTTGATAGCCTTGGTCTCGGTTGATGTCGGGGTGTTGCTGTCTTATGTAGATTGACTCTTTGACTTTCCTCTTGATCCAGTCTTGTTCTCTGCAGAGTATTTTGGAATTGTGAAGGGAGATGGAGTGCCCTGTTGAGATGCTGTGTTCTCCTACGGCAGTGGGATGATCTATCTTTTGGTGTTCTTTGACTCTGGTGCCGAGCGATCGTTTTATTTCTCCAATATATTTTTGTTGGCTGTTCTGGTCACAGGTGATCTCATAGACGATGCCACATTTGTTTTCATCCGGAGTTTTATCCTTGGGGTGAACTAGAAGGGATCGAATCTTGTTCTGTGGTTGATGGAATGTGTTGATGCCAAAAGATCGGTAGATTCTGACAAGGTGCTCAGACAAACCCTTCACATATGGCACTCCTACAGTTGGCATTCTACCTGTGGATGGTCTGCTGCTGGGGTCTGACTGCTCCTTGGTCTTTGGCTTGGGGAGATGCATTGCCCATTTTGTGTAACCATTAGCTGTCAAGGCTGCTTTCATGTGCTTTATCTCGCTTCGTTGGTCTTCCTTGGTCATGACGCAGTTTCTGGCAAGGTGCAACAAGGTGCGGACTACAGATCATTAGCGATCTAGGGGATGGTGAGATGAGAAGGGGAGATATTGATCTGTATGGGTATAAACTGTCAGTTTTGTGCCACCATCATCTAGAATATTGATACACAAGTCCAAAAAGGGTAGCTTGCTATTCTGCTCCGGCTCGATGGTGAATTGTATGTGATGGTCTATACTATTGATATGTTCATGAAGTTCCTCGACAAAGTATTCATGGCTCACTGCTATTACATCATCGACATATCTCATCCAGAGGAAAGGAGGGTTTGGTGCACTGGAGAGGGCGATGTCTTCGAAATCCTCCATGTATATATTACACACTATTGGAGATACTGGAGATCCCATAGCTGCACCATGTGTCTGCTGGTAATAGGTGCTGTCATAGACGAAATAGGTGGTATTGAGGCAGAATTCCAGGAGTTGGATGAGTTGCTCGACGCTCAGCTCACATCTTTGCTTCAAGGTGTTGTCTTCAGCTAGTCTAGTCTTGATGATGCCCAGGGCCTTGTCCACTGGGACGCTAGTGAACAGAGCAGACACGTCAAATGATACTAACTTCCGGCCTGGGGAGATTTCAAGGTCTTGTAGAGTCTCTGCTAGTTCCTGGGTGTTTTTGACGTTATGGATGGTATTGCCTTGGAGAGGGGCCAAGACGTCTGCAAGGAATCTAGCTGCATTGTATGTAATGCTGCAGCATGCTGACACAATGGGTCTGAGTGGGGATCCTGCTTTGTGGATTTTTGGTGTTCCGTAGAATTTTGGTGGTTCGTCAGACTCCGATTATATCCTCCAGTACAGTTGGTCCTGTATGGTTTTCTTCCTTTTCCACTCTCTCAGGATGTTGATGAGCTAGGTCTTGTACTTCTGGGTTGGATTTTTTGGCAGTTTGGTGTATGTGTTGGTGTCTGCCAGAAGGTCTTGGACTTTGTTCTTGTAGTCGGATGTATCTAGAATTACAGTTGCTCTGCCTTTGTCAGCAGGGAGGATCATGATGTCTTTGTCCTTCTTGAGGTTGAACAGGGCTTTCCTTTCCTCTTTGGTGATGTTGGAAAGGGGGAGTGTGGCATTCTTGACGGTCTTGACCACTTCACTTCTAAGGCTGTCAGCTGCAGTGGGAGGCGGTCTTCTGGCTGCAGATTCAGTCTGGGCAATGATGTCATGGATTGGCAGTTTTGTTGGGGTGATGGCAAAGTTAAGTCCCTTCTTTAGAACCGAGAATTCACTCTCCGGTAGGCTTTTCTTGCTATTATTAATCACCCACCTGTTGGTGTCAATGCCTTCATCTGGTGGCTTGGAGTTTCAAGTTTCCTTTGTTTCTCCACTAGGTTATGAAACTTATATTGTTGTCTGGTCCTGGTCTCGTCTGACACACTTTGTTGTAGGCATGGTCTATCAGCTTTTCTATTTCCTTCTTGATGGTGCTACTTACAGTAGAGAAGATGGCTTCCTCAGTTCACTTTCCTTTTTCTTCAGTTGGTTGATTGTGTAGTTACTTTGTCTTATCCTTATGTCTAGGAGTTGTCTTTCTGCTTTGGCAAGTACTTTTTCTGCTTTTACTCCTGGTATGTTTGTGGCTAGTTTGATGCTTACTGGGATGATCTTGGCTTTGGCACATTTGATGTTGAATGTCCTGTGATTTGTCCATCTTGCTAATTTTCTCACTGTATTTTCCAAGTTCCTGAGTGTTTTTAAGACTTCACGTCCGTGTTGACGAAGAACTATGGAGAAATAAGTTGTTCTTGGTTCCAGGTATATCCGTGTATAATATTATTGTTCACTGGAAACTTATAATGTTGGAGACATGACGTTTCAACCTTTCAGCTAGAGGTCTTGTTCACATGTTAGTGAAACACAGGATGACTTGATGTGTTTCACTCACATGTGAACAAGACCTCTAGCTTAGAGGTTGAAACGTCATGTCTCCAACATTGTAAGTTTCCAGTGAACAATAATATTATACATGGATATACCTGGAACCAAGAACAACTTATTCTCCATAATAACAACACAATTGAAAATTAAAAACAAAAGTTGAAGGCAAATTAAAATGCATGTTTAGTTACAATGACCTTAAAAACTTCTTTTTTAAAATTTTGGGCATCCGGTATGGCTTTAACTGACCCCTTAAGTTTATTCCACACGACTGCTCCTTCTTGGAAAAAAACTTAGTTGACCCTTTACGTTTAACTTTCAATTGTTCACCTTGTATGAGGTTGTAATTAGAGTGTTTTGTTTGAAACATATCACAAACATATTTTGGCGAGAGGTTATTTCTGGCCTTGTATACTTCAAAAACCATAGAAAAATTCTGATTTGTCGCCAGAGTGGTCAAATTAAATTTGTTCAGTAGAGATATATAATCACTTTTATAGTCACCTGAAACAATTCTCAAACCTCTCCCGTGAAGCTTTTCTAATTTCTTTTCACAAATTTTTGTTACAAAAATGCATACTAACTTACAATAGCTTAGATTTGATACAATAAATGATCTAAAAATTGTCATTTTAGCATCAACACTCAAATATTTTGACAATCTTCCTAATGCGCATAGCTGCCAAGCAGCTTTCTTACATATGTTTGATATATGTCTAGTATAATCTAGCTTGTCATCTAGAGTCACACCAAGTAGAGTAGGGGAGAGCAGGGCAATGAGACACTTTTTTTATTTTCAAGCGTTGCAAAATGTTGGCAGTAACGAGTTAAATGAGATCAGGTCCACATTATAGATAATGACGTTGGGTATATTGTCCAGTAGTTTCAGGTTCCTAACTTTTGCACGTTTGGAGAAATTTTGAGTTACTTCCATGCTCGTAAAGTGTCTCACTGTGCCCTGTGGGCGGGGCACAGTGAGACAGCAGGTGGGGCACAGTGAGACAGGGCATCATAACCGCCAATCCTCAGGATCTGCGGAATTGTTCCATCAATTGTTGCTACGGAAACTACTGTACTCTTATAAAAGCAGCTGACTAGGTGATTTTTTAGGTCCTTTCTTTAGCATGTTTCAAAACTTCATCGCACAGGACACAAGCACGACTTATGTAACCTGCCGCACCAGTTACATACTAATCAAAATTCTTTCTGACGCTTCCCTTTGGATTGACTCACTAAAATCAGTAGTTTATAGCAGGCATTTTGTTTTTAATAGTGAATTGTGAGCTATGCATTACATTCAGGTCGTTTCGAGTGTATTTTGTGATGTCTCATTGTGCCCCACCTGAAACTGTCTCACTGTGCCCCACAGAGCTCTCTTTATAAAATGTTTGAATCCTGCGGCCCGGTTGCCTGTATTGTGGTTCATCATCTTACTAAACTAAGACAAATAATCAAGGTTTGAATCCCTGGCAATTGATTTGCATTATAAAATTTTTCTTGGGAATTATAACAAAAAGTCGTTTAGCAAAATTATTTACTTTTACTGGCTAAAAACAAAAATATTGAAATTCCACTCTCCATATGCTGTGTAGGCTTTCAGGATATAGGACAGTCTCTCACTTACTTACATTTTGTACTATACAAAAGAGGGTTGATCTATAAACAGTACCAGCTAGACGCTCGAGCTTTGTCTCACTGTGCCTGATGTCTCACTGTGCCCCGCTCTCCCCTAACATAATCATTTTGTTCTAACACTGTGCCATCCTCTAATGTGAGATTTAATCTGTCACATTTACCACCAAATACGATAAAGTCAAATTTGGAGGCATTTGCCTGCATTCCATTAACAGCAAACCAATTTACAGCAATATCAGTTGCACATTTTAATTTTCCAACCAGTGACACTTTACATGGTGCTGATACAAAAATAGTTGTGTCATCTGCATAGTTTGCTATATCGTATTCCTCATTCTCAAACAACAAATCGTTTATGAAAAAGTTGAACAACGCAGGTCCCACTATTGAGCCCTGTGGTACACCTTTTTACCTTCAGCGAACGAAGTTCGAAGAAGGTATTCCCAGTCAACATTTGAGTCTGCACAGCACTCACTGTGAGATCACAAGAAACTCACATGGTGATGTCATGCTTGAGAGTGTCATCAAGACATCACAGTGACCTCACACCTTGTGACCTCATGCATTGCTTCCTCATGCAGAGCTCTCTGAAATCTCACATACTGAGGTCAAAATGTGAGCCCACTACGAGCTCACAGTGAGCTCACGTATGATGGTGTCACTATGAGATCTCTCATGGAGGTGACAAGGAAATCACACAGAGATGTCACAGAGATGTCACAGAGAGCTCATATCGTGACCTCATGCATTGCTACCTCATGCAGAGCTCACAGAAATCTCACATGCTGAGCTCACAGTGAGCTCAAAAATGATGGTGCCACTATGAGATCTCACAGAGAGCTCACACTGTGAGCTTTTTGTGACAGGAAGTGACATCACATGGCCATCACAACATTCCATCCACCATTTTGAATCAACATGTAACAGGGAAATTTGGGAGATGAAATAATGCATGTAAGTAAACTTTTATATAGTTTGTAGGTTTGGAAATTATGTTAGCATGGGTTAAAACACTTAGTGATTCCACCAGACATGGGGCGATTACTTGCCAAAAGTAATTGATTACGATTACGATAGAAGTTCATGATTACGATTACGATTATGATTACTGGAATTAATCGATTACTTTAACACAATTACGATTACTTTCTGAAAGTAATCGATTACGATTAACGATTACATCGAACAAACCATTTCATATCAAATTTATAGACAATGGTCATGTTGTGCAAGTCGAAATAGTTAAGATTAGCTTCATGTACAGTTTTTTCTCGTGGGTAACAGTATTGCATGGGAATATAGCATATATACATGAAAATAAAGTGTTTTTTTTTACATATATATAATATTGAGAATTTTTTTTAAAGTGATGATTAACAGTGTACATATTCAATAGATCACCTCAGTGGAACTTTTCTTCAGATCTTTTTCAGCTAATTAGAATAAGAATTATTAAATCATTTATAGATGCATAATGTACACATCATTAATATATATATATACGTAATATAATAACATTCTTTAACAACCATTCTTTTTGACATAATAACCTTATCAAATTTGCTTAAATACATAATTATTCATGTATTATGCAATTTTCGTGAGAGATAATAAAGTAGGCCTATGTGTCATTGTGTCGTCATCGTTGATACTACTGACATGCCAATAATTTTTATGACACTTCTGCCAAAATCTTAATGACCCCTTTCTTTGAAAGTCAACCCTCTGTTGAACAATACAAATTATGCATCAATGAATTATGTAACAATAACAATTGTTTATTAAGATGAACTGAGTGTGCTTTAGGTTTCAGTTAGAACCCTATTGCTGTCAAGCAAGTTACAGCTGACTGAACATGTTAATCAGATAGCAAACAAACTCTCCCCTTTCCTATAGATTGGCTTAATCAGTTGCAGTGATTTCAAATGTTATTAGCCAGGCAGTAATCATAAAGTAATCAGAAGGTAATCACAAATATGATTACTTTAGGAAAGTAATTGATTACGATTACGATTACTTGTAATCATAATTTGAATGTAATCATGATTACTTGTGATTACTAATCATTTGTAATCGATTACAGTGATTACCGATTACTAATGGTAATAGCCCCATGTCTGGATTCCACTGGCATACAGTACAACTCAAAATAAAGTACGATTACCCTATCAGGAAGGAAGAATCAGCCACTACTTTACCCTTTCACACCTTTTGACTACCTCTGAATCACTTCATACTTTTACCTACTTGAAACTACGTTTTAAAATTACATTAAAATCATATTTAAACAAAACCAATTTAAACTCAATCACCCCCAACTTGGTTTGTTTACTCGATATTTGCACCTCTGTTAATTGCAGTTACATTGGTAACTGTCTTAATAGAGTTCTTAATGTGGGCTAAGGTTGTTGTAAGGAGTCAAAGGGAGTTGTAAGGAGATTTGGGGTGGAGAGGAGAAAAGCGGGCAAAATAGGTAAACAGACGATTTCTGCAGGAAAATTTTCTTACTTTATTTTGAGTTGTACTGTAGAAATTAAGCATCCGGAAAATGACAACTATATGTGTTTTGACAGTTAAATTACACAGTTTTGGCACCATCTTTTAACTGCCATTTAGTATCAGGAGCAATTGCACTAAACAAACACATGTATACAGTTTTGTCATGCTTGAACTAGTAATGTTTTCCATTTTTATTGACAATTTATCTACACAACCACACACACAGTATAGGATAATTCAGCCTATATATATATATCATGGGACATTATTGAAGTTGCTGATATATTATATGTAGCACATACATGTATTTGTATTATTTGTTATTTGTTTCAGGTTGCTTGTTGATATGTATGGGTTGGACTACAGGAATGAAGATTGAAAAAGATTTGAATAAGCCCCCCCCCCCCATCCAGCAATTTGATTAGACAAATAAAATGAATGAACAAACTTGCTATTCTGTATGTGTATTTATCTAACTCTTGAAGAGGTCAATGGGGGTGATTTGAGGTCACAGGAAGTTCACCCTGCAGAGGTCACAGAAAGTTCACCCTGCAGAGTTGAACTCAGAAAAGGCTCACAGAGAGCTCACAGAAAGCTCACAAGAGGCTCACATGAATCTCACTATAAGACCTCACATTAGGCTCACAGGGAACTCACAGTGTGACCTCAACTTTTGAGCTCAAATCACCCTCATTGACTGGCTTCAAAATGAGGTTGATGTGAGGTCTTTTCTGTTAGCTTTCAAGGTGTCTTTGAAGAGCTCACAGACATATCACAGTGAGGTTAAATTGTTAACTGGGTTGTTATCACTTTGGTAAAATGTTGTCCGTCCGCCGGTCGGGCGGTCGGGCGTCCGGGCGTCCGGGCGGATAGATAGTTTCCGGGCCAGAACGCGGGCCCTGTTGCATGTACATAGATGAAATTTGGTACTCATAAGTCCATATGGTCTGGTTGTGCCTTTTGATCGTCTGATTGATGGATAATCCATACTTTTTGAAATATTAAACAAAAGATAAAAAATTATTTTTTTCGTTTCCGGATCAAGACTCGGTCTCGGTCACTATCGCATGTACATGGATGAAATTTGGTACACATATAGCCTATGTGGTCCAATTGTGCCTTTTCATGGTCTGATTGATGGGTATTCTATAGCTTTTGAAATATTGAGAAAAAATAATAAAAACAATTTTTTTTCATTTCTGGCCCAAAACTTGCCCAGTATTGCATGTACATGGATGACATTTCATACACATATCACCTATGTGATGCTGTTGTGCCTTTTGATGGTGTGATTCGTGGTCATTCTATACTTTTTGAAATATTGACAAAATATATTGCAAATTATAATTTTTGGTTTCTGGTCCAAAACTTAGCCTCTCTTGGATGTACCTTGACAAAAATTCATCCACATATTGCCTATAAAGATCTTTCACTGGTCTCATTGATAGGTAGTTTTAACACTTTTTATATATTTAGAAAAAATGTGAAAAATATAAATTAATATACTTATTGGTTTTCGACCCACAGCTCATAACCTATTAACTGTACATGTATGAAACTGCAACATAATATGTGTAAATTTGTCTAGTTCAGCCTTTCAATGGTTTAACATACCCCGGTAGGCAGGCGGGCAGATGGTAGGGCAGCGGGTATATAGATAATTTCAGGCCAAGATTTGGCCACGATTGCATTATACCAATTTTGTCAACATCGCTTTTATGACTTTACAGATGTCTTTCGCTGAAGGTTTGCTGCTGCACAGCCTATGTTTTAATCATGCGCCACTCACTATGTCGATAACAAATTTTTACTCTTTGATTTCTACCTCTCAAATAACTAGCCACAAGTACAAGTAGACCCTTTTCTTCACCGTAAGCAGCCATTTTTGCTACAATCAAGTCATGTGGCAAACAATCGAAAGCCTTGGATAGGTCAGTTAAGAATGTACCTGTGTGCAACTTATTATCAAGCGATCTTTTTACATCTTCAGCGAAATTTACAAGAACATCCTGGGTACAATGATTTTTTCTATAGGCTGATGAGGCCTTGGAGAATACCCTGTCGCCCAACAGTTTGAGTTTCCTCTCAATCTCCTTTTCAAAAATATTTGAAAGAGTCGTAAGTATGCTTACTGGGAGATAATTTGACATAACAAGACGACTTCCTTTTTTGTGTAACGGCTGGATTTCAGCACGCTTCAGTTTGTGAGCTCCAGGTGTCTACTGGTTGACAGAGACAATCATAGACTACTAGTCACACTTACAGACTAAATAGTCAGTCCTCAATTAAACAGCTTCCCAAATATATTCTTATCACTGCAGTTGAGGGAGCTCAGCTAGCCAAGGATATGGCTATCACAATTCCAATAATTCAAAGACCAGATAGACTGGGATTTCAAGATGGTAACTTGCAGATGGTAATAATTACAAACAAAATGATGTATGGTTCACAGATAGACTAAAGAATAGAATGATTTATTGAAGATGACAGTGGGTTATATAGTGAAATGTACAAACAGGTAATTGGTGGATGGCAATCAGCCAATCAGAGAACAGTATTAAACAATGGGGCATTGCCCCTATGCATTGTATACACAATATGTGGGTTCAGTGATTCTGGACTCCAGGTTTCATAACCAGAAAGGTGCTAATTGTTAAAGTGCAATTAACTTCCCTTAGATAATTGTTACTAGCTTTTATCCCCCCAATTCATCTTAATTCCCCATAGAAAGAATGCTGGATCACAGAGAATTGTCAGATGCCTTGGTTTGGCAAGGCCTTTGTGTTGGGGCTTATAGATAGGCCCAGCATGATAAATGGTACAACAATATAGAGGATTAAAATTAGGGCCCTTTGTGTAACTTGCTGTCACAAAGGGCAAGCCATATGTGAATGGACTTTAATTATATGGTATCTTAAATGTGGACAATTCTCTGGACTGGCAAACTTGTATAATGCATTAAATGCATTGAAATTACTCTTGGCCAAAAATGTATCAACTTAAATGCAGAAAAGATATATTACCCAACTTTTGGATCCAAGCCTCACTGATCAAGGTAAATACATAGAAGTGCTGTAGGGAAGCTCTAAGAAATAGATCTAAGGAATATATATAAAATGGTATTCATAATTGCATGTATGCTTTTACATTGGTTATACCGTGCCCCAGCTGTGTGATACTTGTTAGCACACAGCTTTGGGTTCTACCAAAAGTTATCAAAAATAAGTAAAAGATGCAATTAACTAATTAACAATGCTTGCTCTCCCAAGGATTAAAGGCCGGTGTGTTACAAAAGACTCACACCAAAACATACCAAGTATACGACATTGGCCTTTAACCAGCAAAATTTAAATACAGTGATTAAATGACAATTGTGTAACTGATAAAATGCGTTGGCCGACAATAGGCTTAATTAAAAGGCTTAATCTTTAGTTACACAATGATAGGGCTTCAAAAGTCATTATCAGTAATTCCCATTGACACCCTAGTTGGTGGACAATGGACAGTAATCCTCAGTAATCTAGAGTAAGATAACTTCTATACATCAATGGCATGACAATCTGTCATGGTACACAAGAGATGATGCGTAATTGCACCATGGCTAATTTGTGATACAATTCAATACAATTTAATCTATTTTGTTATATAATATAATACAAGTAATTCTACACACATATTTGAGCTTCCCTTAGACAGCGTGAACCATTAAAAAAATATTTTGATGTTTTATGCACACACATAGACATGACATAACATAAACGGTAAATGACAAACAAAATGACAGATAACACGCACTGGTACATAGATTTACAGATAACATATAAACATCAAACATATAGACACAGAAAATGACACATATTAATACCTGATGGCGTTACTAGTTTGGTCTTTTAGGTACCAGACCGCCATCCTACCAATTAAAGGAAATATGATGACTATAACGTAGGTTTAAGGTGACTAAGCTTAGGACGTCTACGTTAATCTATTTCCTAAAATTGTGGTGATAACTAGTGATTGTGTGTAGCGCCGGGACTAAATTGGGGATGAAGTTTCTCAGCCTACAACTTCGGACTTCCCAATTAACCTGGCGCTCACAAATGAAAATTTCTAATTATCTAATTTACTTAGTGTGGTGACTAAACTTGGGCTTGAAGCTCCGACCCAGCTAAAAAAAATGGCTCCAAGTTGACCTTCCTAAGATTTACTAAAGGATAATTGAAATGATAGCAATAAATTTGTAATGAGCAGGCTTTGTGCCCTCGACCTTTATCAAAGCCCCTTTAAATATATGTGTCATATAGGATAAGATGAGAAAAAAAAATAAAACTCATTATTTTGTGGAGAAAATTTAGACAAAAACTCCTAGGATCTCATGCACAAGTTGACTGAGTAACTTGCTTGAGCATGTAGAATTAAAAGTTATAATTTCAGTCGTTAAAAACCTATTGTAGGAAAATGTGACTGTTAAAAACCTACCAGGAAAATGAGACTGATAACTATTTTGACATGCATAAGTAGAAAAAATGAACAGTTGACATTACAAGTGAAATGATGATATAATAAAATATGCTTATTGAGTTGTTGTCATTTTAAACTACGTCCCCTCGTCGTGGTTCCCTGTTCTAGTTTTAGATTGTGTTTTCAGGTACGTCCGCGTGGAGGTTCGCTTAAAATGACCTAGTTAAATTTAACAACGTTTGGCAATGTTACAAAATGTTGACAGTATACAATGTGAAAACAATGGTTGGTAGATGTATTGCTATACTAATTTGGGCAGTATGGAGTAAGCTTCCTGTTAACGAAAGTGCTCTGGCCAGAGACGAAAGAGTGGAAGTATGCTCCTTTACCTAGTTTTGTCTGATGATAATTTGTTCTGTTAAAGTTTACACAATAATAAGCTTATGGTATTTAGTGATACAATGATAAGTAGATGTAACCTATAATTGATGTTGTTGGTGAATTTGTGTATGGTATGCTGCTTTAAAGTGCAGACTTGATTGAAATTGTCACCTTCTTTAAAAAAAAACCTTGTTTATAAGGAAAAATCAACTTTGAGGTGATAATAATTGTGTTTACGAGCCCAAAAAACCTCTTCGAGGAAAAGAGCTCACAACTGTTAAAATATTTGTTGCGGAAGCAAGAAAATTATACTGATAGATAGCTAAGAGTGTGTACTATTGAGGTAAATTAGTTGTAAACCTTCGCTAATGATTTTAGATGAGATATAAGAATTATTGTTTTGGGTCTTAAAATTTGCGACTAATGTTTACATTTGACATTTTGTAAACAATAAAAATGCTGCGTCATGGTAGATCAAAGGGTTTGGCGCGTGGGTGGGCCTGGTTGTTACGTAATCTTACTTAATAGGCAATCAAGCCCAGAGAGGTCACTGGGGCATTTTGAGTGCAAAAGATCCAATGTATTAGAAGACATAGAATAAAATTTGATATGAAAGTCGCACAGTATCGTCTTGAAACTGGCTTGTCGACTTGAATTGTGGGGTAAAACCTGGTTTTACGTCCCGAAATTATGCATTGAATGCTAGACAATTAATGACTGCGTACGGCTTATGTATTCAATGATTTTAAGGTGAAAGAAGAACTATCCAGATGACTGAATGTCAGAAAAAAAAATTTGTGCATACTAGGATGCATATGTAGATCTCAGCTGCTCTATTAGGAAGCACCTAAACTGAGTCTAGTTACATATGATAATACAATAATACAATGAAACAATAATACAATGAATGATACGCTGAATGACATAAGTGAGACGCATTTAGATGCCCTTGCCCTTGAAATACTCTAAGTTAGAAAACATATATTATGAATGATTGAATCTGCAGAATGATAATTATTTTCAACCAAATGACAATCTCCTAGCTACAAAATGTTTGTCACAGCCAGGTTTAGTTGGAACATTAAATGGTCAGTAAAATTGGCTGATCAGTAGCTAATTGATCAGACCTAGGGGCATCGTTCTCAGGATGTTAACCTTTACATCACAAGTGTTAACTTAAAATTTGCTATAACTTCAGCGACTTTGTTGACAGTCGATGTGCTCCATGGTGGTCCTGCAATCAGTGGGCAGGGGAATAGAGGGATATAAGTTATTTTGGGGTCGCCTGATGGGTTGGTGGTTGGTTGGTTCTACTTGCGGAGCACCATTTGGTTGATGGTTCTCTGTGAGAGCTAGGTTCTCAGAGAGAGGATGGTTCGCGGGTGCTTGTTGTGCCATTGCCCTTTTGTATTTTGATGTTAACCTTGCCACTAGGTGGCGTCCTTTCAATGCAACAACAGCTAAGAAGAACCACAGGCATACAATTAAACTAACATTTATGAATGATAAATTGTTGTTGAAGTGGGCAATGTGTGATGTTTGTTTGACCACGTGGGCAGAATTTAAATGTGATAATTCGGTGAAGATGGGTCCTGAAGCTGTGTCAGGGACTATTTGGGGAAGGGCTAATTCCACGGTCTTGTCAGTGTATCTATATTTAAAGTTAAAATGGGATGTTACATTGACCGTGGGCATGATATAACGTCTCTTCATATATAAATGACCAATACAGGCCACTGTCCATCCATCACCAATAATTTGACAGTCTTTGAGACATGTCACGTTGTACGTACCTAGGGGCAAATGTATGTGGGATTCTGGTTTCCCAGCACACCTGATAATTAAATTTATCCCTAGGGAGACTACAGCGTATTGGTTGGTTGCAAGAGTGCTGACGAGTGGCTTGTCTTTTAGACTTCTAATTTCCACTTTGCAGCCAGTAGTCAATTGTGGTCTGTTTGTTAGCAGACCTCTAATGCACTTCATTCTGGTAATTTGAAATTCAATATCTGAATTGCACAGAGTAGGCCGGAAGCCGGTACAGGCCGTCGGCTGGAAAATATTGCCAGAAATAGTGTCTAATGCATAAGTTTTATCGACTACTACTGTGACATGATAATTAGACTGATTGAGGGGTACACCACAGGAAACAACATTAAACAGAAGATATGGCCGGGAGGCAACAAGAGGAATGACAATTTGATAAATCAGCTTGTCAGCCTCAGTTAAAATAGCATTTACACTCAGAAAACGATACAACCATTCTAATGAACCTCCCACCTGGAATTTCTTTTGCGCATGAGACAGGATCTCGTTGAGTTGGTCCTCGTTGAGCAGATCTCTGGTGAGTCGACCTAGTTGGAGTTCGGTCCTCTGGTGATGAAATGACTCGACTTGGGATTGATACTGCTCGGCGGCCAGTTCGAGCACAGCAATGTATCTGTCCAAGTCAGTGATGATTTCTATTAATGAGATTCGATGGGTGTTTTCGTTGATGGCGCTCGATAGCTGGAGAATTGCTGAATTTAGTGCCATGACCTGCTGGTCCATTTGCTGTTGTTTTACAGCTAATTTAGATATGAATGCTCTCGTCTGGTTCACGACTGAGGCAAGATTATTATGGGCATGACTAATGGCATTTTGATGAGTAGCAATCTCCAGCATGGCGTTGTTGAACCGATCGAGTTGGGCATTTGTGGCCACGCCGAACAGGCCATGGAGGATCGTGCCTCCGAGGTCAATGAGACCTCTTCGATTCCTGGGGCTGTGGCGTGACGTGGGCGGGAGACCAAGCATCGATGCTAGGTGGTCTCTTCTAATGGCTTGTGTCTCAAGATCTATCGAAAGACCTTTCTTCTCGAGGGACTTGATTGAGTCCATCGTGTTCGATAATGTGGTAACTTGTTGGGCGAGGTGTCGAGGGTAGGTCGGGGGGTCGAGGGTCACGAAGACATCCCAGGTTGCTATAATTTGCCTAAGTTCTTCCCCTCCTGTAATGCTTATCCCATCGGGCAGGAGCGTCACCTCGACTGCATCTGTTGAGAGCGAAGAAGCATTTATCCAATCGATAACAAAGGCAAATAACAGCAGTACATACCTGGGTGTCATGGTTATTGAGTCGATGATGATTTGATGAAGGCCTTCAGGCTAGCGATGGCTTCGAGGCGAGCACGCTTTTGCTCTGAAGGTGATGGTCCACGGACTTCCGGCTGTTCCCTCTTTGACGACCGAGTGAAGTAGGGGCGAGCCCGTTTGATGTCCGGGGGATGGTGAGGCTGTGGATTCACAGGAGGTTGAGCGGGGGCCAAGCTGCGTCGGGGAGGCTGCCGATGCAGTCGTTTGGCCGAGGGAGGCTTTGGCGGAGGAGGCCCGGGGTTCTTCCGAGGGGGGCGAGGTGGCTGGGGGGCAGGAGGAGGTTGCAGCTGTTGGGGCTGGTGTTCTCTCTTCTGCTGTTCAAGTCGCCGGTGTTTGTCCGCCAGTAAATGCCTTGGGGTAGGTGCTGCTGTAGTCCGAGGTGAGTTGGGAGTGATCGCAGGTGTAGTCCGAGCAGGCTGGTGGTCAGCTGCTAAGTGACCATCTAGAGGCATGTGGTCACTTTTGTTGCCCGGGGGGGAAGCTGGACGCTTGATTGCGTGGCGCCGACCGATGGGGGGTGGCTTGTGCACGTGAGCGTGGCTTCGATCCCTGCGATCCTCGTGATTTGTCGTGGCAGGCGTGATTTGCTGGTTGGAGGGACCCGGCTGTTGTGGGTCTGGAACCACGTGGAGACCGATGGTCTTGGTGGATTTGTGAGGGTTTCTGATGGGTCTTGGATTGTGCTCGTCCCAGCAGATGTTGGGGTCTACTAACTTGACCTTATTCCTGTTAAGTGTCCTCTGCTTTCCTGACTGTTGGTGCACAACCCAAATGACCTTCCCTCTGACCTTGGTTACCGTCCAGTGTGGGTCCCACTTGGATGTCAGGCTGAGTGGCTCGGTGGCTAGGACGACACAAGAATCACCTGGCTTGATGACCCCTGCATTTGCTTGTTGATCCAGTCGCCGCCGATTCCACTGCCTGGCGTCCTTCGTCAGTCCTGCTGCCGTCCTGAGGGCGTCCGACAAGTGCTGGAGGCGTTGATCCAATGGCTGCTCAGCTGGCAATAAACGACTGAGGGGCAGTCTGGCTCTTCTGCCAAAATGTAGGAAATATGGCGTATGGCCTGTTACATCACTAACTGAATTGTTATAAGCTAGTAAAGCCATACCCAAATATTGCTGCCAGTCTCCTCTGCTGTTGTTGATGAGGGCCGTGATGATGCGTTTCAGCGTACCATTGAATCTCTCGCACTTGCCATTTGCCTGCGGATTGTAGGGTGTAGTCCTTCGATGTTCGATTCCCACGTCAGCCAGATATTCAGTCAAGGCCCTCGCATTGAACTCCAGTCCTCGATCCGTGAGGATGACGTCACAGAAGCCATGTCTGCTGAAGTAGTGATGGCTTAGGGCTTCCAAACAGCTTGGCTTGACTTCGAGGCGAGGGGAAAGGCTTCAGCCCAGCCGGTGCAGTGGTCTATGATGGTCAGGATATAGGTATTGCCAGCGGGAGTTTCCACGAGGGGGCCAATCAAATCTGCAGCCAAAAATTGCATTGGGGCCTTCGGAAGAGGCATTTGGCCATATGGAGCTTTGACTGGCTGTCTGTTGTGGACTATGCAATGAGGGCATTGCTTGATGAACTCCGATACTTGACGCTTCATGCCTGACCATACGAATGCTTCTTTGATCCTCAGCATTGTCTTGCGCACCGACATGTGACCGACTTCCTGGTGAGCCTTGGTAATGACTTCCATCTGGTGACGTGGTGGTAAGACGAGCCTGGGATGTTCAGGGGCGTATCTGTAGGGAGCTGTGGTGGAGTAGAGGAGACCATTGATGATTTCGTAGTTATCGTCGTCATCGTCCTCCTCTTTGTCCTTCCATTCAGGCAGGGCCCTTTGATCAGCGGCTATTTGTCGTAAATCGAGGCCATAGGACTGGGCTTCGGCATGAAGCTCGTTGTCAATGGGGGGGATTTTGTCGCCGAGTTGCCAAAATCCGACGTCGAAGGTGGCCACAGTGTCATGTTGTCTGATTCTCGAGAGCATATCAGCTCGGACGTTGAGTTTGCCCTTGTGGTATTCCACTTTACAACCATATTCCGACAAGAGTACAGCCCATCTCTGTATCTTGGTGTTGTTGAGGTCTTTTGTAAAGAGGCTCGTAAGGGGCTTATGGTCAACGAACGTCCTGTATGAGCTGCCGATGAGATACACTCTGAGTTGTTTGAGACAATAGACCAAACCATAAGCTTCTTTCTCGATCGTTGCCCATCGACGCTGAGTGGCTGTCAGTTGCTTCGACAAGTAGACGATAGGTCGTTCCACCCCATTATCGTCCACCTGGCAAAGTACGCCCCCCACAGCGTAGTCGCAAGCGTCGCAATAAAGTAAATAGGGCTTGTCAGGTTGTGGGTGAGCCATTATTCGTTCACTGCAGAGTTCAGCCTTCAGAGTGTCGAACGCCACTTGCTGGTCGTCTGACCAGATGAACTTGACATTTTTTCTGGTCAGGAGGGTGAGTGGTTTTGCTATTTTGGCATAGTCGACGATGCAGGAACGATAATAGGAACACATACCCAGGAAGGTCCTTGTCTCGGATAAATTTGTGGGCGCTTTCATGTTGTTGATGGCCTCGGTCTTCTGTGGGTCCGCCGCGAGGCCCTGGGCGCTTACAATATATCCAAGCAACTTGACTTGCTTCATGCCGAAGACGCATTTCTTGGGATTGAGTCTCAAGTTGTACGATCGAATGCGGTCAAAGATGATCTCTAGATGTTTGAGATGCTCTTCCTCGTTAGAGCTAAAAATAACCAAATCGTCAATATAGATTAAAGCGATTTTGCCGATCAAGCCCTTCAGAATGACCTCCATGGCCCTTTGGAATTTCTGAGTGGCACAGTTCAGGCCCATCGGTAGCCTGGTCCAATGGAAGAGCCCGCGATGGCACACAAATGCGGTCTTCTCTTGATCATCAGGATGAAGTGGCAACTGATGGTATCCAGATTTAAGATCAATGGTGGAAAATACGGTCGCACCTTGCAATTGATCGAAGATGTCCCTGATCAATGGAATAGGGTAGGCATCATTCTTGGTGATCTTGTTGACGGCCGTATAGTCCACCGTGAATCTTGGTTCATTGCTGTCTTTCTTTTCGACGAGGACGACTGGGGAAGACCAAGGAGAAGACGAGGGCACGATGACACCCTGCTCGAGTAATTCATCCAGCTTCGCATCGAGCGCCTGGCGTTTGCTGAATGGTAAACGATATGGTCTTCTCTTGACTGGTCCCCCAGTCGTTTCGATCCTTACTTCGATCTCAGGATGACATCCGAGGTCCTCGCCCTTGGCTGCAAAAAGGTCGTCATTTTTGCGAACCAAGGCCTCGATGTTAGAGTCTGAAATGAGGGGGGGTCGGTCCCCGAGCGAGCCTATTATCTGCCTCCTAGGTAATAGCTCGAATGCATGCCCTTTCCATGAAAGCATGCCTTGTCCATAATCAATAAGAGCACCATCTCGCCTCAGTACGTCTCGCCCCAAGATCATACCATGGCCGATGCCCTCCACAACAGTCACATTGAGTGGCCCCACACGCAATTCAGTCAATTCTACCACACCGACAGTCTTGATTTCACCCCCAGTGACGTTACACAATTGCATGGTCGGTGGGTTGATTTTGGGGATGAAACCAGCCAATTTACAAAAATTGTCAAATTCTTGGCGCCTTAGAACGCTCCTTGTTGCTCCGGTATCTAGAAGCGCTGTACAATTGCAATGTTCAAATTCCAGCTCGACATAGACTAAGGAGTCGACGTCTAAGGCGCTTATTGGCCCCCCTGGTTGCGAGGTCCTCGGTAGCTACGGCCAGGGTTTCTGTTCTGCCTGGCCCTATCAGAAATACGTTTTCGACAATCAGTAGCAATGTGACCAACCTTTCGACAGTAATTGCAGATGGGATAGCCGTCCTCCGAGAATTTGTTCTCCATGGGCCCTTGAGCGCTTTGGTCCAGGTATTGCTGGTCATAGTGGGCCACCGGGCTCGGCGATTGACATATGCATTTGGTGTGGGATGGTAGTAACCTTGGGGCTGCTGCTGCGGTGGGCGATGGTGCTGTTGTGGTCGGCTGTTGTGATGTCGGCCGTTGTCATGTCTGTGCTGTTGTGGCTGGGATTGAACCCTGTCCTTCTTGAGGTCATCCCTAAGACCTTGCAGCAGTGCCGTCATCTTAGTAAATTGATGAGTTAGGCCAGTGATCTGACGTTTGCTGTCTTGATCCTGCAAGTCTTGGGGGGGCGGCTGGCGATCTCGGGGGGGTTGTTGTCCCCCTACGGCTCCGACTTCCATCGGTTCTTCGAACCTTTGGGTCTCTTTGTGTCCAGAAATGAGGCCCTTTTCTCGAGCCATGGCCACTCGATTTTGGTTTGATTGGAGCTGGCAGACCTTGTGAATTGCAAGCTCGAAGGTTTGTGGGTAGCCCTTCTCAATGAGCTTGATGGCTAGCTTGTCGTCAGCGAGGCCCTTGATATAATATTCAATGAGGAGCCGTCGTTCTGCGTCCTCTCTCTCCTCATCTCTTGCTAGTGGATAGGCAAGTTCCACTGCCTTTCTGTAACGCCTGCCGTAGGCTGCCGTCGTTTCATAGGCAGCCTGCTTGATGTGCTGCACTTCGTGCTTCAGCTTTTCCTCTTCTTGTGAGGAGAGGAATTGAGTCTGTACGTGGAGTTTAACCTCCTCCCAAGTTGCGTACAGGCGTCTTTCATGAGATCTGAGAAACCTCTCTATCTCGTCTCTGAGGTCTGCTGTGGCAGAAGTTGTGGCCACTAAGATTGTCTGTTGGGTATAGGGTAAAGTGAGTTCTACTTCCCTAATCCAGTTTCTCACTGATGGTGACGTGCTGCCGTCACATGACGGGACTCTTTTTGCACAGTCTAGTGCCTGTTGGCGGTCCTCAGCCAGTAATTGTTGTTGCAGGACCCTATGTTGCAAGTCCAAAGCCTCCTGATGCTCTTTCTTGGACTGTAGCATGAAATGGTCCCTGAGAACCCGTTCCTGTCGGAGGTACTCTACAAAGGTTACCTCGGGCAGAGCCTGGTTGGCCTGCTCATTGTCGTCCGCTGGTGGAGGGTCTTCTCCCTGGGCCACTCGGGCCGCCGCTGCTGCCTCGTCGGCCTGTCGTTGGGCCTCGTCATTGGCCCTTTGTTGGGCTGCCATCTCTTGCTCGCGTCGTTGGAGCTCGATGAGATGGGGGTTACGGGGGTTAAAGGGCGGGTATGGCATCTCGATTGCCTTGTAGAATTAATCCATGCGAATGTAAAAAGTAGTCAAGGGACCTAACTTTGAGCTAAGGGAGTTTTTGTAGAATCTCGAAGCCCATGTGTTTTGGTAAAATTTGTCTTCGCGCCTAGTACTTTCAACTAATTGATGATCTTGTAGTACTTCCCGTATAGTGTTTGGTAAAAGTTGTGTTTTCAAATATCCAGACTAAAAAAAAAAATTTTGGCTTGTAATATCCACTATGTACTCACTGTACTGCTCCACTATGTTCACAAAAAGTTGACTCTGTTCAATTCACTCAGGGTACACCATTGTGAGCTCCAGGTGTCTACTGGTTGACAGAGACAATCATAGACTACTAGTCACACTTACAGACTAAATAGTCAGTCCTCAATTAAACAGCTTCCCAAATATATTCTTATCACTGCAGTTGAGGGAGCTCAGCTAGCCAAGGATATGGCTATCACAATTCCAATAATTCAAAGACCAGATAGACTGGGATTTCAAGATGGTAACTTGCAGATGGTAATAATTACAAACAAAATGATGTATGGTTCACAGATAGACTAAAGAATAGAATGATTTATTGAAGATGACAGTGGGTTATATAGTGAAATGTACAAACAGGTAATTGGTGGATGGCAATCAGCCAATCAGAGAACAGTATTAAACAATGGGGCATTGCCCCTATGCATTGTATACACAATATGTGGGTTCAGTGATTCTGGACTCCAGGTTTCATAACCAGAAAGGTGCTAATTGTTAAAGTGCAATTAACTTCCCTTAGATAATTGTTACTAGCTTTTATCCCCCCAATTCATCTTAATTCCCCATAGAAAGAATGCTGGATCACAGAGAATTGTCAGATGCCTTGGTTTGGCAAGGCCTTTGTGTTGGGGCTTATAGATAGGCCCAGCATGATAAATGGTACAACAATATAGAGGATTAAAATTAGGGCCCTTTGTGTAACTTGCTGTCACAAAGGGCAAGCCATATGTGAATGGACTTTAATTATATGGTATCTTAAATGTGGACAATTCTCTGGACTGGCAAACTTGTATAATGCATTAAATGCATTGAAATTACTCTTGGCCAAAAATGTATCAACTTAAATGCAGAAAAGATATATTACCCAACTTTTGGATCCAAGCCTCACTGATCAAGGTAAATACGTAGAAGTGCTGTAGGGAAGCTCTAAGAAATAGATCTAAGGAATATATATAAAATGGTATTCATAATTGCATGTATGCTTTTACAAGTTGTTCTGGGAACTTACACATTTCAAACATATCATTTACCATGACAGTAATAAAATTTGCTAGGTAAACAGTTCCAATCTTTAACAACTTTGGAGAGATCATATCGTAACCTGTCGACTTTTTTACATTTAAATTAAGCATGATTTTCTCTACTTGTTTGTGATGAGAAATATTAAATTTAAAAGAACCTCTATCACTTAAATTTGCAACATATTCCTTAATATCTAATACACTTGAATGTTCAGCATACTTGTCAATACATTTGTCAACAAAACATTCATCTGACAATTCCAAAAGTTCATTATCAACTGGTTTTCCAATATTGTCAGCTATATCTGTATAGAAATTGTTCATAATATTCGCGATTTCAGCTTCGTCTTTTACGAGCCTATATAATAATAATAATAATCGAAATTTACATAGCGACTCTTCCAGTATACTGCTCAGAAGCGCTTGTGCTGACCTTAGTTATTTATAGAAGCTTTTAAACAAGGGTGTTTTTAGATTTTTCTTGAAGCTCTACAGGCTCTTCGAAACTCTTACACTTTCTGGCAATTTATTCCAGAGTCTTGGTGCCACGAAAGAGAAAGCTCTTTCTTCAAATTTCTTTTTGCTGATTGAAGTGGGCTCTGTTAACAGTGTCTGGTTGTCACTTCTCAAACAATAGTGTTGATTAGGTTTCAGCTGAATTAGTTGCTGGATATACGTCGGTGCTTGGGCATTAAGGGCTTTCCAAGCTGTTGTCATTAACTTGAAATGAATTCTAGCGATAATTGGTAGCCAGTGCAGGTTCTTTCTGTAAGCTCCCACGCTATCGTGTCGTTTTATTTTCTCTATCAGTCGGACAGCAGAGTTTTGCGCCACCTGAAGTTTGTTCATTAAGCGTATGGATAATACCATACAGAAGGCCATTGCCATAGATAAGATGAGGTGTCACAAGTGCATTTACTGCAGTCTTCACCGTTTCCTTGCTCATAGATTTTCTCAGTTTCGAGACATTTCTTAGATTGAAATAAGCATTACTGCACATTTTGTTCACTTGTTTCTCCATATTCATGTTTTTGTCAAACATAACTCCAAGATTTCGAACATGATCAGCTGTTCTTATGGATACGTTTTCCACAGTAATTGAGGATAATTTGAATTTGTTCAATTGGCATTGAGTGCCAATCAAGAGAAGTTCTGTTTTGTCTCCGTTGTTACACAGCTTGTTTTCATGGAGGAAGTTTCGAATTTCTGTTATGCATTTCTCCATTTTCATTGCCGAGTTTTCTTGCTCTGTGAATGTTGGTTTGAACGACAAGAGAAGCTATTCATCAACTGCATAATTTTGATCTTCTACTTGGTTATTTGCTGCAACTTGACTTACTGAAGCTTTATATGAATTGAATAAGATTGGGCCCAACTTTGATCCTTGGGGAACGCCAAATTTGAGAGGAAGTTTGCCAGATGTTGCATCATTTACTACAACAGATTGTGACCTATTGGAGATATATGACTCGAACCAGTCCAGAGCAGAGTGATCTACTCCGTATCGGTTTTTCAGTCTTTCCAATAATATCCCATGATCAATTGTATCGAAGGCAGCTGACAAGTCTAGCAGCACCAACGTGGTTATTTCCCCTTTGCTCATATTCAACATGATGTCGTTATGAATTTTAGTGAGCATGGTTTCTGTACTATTAAATTGCTTGTAAGCCGATTGCTTGTCATCATCAAGTTTATTCTGAGCAAGGTGATGCGTGTATTGTTTGATAACTGCACCCTCAATGACTTTGCCCAGGAATGACAAATTTGATACTGGTTCATAGTTTTTCTCAATATGATCAAGGCTTGCGTTCTTTAACAGTGGCTTAACGAGTGCATGCTACAATTCTGATGGCATTTCTCCAAGAGACAGTGATGTGTTGACAATCTCTGTTATAATTAGGAGAAATTCCTCGAGGCAGTCAACCATCAACCAAGTGGGAATAGGGTCTAGTTGACAGTGCTTGACTGGCATATCCGTGACTAGAAACGCCCACGGTTGCACCATATTTCCAGTATTTACAAAATAGTTAAAATTGAAATTTGTGAGTTTTGATAATGGATGATATACATATAGCCTATATGTGTCACGATCATACTTTAAACATAGGACAACTTTTCTTTCTACACGGACAACATTCCTTTCTGGGCAGAAAATTGAAATGTTCAAGTGAAAGAGGCCTTTAACATACATGTTAAACAACATTTGCTGTTATTCAGGTGATAATTGGCATTTATTATTATCAGAGGCCAATTGACTGAATTGCATTCCTCAACCAGGGTTGGGTACAAATACAGATAAAAGTATTTAAATACAGAGGACTTCAACTTGCATAAATATTAATTGATGTACTCCACCATTATAGCCATGGTAAGTGGAGCATCCGTGTGAAAAATGTTTCACTAATTTGTCACCAAGTGACATTGACTGATATATTGTAGGAATGGTGAGAGCAACAATATAAGTCATAATTTAATTTGGTTTGCTTTTTGGTTTTGTGTTTTTCATAAATGAGCATTTGTGGCATTTTTATGAAAAATTGTTACACTTGGATAAAGTATAATCAGGTATGATATACTAAAATATATAAAAATTCTCATAAATTTGGATCTCATTTCTTAATCTCACTTCTGCAGCCACTGTCACCTTTGACAGGTAATCTTAATAGCACTTGACTTCATGGGGTAAAATTACCCCCAGAAGGTGTCAAAAGAAATAAAAGACAGTTGATTAGTTGTTGTGAAAAAGTGCATAGGCCTATGTAGCAATTCAGTATCCTTATGAGCTTGACATGAGCGTTGGCTTTGATAGAGAATTAGGTGGTATTTGCGATCGATTAACTGAATTGCACTCAAGGGTGACCAGGAAAGTTCTGTGATTGAAAGTGTGCTCTGATTGATTTCTGGTGGAATTACCATATAGCCTCGTGCATAGCGCTGTTTTGTGGCTGACAGGTGCAGTTCGTGACATGTCACGGCGGGAATAGGTGGATCCTCTGGATCAAAACAAAGCAGACGAAACGGAAGTAAGCTGACGAATGAATGGAGTCAGCAGCAAGGGTAAAATAGCAAAATAAGTTGAATCGAGGACAAATTAGCACTAAGAATAAAGTCTATATGTAGGGGATATGAAAGGTATGGAGAAAATAGGAAGACATGTGTATGAGAGGTGAGGAGAGAAGTGCCAGAGGCGACATAAAGGCACATAGAAAAGGTGACCTGGGATGACCTCATGACCTAATTGTTGTTGTAATATTAAGTAGGATGAGTTTCTTAATGGCATCTTGTGATAAAGGCTGGAACTGACATAATTTGTTGCCTGAAAAATTGTCTTCCTCAGTAGTTGTATTTGTCGCAGAGTCCAGTTTTGACCTGATTTTCTTGATCTTTTCATCAAATAATGAGTTAAATTTGTTTGCCAGATCTTCACTGTTTATGTGATACGGTAGAGGTAATTCTTGTTTCCTGTTCAGGCTTGTGTTAAGTGTCTTGAACATGGCTTTCGAGTTTCCTTTGGTATTTTCAATCTTAATCCTGTGATCATCTGACTTCATTTGATTTATCTGGTCATTCAGCGCATTCCGTTTTGCTTGAAACATTCTCCAATCTTTCTGTAGACCTGTTCTCCTCCATAATCTTTCAGCTTTTCTTTTAGCTGTTTTAAGGCTTTTGATGTCAGCATTAGCAAAAAGGAGTAGATTTACGAAGAGTGACAAGTTTCGTAATAACAGGGGCATGTTTGTTGAGAACATCTGTGGATGAGTTGTAGAGAGCAACCAGTTCAGACAGATAGCTTGACGTTTTCTGCTGTTGCTCTTTATATGTCGACAAGTTATTCCTGATGTCAATCTTGAACTCGCGCACACTGATACTTCGAGTTTTTCTAAAAGATACTTTCTTTTGAGGATTTTGACCATTGTCAACTGACATGTTAAAGAGGACACAGTTGTGATCAGAGAGCAGGTCCCCAACCATACAATCTCTGAGAATTGAATTTCTGCGGGTTATAACAAGGTCAAGTGTATTTCCATCTTTGTGGGTTGGTGAAGATACATGTTGTTCAAGATCATACATTTCAAGAATGCTGTTGAATTGGACAACTCTGGCATCAGTTGGTTTATTCAAGTTGAAATACCCCGTTATTATGATCTCATTGTGACTTGACTGGTACTGAGCTAGGAACTGTGTAAATTCTTCAAAAAACTGGGAAATTGTATATTGATTCTGCTTAGACGGTTCAGGCCTATAAACCAGAAGGACCGTGACTATCTTGCTACTCAGATGTATTTCAATTTCCAAGTGTTCAATAGTTTTTGATTTCGTGTTTTCTTTCTTTGTTGCTTTGAGGCCTGATCGCAAAATGCAGCCTACTCCACCGCAAGGCCGACCTTCGCACGGTGAGCCTAGGTAAAAAAATTCTCCGTTTCTTTCCAATTCACCAGTCTCAACTGTATCATCTGGTTTTAGCCAAGTTTCAGTGAAAAGAAACAAATCCAACTCAAACTCATCCCTAAAATCTTTTACTAAATGAGTTTTTTGTCTCAGACTTTGAGCATTCCACAAGCAAGCGTTAAAGATATGCTTGGACGAGTTATTGGGTTTCTTGACAAAGCTAGAACAGTCTTTGTTATGTTCTGTATTAGATAAAATATCAAACTTATTGAACAAATGAGCATGGTGAGTGCTACGGATTGGTTTTGTGGACAAATTTCTGTCTTCATGGCTATTCAGACCAATGCGCAAGACATCAGAATACAGCTTGTTTTGTGTAGACATGATTTTCATGAAGGTAGTTTGTAGGATTTGCATTAACGCTTCACAGTACGGGTGAAACGAGCAGTGTATAGATAAGTGCCACACAGTAAGGGTGTAGAGTGTAGGTACAACTTACAAGTACAAGTGCCACACGGTACGGGTGTAGACACAGGTGCCTCACAGTATGGGTGAAACACACAGAGCACAGAGAATTATATGCAGTATAGAGTGTATGGACAAGTTCCACACAGTACAGGTGTAGACACAAAGAAATGTAAACTTGGTACAGGAGCTTCACAGTACAGGTGAAACACAGAGAGCAGAGATATAGTGCAACGAGCAGGTACAAGTGCCACACATTACAGGTGTAGACACAGAGAAATGTAAACTCGGTACAGGTGCTTCACAGTACGGGTGAAACACAGAGAGCAGAGATATAGTGCAAAGAGCAGGTACAAGTGCCACACATTACAGGTGTAGACACAGAGAAATGTAGACTTGGTACAGGTGCCTCACAGTACGGTTGAAACACAGAGAGCAGAGATATAGTACAAAGAGCACGTACAAGTGTCACACAGTACAGGTGTAGACACAGAGAAATGTAGACTTGGTACAGGTGCTTCACAGACTTGATACATATGCTTCACAGTACGGGTGAAACAGAGAGAGAGCAGAGTTGAGGTGGTGTTGCTGTGCAGCTTATGTTTCCTGGAAGGCTGGCAGTGTACTGAGCTCTTCAAAAGTTAAAAAAAATTCAATATAATGCTCTTTGGTGTTGTTGAAGGTGGCTGGAGTTCTTTGTGAATGCTGGAGATAGAAATTTAGACAATTAAACGTTGTATCAGCTGAAAAACGAAGGTGAAATGAGCGAAAATACAGGTCAAAACAATGTGTATAGGAAGCAGAAACAACCGTCCACGGAGCTGGAACTTTAGTAGCAAGTTTTGGCACTGAAATCACATATAATTAGTACTAAAGTGGTATTTATTAAACCAGGGGCACCTTACTATCTTCTTCTTGAAGTTGAGCTGGTGGTTGCGCATCGTGTTTCGAAACGATAAATGGTCGAACCGTCTTGTAGAAAGTTTTATACTGACTGGACCCACATTTTTCCGTCAGATAATTACGAATCGAATTTTTCCTTATTTGAGTTGTGCGATTTCGCTGTCTGCGATAGAATTCCCAATTCCTGGCAGTTGGGTAGCGATTGTATCGGTTTCTTAGTTGAGCCTTCAGATGAACATTTTTCCTTAAACTTGCATTCATAAACGGGGGTTGTCTTGGTCGAACTCGCTTGGATTTCATGGGTGCATGCGTCTCGACAACATCTGTTAGCAGTGTTTGGAAGAACCATAGCTTGTCTTCCACATCATCAAAGATAGCCCCAACATGAAAGGGGGTAACGCTTAAATCCTTGTTGAATGCATCTGCATCAAAAGATTTGTACGATCTATAGTTTATAGTCTTAGCTTTATTTGGGATGTGCTGGTGTGACATTACTCCATAGATAAAGTGGTGTACGTCACTCAAGCCATTTTCAATAATACCAGCCTCACAAAACTGACTTGATCTGTTGCACATAAGTAGATCTACCATTGTATGGTTTTCTGGATTTTTGTAGCATGTTGCCGATTTTATAAAGTTCTTGAAAGCAAACATGTCGGCAAAGTCTCTCACTTCATTTGAAGTCGTTCTTTGTAGCATATTTTGGTTAAGATCTCCCACAACAGTTATAGTTTCTGTTTCACATTCTTACAATGATGAACTGTTCAGTTGACTGTAAGCATAGGGAATCACAATACTCTCAAATGACACAGATGTAGTGATTTTCATTCTTCGTTAGACGCCTTTGTTCAAGGTTAAGAGGTTGATGCAAGTTTTGGTTGAATTTGTTTCAGGTTAAAAATGGAATTTTTTACTCAGATGGGTCCACTGATGTCCATTGTGACTTTGGAGAAAATGCTGTTTCTCTCCAAATTTAATGAAATTTTGGATCTGGGTAGCCTACATATTTTATTGCTGACGGCACCACTTTTGAAAGCATTTCCACAATAGTTTGTACTGTAAAAATTGATTTTAAATGAGAGAATTGCCAAAAATCTGTGAGAAACAGCCATCAGCCTCACTTTTATGTTTGATGTCACCATTGTGACATCACTAAAAATACCTATGACATCATAAACGTTTGTTGTGACATCACTCTCTCTCACCCAATGAGGAGACGCCATTTCTTCAATGTTTAAAGAAAAAAATCATTTCTTTAACTTCACAGGGTGAGTGTTCATTTATTTCAACATGTAGAAATATAGAAATAGGTGCCGTCAGTAGGAAATGTTGTCTATTTTCAAATAATGTTTTTGGTTTTGCCATGACTAGAAAACTAACAGAGCAATCTAAATTCTCCCAGACCCTTTCTGTAAAATCTCATGATTTTTCAATGCGACGATTCATGACCCCTGTCCCACAGGGGTCCAGGGCTAACTTCTAGCTATCTGTTGATCTATCAACCTATCTATCTATCTATCTATCAATCTATCTGTCTACTACCTATCTATCTCTCTATCTATCTGCCTATTCATTTCTTCCACGGGAGTTTCTTCAGGCCCAGAACATAACACTCCAGCCGCATGCCCCGTCTCTGACAGGTGAGGAAAGGGGGGGGCACACAACTTAAATATGGTAGGCCTATAATCATTTGCGTACAGTTACATTTCATAGAACCTATTCAAATTGGCTTACATCGGCAATTATATTTTGTTAAAAAAATTCTTGTTCTATTTACCTATCTGCCTACCATACCAACATGTATCTATCTGTCTGTCAAACTGCACATTGTTCTTGCTTACATTTTAATTTTCTTTCCACTATATGGTGCTAGCCCAAGAGACGCACAGCTGAAAGGTCAGAATATCACAACGGATGAGAGATGGAAGAGCATCAAACAGAGTGTGATGTTTGATCTCTTGCAGGACAAGGCTCGTCAATGTCCCAGGTTCAAGGAAGACCTTGAAGCCTCTCGTGGTAGGCTTATTATTGAGGACACTTCCCATGAATATTGGGGTCGGGGCTACACTGGTTCTGGTCTCAATATGCTGGGAAGACTCCTGATGACATTACGAGATAACCTGCCTGAAACTGTGAAAAGCCCCTATGTTGTCGGAAACAGCAGTGCTACGTTCCAACACAGAAGATCCAGTTTTCCAAGACAAAATGATGAGCAGTCCCGGTGTTATAACTGTGGAGAGAGATCTCACAATGCCAGAACGTGTCGTCATACCGCTCCAGTGCGATGCTATGCTTGCTTCAAGCATGGCCATAAGCAAAAGTTTTGCTCTAACCAACAGCAATAGGACATTGGCTACGATGAGTTGGCCGTAGCGTCTCCTGAGGTCTGTGACTCTCAAATACCATGCAGTGCTGATGTAAATGACTGTTTTTTATTGACTGAAGCAACTGTTGTCAGTCCTGTTGATTGTGATGTTGATGTAATCAGCAATTGTGATTTGAATAGCTTGTATACATGTGCTGAAAATGATGAGTGCAATTCAGATTCGCCCAGTCCTGTCGAGCAGTCTGATGAGACTTGCTTCCCTATCCTTACTGAGTTTCGCAGGAAATTTCAAAACAAATTGATATTTGGACATTTAAATGTAAACAGTATTAGATATGAAATTCCTGAGATAGCTGCAGTATTAAATAGCCTTGATATTTTAGGTTTGTCTGACACTAAAATTGATGAATCATTTCCAAATGCACAGTTTTATGTAGATGGCTACAATTTGTATAGACAAGATCGAAATGCTTTTGGAGGTGGTCTAATGTTTTATGTCAGTAACCAGATTCCAAGCAGGAGCAGAACTGACTTGTGTGTGAATTTGATAAGCAAGGTGTTGAATGTTTAATAATTGAAATTACTATCAACAAGGAGAAAGTATTTTTCATTTTACTATATAAGCCTCCCAATGTGAATGATGCATGTCTTGTTGACGTGATGTCTACTGTTTTGGACAAATGCTCTTCATTGTGTAAAAGTCATTTTGTTTTAGGTGATCTAAATGTTGACCTTTGCAAACACCCAAATTCCTTAAATGATGTATTTGATGTGTATGATCTTAAGAACATTGTTACTGAACCAACCTGCTTTCGTAATGTTAATAATCCGTCTTTACTTGATCCAATAATTACAAATTCTCCCAGGAGACTTATAAGGTCGCATGTCACAAGGTCGTACAATTTGCGTTACATGGCCGTTTTGGACCAAAAATTTTTTTCTTCAAAAATTTCTAAAATAGACTCAGGACAACCAATTAAAACCAAAATCCAAAATGGTTATGCAATAATTAGGTCTGTATATGGCAATAACAAATTTTTTCACTACATAAATCAATAAAAAATCCAGATTTCAAATGCGTTTATCTCGAAAACCACTTCATTCCACTAAATTTTCTGTAAAATACAAAGTACTCCATGTATCACCATGAAATTGTCACTGAAGTTGGCCAAGACAATGATCTTACTGATTTGAGCAGTGAAAAGAAGTATCTCTTCTCCAAAACTAAGACATAGATCCACAAAGTTATGATACAGCAACCCACACTAAACATTTTCAAGCATCATGTGTATAACTAAGCTAGAAGTCTGAGTTCATCTCAAAATCTCAAGTAAAAGGTTTCAAAACATTACCAATATACCTACGAACTAATTCAAACATCTTACTTCAATAATCATCGAAAATTTACTTGACGTCTCACATATGTCTTCATTGTCAATTTTTGTGCGGTGATAAGAAATCAATATCACAAGTGAGTATGTAATTTCAGAGCAATCCTTATATTTTGATAGAAATTCCTGTCCTTTTTCATGATATGAGGGCACAAAAGTAAATTATGACTAGTTATTCATTGGTTTGATCACTTTTTGGTCATTTTTGAAGTCCAGTACACTGCTATGAAGCCAGCAAAAAACCCGTAGCAGTAATGCGTCCATGTGTTACATTTTTTTCAGGGTTATTCAGAGCATCACAGAAGTCACAAAATCATTGCAAATCTAACAATATTTTATACCAAAGTAAACGCTGATTTATGAGCATTTGGACAATAGCACTTTCCACATTGTATGACTGTACTGGTTTGAGTTCCAGTGGTTTGAAACTTGTAACCCCCCTCCAACTTGACTTTTTTTTGCAGGTGTTACAAAACTTTCAGGGTAAACTAGACAGTCTGTACAGCTAGTGGTTTACTTGCACACAAAATCTGAGATATGCAATTGAAAGTATAACTCATGAGCATTTATTTGAAGTTCATAGCTTCACTATTAACAGTTTCAGACTAAATTTTAAAAAACATGTTGATTTTTTTTGGCAAGAGGGACAGGTTGACGTTACTTTGCATAAAGGACTCTACAGAAGGCCTGATAACACTTAGACAGACAATGTAAGCTTTCCGGGCTTTACAAGGAATTGGGTATTACTGCAGAGAAAAGATATCTTTTGTCATTGGCATGCAATCTCATTTTTAAGATGATTTTTTCAAATCTGATGTAACGAGGGACACAAAAAAATCACCTGTTTTCTCAAGGTTTTTGGTGGCTAACAGCCTTATTCTGTAAGGAAGATTAATTTTTTGAGGTTGATATGAAACAATCGAAGCTAAGCATTCCAGTGATGTATAATAAGTGATGCCAAGTACAAGATATGTACATGTAATCATCACATGAATGTAAAATATCTCACATTTTACGACATCACGACACACGACCATAACTCATTTAAATGTCAATATTGCTGTTAGCGACTGTCACAATCTTGTTTGTGGTTTCACAAAAGTTAATGCTCCTAAAGTTGTACCTAGAAAAATTGTCTACAGGAGCTTTAAAAACTTCAATAATGACAAATATGTGAATGATCTGAAATTAATTCCTTTCAATGTTTGTTCAATTTTTGATGTTCCTGATGATCAAATGTGGTGTTATAACAAACTAATTACTCAAGTTATTGATGATCATGCTCCCCTCAAACAGAAAACTGTGAAACGCCAACAGGTGCCATATATGAACTGTGAACTAAGGAAAGCTATCAATGTAAAAGCTATGTTGAGAAGAAAATATAACAGATGCAAGACCAATTCTACTTGGGATAAATACAGAAAACAAAGAAATCTTGTCAATTCTTTGAAACGAAAATCCATAAAAGTATATTTTGAAAAAAGATGTACAGATATTAACAATGGCAAAGACTTTTGGAATACAATACGACCCTTTGTTAGCCATGGTTCACATATGAGCAACTGTGTATCTTTATTGGAAAACAACAATATTGTGTCTGATTCTGAATGTATAGCAAACATATTTAACCAATATTTTGTTGATGCAGCCAAAGATCTCAGTGAGCCTCTTCAACTTTCAAGCATGTCTACACAGGAAATTATTACTTACTACAAAGATCATATGTCAATGAGCACCATTCAAAGTCATGTTGGAGATTAAAAGTTTAACTTTGACAGTATATCATATGAAACAGTTTTGAAGAAATTGGGATTGCTAAATGTTAACAAAAGTAAAGGATTTGACAACATTCCAGCAAAATTGATCAAAATTGGTGCTGATGTATTATGTCACAGTTTGACAGATATTATGAACTCATGTGTAACAAGGGGAATTTTTCCTGACAGCTTGAAACATGCAGAGGTGACACCTATATTTAAGAAAAATGATGCACTAATCAAAAGTAACTATAGACCAGTAAGTTTATTAACAGTGATCTCAAAAATTTTTGAAGGAATCTATTGTGATCATATGATGAATTACTTTAATGAAATATTGTGCAAAGAGTTATCTGCATACAGAAAAAAACATAGCTGTGAGAGTGTCATTCTCAAATGTGTTGAAAACTTTAAACTGTCGCTTGATGCAAATGAAGTAGTCGGTTGTGTGTCAATGGATCTCTCTAAGGCTTTTGATGCTATACCCCATTCCCTACTAATAGCTAAATTATCATCATATGGCCTGTCGGATGATGCTTTAAACCTAGTAAGAAGCTATTTATCTAATAGGAAGCAAAGAGTAAAGATTAATGGTGTGAAAAGTGAATGGATGTTCTTGGAAAGAGGGGTTCCCCAAGGGTCTTTATGGGGACCTGTGTTATTTAATATTTTTCTAAATGATCTGTTATTGATTTTAAAAAACAAATGTGACATTTATAACTACGCAGATGATAATTCCCTAGTAGTTCACGATCAAGATCCATCAATTGTAAAATCATCCATGGAAAATGCATGTGAAATAGCAATTAACTGGTTCCAACAGAATAACATGAAAGCTAACCCTGACAAGTTTCAGGCTATGGTTTTATCAAGGAGAAAATGTCAAATTGAATTTAATGTCGATAATTGCCTCATACAGAGAATGAACTGTATAAAATTGCTAGGGATCCATATTGACGATGAACTTAAGTTTTCTAATCACATCCAGCACCTGACAGTGAAAGGTGCAAGACAAGTTAATGCTTTGTCCCGATTGAGTAAGATCCTTAACACAGAAAGCAAACTGCAATTAGTAAATTCCCTGATCTTATCTAACTTCAGGTATTGCAACACTGTATACTTTCATTGCAGCAAAAAAGACATACGTAAAATGGAAAATGTTCTCAAAAGAGCTCTCAAGTATGTTTTCAAAGATTATGAAAAAAGTTATAATGATCTACTAGCTAATGCAAATATGGTCTCATTGTATGTAATGAGACTTCGTGACACTATGTTAAATGTGCATAAAGTAAAACTAGATTGTTTCCCTCCAATTAATTCTAGTCTCTTTCAGATCAATAGAAATGGCTATAACACTCGCTATGAACTAATGGTGCTACCAAGATATGATACTGTTACATATGGCTGTAATTCATTCAGATTTCACAGTGCTGTCATGTACAACAAATTGCCTAATGATTTTAAACACCTTAGTGTGCATGATTTTAGAAAGTCTATAAAAGATTGGAAGCCTGTTTGCCAATGTGGCACTTGTATTTTATGTACTTTGAGATTTTAACGTTGACGTGCATGTTTATGAATGGTAACTTTGAATTTTTAATGTCTATTTTTAATTCTCACCATCATTTGTAAATAACTCATCCTTTCATCATTGTGTTTTCTTTTTTAGTCGGTTAAAAGCATTTTGCTTGTGTTTATTTGTTGTATATGTGATCCGACTTTAAATAAAAGTTTACTTACTTACTTTACTTACTTACTTATATTTCAATCATTTTGTTTAAAGTTACCCTACCCCCCCCCCTTTCAAGCCCCCCCCCCTCCTTTCCAACGCTTTTGTCAGCACCACGTGCTGCAGCAGAACATACTGCCATGACAGTTACCCCTTGTATAAATCTGCCAAGACAGCTGCATGGGAGTACATGATATGGGGGGAGGCATGAAGTTAAACCTACAGCCATGACACAGGTGACAGGTGTGACTATCATGGCTCCACTTCCACTTGGCAGCTTGATTTAGATATTACCAAAAATAAAGCAAAATAAATGCTTCCCTGTACTTTGTATGACAAATCCATCGTTTTTTTTTAGGGGGGGAGTGGCACACATAGTACCAGATCCCTGATATAATTGGGTCACTTTCCCAGAATTTTTTAATGTCAAAGAAATGTTAACATTCACCTGGGGTCTAAAGTCTCCATTTGAAAATTCACCAGAAGATTTTGGCCACCATTTTTGATGCTTTGATCAGAATCTAATATATTCATGAACTTATTTATTTCAAGACTGGCTAAAAGAATTAATAAATCTAAAAAAACAGTCCCCCCCTAAATATTATGGCTGTCAACTTACTTAACTTATTACTTCAATACATGCAAGTATCTCTGCATATATATGCAAGGGTCTACAAAATGTGTTAATCGGCAAGCTACATGGACCCCCTCCCTCTGAGGTCATGGGGGTAACTTTTATAGCTGTACATTGAGTAATACAAAAATTTTTAAAAAATAACCCATGAAATACTTGCTAATTGGATCTATCTATCTATCTATCTATCTATCTATCTATCTATCTATCTATCTATCTATCTATCTATCTATCTATCTATCTATCTATCCATCTAAAGTGCCGCCTGTAAGTATGTGAAACGCATGACATTGTGCCATTGCATCAATGCTAAACATCCTCCGCCTACCTGCTTGTGGAGGCATGAATTTTCATCGGATGAAAGGGAAACAAAGTGGGTCATAAAGGCCGATGTGTGAGGCAAGTGGGATAAAAATAGCAGCCCATTTTCTTCGCTGTAGTCGGAGTTAGGTATGGGTCAAAGTCTTTGATAAGTAAGTGAACCACCCTTCCCTATGTTTTAACATTGGGCCTGCGTTTCACTTACTTATCAAAGACTTTGACCCATACCTAACTCCAACTACAGCAAAGAAAATTGGCTGCTATTTTTATCCCACATGCCTCACATATCGGCCTTTATGACCCAAAATGTTTTCCTCTCATCGGATGAGAATTCGTCCTTCCAGAAGCATTTTGATTAAGGATGTTTAAAATTGATGCAATGGCACAATATCATGCGTTTCACTTACTTACAGGCGGCACTGTACCTATCTACCTATCTACCTATCTATCTATCTATCTATATTCCTACTTCTTTCTTTCTTTCTTTCTATCTCAGGCCAGATCTTAAGACCATTTGTGAAAAAAAGCAGAAAATCTGATTTTTCCTTATATTTGCCCATTGCTCTTTCTTTCTTTAAATTGTTTTTCGGCCCATAAAACTCAATATTGGTCCACTCACCATCCAAAATAGATATTTTGTATGCTTTTAATTGTATAGATCCGTGATAGAACTTATGAATTAAGTTGAGATAGAATTTAGGGGGGGGGGAGAGGGGGTGGCTGAAAAGGGCTAAGAAAGGAGGAAGGGGTTGGGTCTAATTGACACATATATCTCAGTTGACCTACTTAAGGTTCCAGTTCTAGTCAAAGCAGTACACTGGAGTACACTTTCAGTGAAGGACATGTAAAGACAGGACTGTCATATAATAAGCCTGTTCTTCAAATCTGGGAGAATTACCATATTTTAAAATTATTTTGAGTTACACTGTATAATGTATGTTAAAATGGGATTGAAGAAATGCATTAAAATGGATGGATACCTTGATGGATGGACTCAGCTGACCAATTATGTGAGTCAGATTTTCTAAACATATAGATAGACATATAATTATCGCCCATGCTATGCATAGGGCGATTATGCTTCTGTGCTGAAATCTACTGAAGGGGTGAAATTACCAATGCTGTAGCCTCAACCAGCCCAGTGTGGAAGTTCAAATCATATGTATATTGCATTAATGATATTGTAGATGTGCACAACGGATCGTTTTTCCAGTTAAATTGAACATTGAATAATTTAGTATCATCAGATTTAGAGGCTATCCAAGGTCCAGAAGGTCTCCATTGGCGCCGCCATTTTCCCTTCCACAGTGTCCGTCATTACGTCGCATCGCCACTAGGGGCGTTGTAGTGTTAATTGCCTACCTCATTCATAGGTGTCGCCTGAGTCAACAGAAGTAGCAGACGATCATTTGAGCATGCGCAGTACCGTCATTTGCGATGTTATGAAAATTCAACAAGTCAAGCAAACATGCACTTTGTGGCTCACTCGTGCGTCTCACAGAAACCTATCGCATGTGTATGAACTCTACTCAACACGAGTAACATGCTGATGTGACTAACACAGCTGAGAAGTGAGTCTTTCTGCTCCGAAATTGCCTCTGAAACTGTCACGTTTTTTCAAAGGACAAATTTGTGCATGAGGCCGAGGGGGGCACTTGTGTGTCATCAGTAACATCACTAACTTGAAAATTTTTATCATGCAGAAAATTAAAAAGCCAAAAGTTACAGAGTAACACATTCTTTATTTAAATACAGTTAATTAAGGGGCAGACTCCGTAGAGAGTAGATCTCAGTAGGGGATTCAGAAAGGGAGGGGGCCCATACAAGGAGTACCTCATAAAGTTCAGACATAATCTCAGGGCGCCTCCAGGGCCCTCCTGGTGGACCATATCTGACGCTGAGAGAGAAGGCCTTTACTTCATTGTTTATTATGCTTGTCAAGTTTTTATTGAAGATTTTTAAAAATATATTTCTATAAGTCAAGAATTAAGATTTTTACCTCTTTTACATCATTTTTGATGATTTGGATTTTTTTTAAGGTTCCTGGTGGGCCCCCCTGAGGTGGTGGGCCCCAGGGCACTGCCCTCTGGCCCATAGGGCCAGTCCGCCCCTGGGTATAGCATCAACTGTCATTCAATTCAAAAGTCTGCCCAGCCATGACTGTCATCTTTACATAGTTTTGGTTGTGTGTAAATGTGATACAGCCAGTCATTTAAGTCCCTGTGGGACAGCATTACGATGCATTTTAAAAGCGGTCCGTTCAATCTACACACTAATTCTACTTGTACATGTCCCCAATTATCGTCAATAAACGGCATATATGAATTGCGGGCTAGCGTTTGCGGGAAAAGTGTGTAAAATGCGGATCCCTATTCGCATAGTTTAGCCACCAGGCATTATCAAATGAGCAGCAGTCCCCATTAATATAAGGACCCTTGTGCACATCATCTTCTCCTGTAAAACATGTGGGGCATGGGCGATGCTGTGCCATTATATGTGCTTGTTAACAGATAGTTGTAGTCAGCTAGATAGAGATAAATTCATTGATTGCTGTGTTAGATGTGACTCAGTCTGCATGATATATACATGTAGTTTTGGGTTGCTGATTTGTCATTGATTAGTTTGACATTAAAATTGTGAGCATGTGAACATTAATTTATTAATATATGGTATTACGTTTTGATAACTCTGTTTACATTCTACCCTGCATCATGATGCACTCAAAAATGTGTTCGGAGTCTGATAAATCATATAGAAGTTCAAAAATGTTCTGTATTAAAATCAAAGGCATAGATAAAACAGAATAAATAGGATATTCTCAGAGTTAAAAAAGTATGAAAGGGTGAGCATGCAAGGCGGCCAATTGCTGGGTCTCGGGTTCAAATCCAGCTCTTGCCAGATCACCTGGGCCTATGTTGGACAAATGTTTCAGTCATCCTCCACCTCATTGCCGAAATACCTATCTTCTTGATTTCTTTTTTCTATTTGTCTGTCTTTTTGTACATCTAGATAATTTTCAAGCATTTCTATCTATCTATCTATCTATCCATCTGTCTATCTGTCTATTTGTCTATCTATCTATCTTTCTAACTATCTATCTATCTGTCTATGAAAGGAGGGTTAGTTCAGTGGTAGCATGCTGGGCTGTCAATGGTTTGAATCCAGCTCTTGTCAGATCAGGTGGGCCTATGTTGGGTAACGGTTTCAATCATCCTACTCCTCATTTACATGTCCTGTCTTTTGATATTAGCCCACCAAGTGCATAGATGCAGGCCATAAAGTGCCAATCATCCATCTAGCTGTGAAACTACAATTAAGGAAGCAAGCACAAACTAAGCAAACAGTTGGATGTAGAATTTTGACAGTCCTGATCTTAAATACATTGTTCATGTGAAACAAATATGGCTCTGACGTGTGGTACTGCGTTTAAAAACAGTAGGCCTACTTGTATGACACAAATATGATAATTACATCTAGGCCTATAAATATTATATTATATAGGTGAATTGAATTGCTGTGTTGCTCAAGAATAGTCTACCAGTGTAATTTATTGTTAAATGAAACAAGCATAGATCTGTAAGATATACAATTATGCATGGTCGATGATTATAAGGAATACATTTTTCAGCTCTGTATACAATTCTATTTTTGAGAAATACATGTATAAGTTACTCAATAATCAGAGAGAAATTAAACTGAATGATTGATGTATATATATATATTACGGATGATAGCATATTTGTGTATGCATAATATTTCAGGCCTCCATCCGGGCCTGGAGAGGAGGGGGGATGGGGGTGTGGTGTACATACAATCCTATATTGGACCTCAGGGGCGTATCTAGAAATGGCCTGAGGGGGCGGGGCCATTACATGGGGTGAATACGGGGCGCTCCGTGGCGTTTCCTATCTCTTCCATGTTAATTTTTGGCCCGAGGGGGGGGGGGGGTCATGGCACCATGCCCCCCCCCTAAATACGCCACTGTTGGACCTTTACTCCCCAAATTCTTGACTTATGCCCCCTCCCCCTCGAGACCTCCTAGTATGATTGTTCACAACAATTATAAACATGACTGTCTTGTGGAGGCGACGCCACTGGATGTTACAAACTGCCTGCCTTTAGCAATACACACTACTCTAGAGACGCTAGCTGTAACCTCTGCAACAGCATTATGTTTCTTCGAGCTCATCAGTCATGAATTATGTTTCAAAATCGAGAGGTCTCAACTCAGATTTTCTTTAAAAGCAGTGTTCAAGTAATATATTATATAGTACAGGCCTAGAGAGAATTTAATAAAATGGCATGATTTATAACACAACATGATTGGACAGGCACATGTAGATAGAATGAGTAATCTAGCCTAGGATAGGCAGGTATATATGTATATAGAAAGATCAATCTATAGTTGGTTTGAAAGAAGAATATTATTTTTTGGCAACCACAAAATATAGTTGGATTCATGCAAAGACTTGTTCGATAAATAGATAGATGGATAGATAGATGGATAGATAGATAGATAGATAGATAGATAGATAGATAGATAGATAGATAGATAGATAGATAGATAGATAGATAGATAGATAGATAGATAACAAATTTATTGAAACAAGTATCAAAATCCTTTCCAACTTCTACTTTCACATTGGCTCACTCTTGACCAAAGATTTCTTTTATACAAGCAAAGATTTCTTTTATTTTGAAAACAATACTTCTATGAAACAAAATAGAAATGTCATAACCGGAAACCGGTGAGTGTTGCGCTGCCCGGACTTAGTCCTAAGGGTGAATCACACATGTATCTGTAGTTAGTGTATATCCCTCCGCGTAATATTTCTGTCAAATCTTCGCTCACAGGATCACTGCTGTCTTGTCTAAATACACATTTCCTGGCCATCCCACTGACCCAAACTATCCACCAGTCTTTGATTTTACTCTCCTGTCTTTCTGCCCAGGAGTAATTTACCAGCTTGTTATTGCTCTCTTATTTACGATTGGCACCACTGTTATTCCTTAAAAAAAAAACGTGCAAGCACTTTTAAGAGTTGCTTGCATCTATCTATCTATCTATCTATCTATCTATCTATCTATCTATCTATGTGTTTAGCTGTCCATCTATCTGTCTATCTATCTGTCTATCTATCTCGAGGCCTTCCCTTCCTTCCCCCACTACATTCGGCATAATTACAAAATAGCCCCCGCCCTCTGATAACGGAATGAGCGAGACCATTGAAAAGCATAGGCTGCCACTCATTCCGTCAGAGGTGCGGGGCTTATTTCGTGATTATGCCCTACATTCCTCCCTTCATGCCTTTGTTCATTCCTTTGTTCAATCCTTCCTTCATTCCTTCCTTTCTTCATTCCTTCCTGCAATCTTTCTACTGAATTTGTAAACACTGGATCTAGCTGGCACTAGGATGCTTTAAGGACAAATTTAGTATAAACAACTTGTTGATAACAGCTAACTTTTACAGTTAACATCAAACAGGACTGCTACAAGGTGTGTCATGTTACTCACACATAGTTCCATGTGATAAATAGACATTCTTGAAGTATAAAGTATATGCTGACCTGCTTTTTTCACTTCTAAGGGAATACTTGATATGTGAACATGAATTAAGGTATGTTTTTCTTTAGGCTTTCTTATCATTGTCAGCTTATAGTAAATAACATGTCACATGAAATATTGTCTATTAGATTTTTAATATGATTGCACCATTTTCAATAAACTTCCTGTTGAGATTAATTGAGTACTAGCAAGCACTGACATAGACCAACTGCACAAATCAAGTAAAAAAAAATCATTGTACTTATATTTGAAATTAAAGATTAGATCTGCCAATTCTACATAGAATTCAACTTGCATTAAAATAACACAAACTGGTGAATTCACAACATTGGGGTGATATGAAACAATACCAATCAACACAATTGCATGTTTTTCAGAATTAAGTGAGTTCAATTCATTTTATTAGTCCAGTAGAGCCCCACTATGTCATAGGAACCCAAAAAGCTGTAAAACAAATCCAACTGAATTGAAAGCGAGTGCCCCCCCTCAATGATGACTGTGATGCAGCCATAGTCCTGTGCCCTGCTATGTGAATGCATACAGGCCAGGAGACCAGGCTAATGCAGCCATAGCTACACTGGGGGAGTGTGTGTGTAGAACTGGGCAAGAAATACTTTCAAAATGTCACAATAAAGGCACTAAATATTAGTTTAAAGATTCGGGGACAAACTTTATGACAGTAACGTAACATACAGTGAAGAAGGGCTCTGAAAGTAGTGGCAGGTGCCCAGTAGCTTTTACATAAAATTGGGGCAAGAATGTTAACATTTCAGTGTGTGCAAAAAAGCTTGCTTACGAAACCAAGGCTTGCCCAAGTGGGGGCACCCCCAGGGCAGCGCAATTATGACAAATATTATATGGGCATTTTCTCTGAAATGAGTACTACAAAATGGACACAATGACAAAAGTGCAGCTTCATCCCCAAGAAAAGTACTTTTTTTTTCAAAAAGGGGTGAAATAGGTCTCTTTGATGTCAGTGGTGGGTCAGGGAGAGCAGGTAGTCTTGCCCAAGGGGCAAAGGGCACGTGGGTCAGATAAGGTGCTAATTGAGTGACTGACAGATCACAGCTGAGGACATGGACCACATGTGTTAAAGGTACCAGGGTTTCTGTTGAAACATACAGAAGAATCTGGCAAAAAGAGACGAAACAGTCTATTAAGAGTGCATGGTCAATTGAATATCAGCAGGGGGTGTAGACATGAGTGGGTATGTCGCCTGGTTGCCACAAAGCAAAACGTGACGAAAGGGAACACCACAAGTAGGTAAAGGATAAATTGTACTGTACCACCACTGTGTATTATTAACGCTGAAGGAGCCATGAAGTATTTTACCTGCCATTGTGATTCATGCATTTCAAATAAAATTCAGAAGCTGTGAACATTGTATTTGTGTTTCCTTATTTATGACAACATGCATGTCTCCGCCTTTCTAATAACAACTAAATTGTTTCATTCCTGATGTAAGAAAACATGGTTTCAAACCCATTTAAATCAATGCATTGAATTTAATGTGCTCAACAGATATAAATATATGGTGATCAAATTGGTATATGTCAGCTGAAGGAGTATGCAAATTGAATACAGTCATTTTTAATGTAGTTATAATAGCAGTCGCTGTTACTCAGTATTTAGTCATAAATACCTGTTTTAGTCGAGCGTCTTTAGATACGTCAAGTCGTTCTTCGCACATGCGCATTGCAGTCGCTGCGTACAACGCCCCTAGCGGCGGATCGTCACATTCTTCCCCATTTTGAAAGACCGTCGTCCTGTAGTCTTGAAGATCTGGAAGATCTTGGTTGTCATCCTGTCCCCGCTAAATAGCCAACCGCACACTGGCATGGGCACCGTAAAGCACCGAGTCAGCGCAGTTGCTAACTGAAAGGGGGGAACAGGACAGTCCGGTAACAACAAGCGAGATGACATTGACATATATTATCCTAAACCCATAAGGGGTGCTGTGTGAATTGCCGTAGCCTTGAAACTTCTGAAACTTCTAAACTTCCTACGTTATGGTGAAATGGTGCCGTGGCTTGAAACTTCTGAAACTTCTGAACTTCTTACGTTACGGTGAAATGGTGCCGTGGCTTGAAACTTCTTAAATTTATATGAAACGTATTTACATGGGAATTGGGAGTCATACAACTCACCAGGAGCAGATTATTATAACACAAGTGCAACAAGATAGCATTCTACATGACAGACAGCTCAGGTTGGGTACACTTGGTTATTCTTCGTACGGAACTTCCTCCAGGCTGATTTGTCACACTCAGATGTCCATCAGGTTCAGAAATGACATCACAATCAGAGGATCCACTCATGAAGCCAGAGCTATCACTGCTGGTTTCTTGAAAGCGCTGCATCATGGACTTCCTTCTATGACATGGAATATGGTGGTACTTCTGGTGTAGTTGTGGCTGATGGACCAAGTAAAACTGGTGTTTCTCTTCTCTTCCCTTAATCAATTCGAAGCTGATGAACGCATCATGTACCTGGATCGTCTCCTTGCTGGTCTTAGGTTTCCTGTGTCGAGGTCTTTTCTTCTTTGTTAATCTTGGGCGATGGAAGTTCTGGCTGGAAGTGCCACAGCTTTATGAGTCACAAGGATAGGACGGCTTATAGATGCAGTCTGATGGATAAAGATGTCTTACTGTCTCATAGAATGGATTGGCATTCACTTGAGCAGCAGGTTCTGGCACCTCAGGTTCTGACATCGGATCACAAGACTTTAGAGATGTAGATGGAAGAGAGGGATCCTGCTCTTCGAAAGCAGGGATGTCCATAGATGAAATATCCATAAATGCAACTTCATCAGCACTTGAACTGAGAATCGCCATAGTCTTCATTCTACACAAAGTGTCACTTATCTTCATGTAAACTTTCTCCATCTGCTGTCGTTCTTTCACAAATTCTGCAACTGTGTCACACATCTTCTTGCGCAGGTCCTCGCTTCGCTGTCGTCCTTCTGCCAGTAACACTTCATGATACTGCAGTTCTTGCTCCAGTTTCACCAAGGATGGCTGCTTCATATTGCACAAATTTAGCTGGTGTTCATCAGAACAGGAGTCATTTTGAACAAGGGAGCATGGTCCTTGTCCGCAGAATGTATCATTCACAATAGATGAGGGAAGCAGGCATGCACCTGCTGTGGAAGGGCTGGTCAGGCATTCACCTGACATGGTGAGAAGGGGATGAGTTGAAGAAGGTTGAGACACATAGTTTGTAGATGAGCAGCTTTGTAACTTCGTAATTTCTTCATTTGCAATCATAGAGTTTCGCAGACATAGGTTATTGTCCTGACAGTCACTTTGAGCTGGACTCTGGGAAGCTCCATTAGAAAGTCCAATGTTCCTTCCAAACATCTCCCAAAGTTCCGCCACTGAAGCAGAAGCCAAGTCTATATCCATTTCTGTAGACATGACTGGTGACAATGATCGTAGCTATTATTTTATGAATAATGTTGCATAATCCAGCATAATCCACTCTCTCTTTTTTTTTCTTTTTTTTTTTGAAAAGTCAAATAATCGACATTAGGCAGCCAAATAAATAAATCAGCATGCTGCACAATGTGTCAAATTAATATTTTGACTCCCAAATAAAATTGTATTAAAACAAGCCAAAAGTCAGTACTTAAATTCCCTCAGCTCAAAGCACATTCAAAACGATTCTTTCAACTCCAGAATATCACAATAGTCTAGATATAATCCACTGAATGAACAATGTTTGTAACAGCATTCACACACCACATTAATTGGAGAAACAAACGTTCATGCATGGAGAGTTCAACAGCTGACTGGAGTTTTGCTGAGTCAGTGTTCAGTCTTTAAATCAAAGTGTAAAAATATGAAAATTTTTCACTGACTGTCAAAATAATTAGAAAATATAAGAGAGAATGACGTAATTGTTAATATTTTGTAGATGATTGGCTTGTATTTTAGTTCATATGAGAGGATTGATGTGGATTAGAAATATAGATACTCATGTTGTCAGGATGGCAGTCCATGCTTCTTCATTGGCATCCAAGCCTGTGTAATTTTCTTGGCCTCCAAATGTCAGGAATCCAACATCACAGGCTGCTTATAAATGTCCATAAGCTCCTCCTCACAGATAATTCACAAAAAAATCCCATTCTGGCACCAATGTGATAGCGCGGCGTGGGTATAAAGTATGGATATACTCTGTGAGGTCTGCTCTCTTCTGTGTCTCTGCTTCAACTACTGTTACTCAAGAGTCTCTCAACAGGTGGCATGGCAGTTCCTCCAAGAGTCACTCACAGGTGGCACCAATTACAATATGACAGTGCTGCTCACTGCCACAGCCTGTATGGTGGACGGACAGCATCGACACTGATCATAAAACTAACATTTCCTGCGATTACAATCTGTAACTGGTAGTAGTACGTAGTGTGTTTTCCTGTAGAAAAGTTGCCATTG
>JAPTHN010000131.1:254725-471358 GCA_026936325.1 Platynereis dumerilii
AAACCGCATTCGAGAGTTTGCCCTCTTTCCGGAAGTTCTCACCCACAGCTTCATCAAAAGCACTGCAAATCCCTTTTAAAGAGTGTGTTCATGCTCGTCTTGGCCCTATACAGTTTTGAGTTAGGTTTGGAAGCAGTAGACAGAGAATTGGATCAAAATTTTAGAATTGGGTGTATTGTGTTTTCACATCAGTTTTGGGGGTCACCAAAGTTTGAGTATCCCTTTATAGACAATATCCTTCAATCCATTCAGCTGTGATTTGAGGAACCCTTCAAAATGATAAAAAAGATAACCTATTTATTGAAATTCATTTTTGTGGCTTCAAGTTTCAAAATATTTGCTTGAAAGAGGTGTTCCTTTAATTTTTTTGAGCAGTGTAGTAATTAGTAAATTAATATAAATTAAATAGATGAGTGAAGACATGATATCTTTGATTCAAAGATCCACACACATTTCAGTTATGACAAATCAAATCAGCCCATTCTCCACCCCAGAATGAAACACGTACTTTATGGACTTTTTGCACTTTCATATAAACACCGGCGTTCATTCTGAAGGAACAAGAAGGACGTCCTTCATTCTCATGTATAGATTACACAACTGTTGAGAATGAAGACCATTCTTCATTTCTACACAATTCTACAAAATAAAAGCTGGTCTTCATTCTCTCAAATTCAGGATGAAAATTAAGAATGGTCTTCATTGCTTGAGCAAATTAAATACTGTACTTCATTATTTAGCCGATTGAATGAAATGAAGAATAGTCTTCATATCCAGTCAATGATATTAGGCTTACTCCAAACTATTTGGCTGAGAGAATAATCATGGAATTTAAGCTTGTTCATTTTCAAATTATAAATGAATGAAAGATCTACCTTATTTTTGCAAATAAAGATTGGGCTTTATTTTTTAATATGAATCAATGTTGAATCCCTCATTTCCAAAATCGTGGTCCGTTTGTCAGAATGAAGTCCATGCAGGGGGTGGATCCAGGAATTTTTGTGGGGTAGGCTACATGTTCTTTTTTTGTTTTTTTTACTGAATAGAAGTATGAAGGTTATATCAGATTTTAGGAGAGGGGGCGGGGTTATTTCGTTTAATGACCCCCCCCCCCCCCCATCTTAGTTTGCAGCTTTCATATACTGTGCCCGCATCGTTCTGTGTCCTCCTGTCCTAATTAGCCTACCTAGTGCATAAATACAGGACATTAAGCCCCAATCATCCATCCATCCCTACTCCAAGTCGTTGGGAGGTTCACTCTATCCTTAAATGTTATACTTAATATTGAAATTCTACAAATATGATGCATCTTATTACAGTGGCCTTAAAAAAAATATCATTGCTCAAAAACACCATAAACTATTTCATATAATTTTTTAACATAGAGCAATTTTTAAAAACTATTTTTAAGATAAATTATCTATATAGTTCAAGTACCCTTTACTGATTACATAACCTAAGATGTCCATTGAATGCATCATTGCTCAGGTATCAAATTAGTCTTATCTCATTATCATTTCTTGAAACCTTTCCATTGTATTACTTTTATAATAGCATTTATTATATAAGTATAGCTGATCTATTTACATATTTGCAAGTTATATTCAAAATTGATGAACTGTATTCTTGTAACTATTACAGAATTGTCTGGTTAATTTTGCAATATTTTAATTATTATCAAACCTCATAGTACACGGCCTTATGTCATTTAGCGGTATTTTTTGGAAAGCCTAACAATCTTGTACTTCTTGGAAACCTGAGGAGTTGTAGTAACATTTGGAATCTGTAACCATAGCAACCAAGGTCAGTTTTTCTAAAAATTTTAGAATTTTCATATTTCATTAAAACCATGGTCCAAAACCAGAATCTAAGTATCAGGATTAATAAATGCACAAAATCTGATTTTTTTGGTCAAGTGACCTTTGACATCCAGGGTCGTTGTCATGGTAACAAATGCTACCGAAGGTCAAAATTCAAGGTTTTTTAATCTCAGTTGAACTTTACGGACCTCGCATTGCCCAAGTTACCATCAATTTCAACAATCATTGGAGTCATTAGTGGAACCAGTATGTGTACTGTTTCTATACATATGCACATTACAGTGGTGGCCATGGAAACCAGGTTAGAAGCAAAACTTCAAAGTCATGTCTGCTCAGTAACGTCTAAATTGACTAATTGGGCAACTTTGATGTCACCAATGTACTATTTTATCACACCTGGGTTGAGATATTTTTTAAGTTTTGCATTTATTTAACCAGCACTCCGTGTAAAAATCAGGCAATGAGTTCGCATGAAGGTTCTCAGAATTTCTTGATATTTTGCAAAAAGTTTATATCACCTTTTAATAACTCAGTGGTAACTTCAAATATTTTTTTAAAAATTTTGTATGCCCAGGGTAGGCCTTTAAAAAATTGATGTTTATCACCTCGGACAGCTGCAAATTTGACAAAAATGCCCTAAATTAAGGTCAATTTTGTACATCCTATTCACATACTTATATTCTTCTTCTTCTTCTTCTGTAGTTATTTTCCGCCTCTTGTTCAGACGAACCTCCATTTCGAATAATATAAAATCATTATAAAATCCTTTGGAGTGATAAAAGTTGCAGTTAAAAACAGTTTTGTAATAATCCGTTCGGATAATTGGCTACAACTAAGATACTGGCTACGGCTACGGCTAGGTTAAAAACTAATATAGAATAAGATAAAATCTGTACAAGTGTCCAACGATTTTATTCTTAATTGTGACGTTTCCGGGCTTATGAAGGGAGTACAGGATCTCTGCACGGCATGGTCACTCCTGGGCTGCTCGGGCTACCCGGGCGTGATTCAAACCGCAAGGAGTCTGTAGTTATTCCACAACGGCAGTTCCTTGAAGACGGTAGTCCCGTTCTCTTACAAGGTTGAGGCATATTAGATTACAAATTTTATTGATGTGGCTTCTTTCCCTCAGGGGAATTTTTACAACATTCAGTCCAGTTCCGTGAGTGCCTATGTAACAGTCCCCATTCAGATCGCTGAGCATATTTCCTCGTCCTCCATTGGTGGTCTCCTTCCCGCTTCCTTATAGCAATCTTTCAATCTTATAATGCTCCTCCTTCTGCACTCTTCCAGGGCTTGACATTTAACTAACACGTGAACTATATCTTCTTCTTCCTTGCCACAGATGTTACATGTTGCGTTGAATCTAATAATTGTGGAGAATTCTGCCTTCGTCTTTTCTGTCATGAAGCGTCCGCTGAGCATTCTAGCTCAGCAAGTGGCTGCCTCCACCATTCTTGGTTCGCCCTTGCAAGGGTCCCATAGTCCATGGGAGTAGAGTCCATTGCTTGTGATGAACCAGCTGAGCGTACTCCTCTCACTTGCATCGCTGATGAGCTTAGCTTCCCAGTGGTTTCTTATGGTAGTTTTGACGAGTTGCTTCCATTCTAGTTTTGCTTTTGGTGACGTAAGATTTTTATAGACGTCTATGGAATATGTGTCACCGATCATACTGACCAGCGCAAACCAGCTGTGCCTGTTTGTCGTACCAATGGCCAATTGCCTCTCAGCCAATCGATAAAATTTATGATTCCTTGGCAACCGACAGATATTTCCGTACAATGCAAGGACTTTCTGGTGTAGTTGTCCCTCCAGGGGGATGACGCCACTCAGGAGATGGATGAATTCGATTGCAGTGCTTTGAGGAAGGCCTTGTATCTGACGTAGCATTTTTCTATATGTTAGACTCAATGAATTTAGATCTTCTTTTCTTAGGACTGTTGCTTCTAGACCATGAAGCAGCTTAGGTGTAACGTAGCATTGGATTATCTTAATTGCAGCAGGAGGGTCGAGTCCATTAACTCCATGCAGCCCTGTCTTCAGTAGGGAATAAGCCATGCGCCCGGCCTTTTGGATATTGAATGTCACATCCACCATATTAACAATAGAAAAACAAGCTATACATCATTTTCAAGGAAAACTTCATAACATAGCACATGAAGCATCATATTAAACAATTTTTATGTTTCCAAGGAGTGTTGCCATGGCAACCACAAGCAGTTTTAGCATTTTTGGCTCAGACCTTAAAAAGTTGCATTTTCAAGTCTGTATAACCCCTCTTGGTAACGCCTAGAAAAATATGGTTGAAATATCACCAGAAAGCACTACTCTTTGGCTATACAAAACTATTTTCAAACACCTGTAACTCTCAATACTTTTTATTATACTGATGAAAACAATTTGTTGAGTTTTTTTGCATTTTCCGTAATTCGACCAATTTTCAAGGCCATATATCTCCCAAGGTAACACCTGGAAAATTACGGTTGAAATATCACCTGAAAGCACTACTCTTTTGCTATACAAAACCATCTTCAGTCTTCTGTAACTCTCAAAACTTTTTATTTTGTAAGTGAAAATAATTTGTTCCCTTTTTTGCATTTTCGTTAAATAGACCCATTTCAAGGCCATATATCTTCCATGGTAACGCCTGGAAAAATATTTTTGAATTATCACCAGAAAGCAGTACTCTTGTGCCATACAAAACTATCTTCAAACACCTGTAACTCTTAATACTTATTAAGAAAATAGTTTGTTCCATTTTTTGTGCATTTTTCTTCTTTTTTAACTAAAATTGGTCCGTTTCTGTCGTGCTTCTGATCCACTACAGCTAAATAGTTGCAAGCCCTGAGTGCTTTATAGCAGAAATTGATAACCGAGTCTACTAGCTTTCTCTATGACATCAATGACGTTTTTAATTTCTCTACTAACAGCCACAAGGGGGCGTTTTCCAAAAAGAAAAGCCACTTTCAGTCTCTTAAGGCTATTTCCCTCAGTTTCTAAGATCAATTTTCATGCAGTACCACTTTCTCAGCAGTTTTCATCATTTGGTATACATTTCTGAACTTATTTTGTGAGTATTATATGGGGCAGCCGGGTGGGATGGTGGTTAAGTTGCCTGCAGAAGGTCTTTGCCTGCATGGGTTCTAACCTCGGTTGCATGGGGAACCCAACATTTTTGATGGACATCCCGGCAGAAAATCCCAGCGGGTTGTTGTGTAAAAATTGGGGGCCCCTTGTATCATTTCTGTGATGGTAAATAGACAATAGACAATAGACAAAATTTATTTAACGTCGGTTTTTACAACGAAAAACTTTAGTGACAAGTGACTAGTGTCACCGACCAAAGTAAAATATCCCTCACATGGGGTAAATGTGTTACTACGAGGGGCGTTCAGAAAGTTCAAGGCTTTTTTTCATATGAATACTTATTTTCAACCTAGAACTATGAATTTTTCACAGGATAAAATTCAGCATATTTGGAATGGATTTCCAAAATTTTGGACAATTTGGACATTTTTAAGTCATTCTGTGGTTGCCATGGAAACTGAAAGTTCAGCTTCTTGGGGCAGGTAACGTTGAAACCAAGAAAGCCAAGAAATTGTGACTGTGAGAGACTTCTCTCTGTCACTTGTATTAGTGAGTTTGACAATATTTGACACAAGAAATATGGTATTAGCTTCTAAATATGCTTTCAAGCACACCAAATGTGTGTATTCTTACACTGAACCCATGTAGGAAAGCACTCCTGCATGCAAGATTTGGCGAGGGAAATTCAGGAGGCAAAGGTGTGTTTCCCTGACCACGTAAGGACTTGTGAAAATATGGATTCACTAGTATGAACAAGAGACCAAAATGGACAGCATTATCCATCCTAGCTATTCCTGTGACATGTTGCTTTACATAAGTCCTGGTTTTCCCTTACTCTAGTCCATGGGGGCTATAGTTTCAGGCACTGGAGGAGAAAAGGCTTTGGATGACCGAAATTCTTTCGCAGAACTTTGTTTTGAGGACTTCAAGGAACATTTACTTCAATGGGTGAGGTGTATGAATCAATGCTTTTGGTGAGCTTGGGAGTATTTTTTAAGGCTAATATTATATTTCTTGTGTCAAATATTGTCAATCTCACTAATGCAAGTGGTATAGAGAGGTCTCTCACAGCCAAAATTCATTGGCTTTAGTGGTTTCAGTGTCTCTTGCCCTAAGAAGCTGAACTTTAAGTTTCCATGGCAACCACAGCATGACTTAAAAAGGTCCAGATTGTCCAAAATTTTCCAAATCCATTCCAAATATGCTGAATTTTATCCTGGGAAAAATTCATAGTTCTAGATTGAAAATAAGTGTCCATATAAAAAAAAGCCTCGAACTTTCTGAACGCCCCTCGTAGACATTCATTGTTGAGGACTCTGCACTCTCTCTCCCATCTAGTAAATCAACTCTTGTGAGTCCCCAGAAGTGGGCTTAGAGGGCTGCACTTACCATAGCTATCTTTCTATCCGTCTATCTATCTATTCATCTTTCTATGTATCTATCTGTCTATCTACCTGTGACTGGGTGGCTGATAGTATATCAAAAAACTCAACAAATTGTTTTTATCAATATAATAAAAAGTATTGAGAGTTACAGGTGATTGAAAATACTTTTGTATAGCCCAAGAGTAGTGCTTTCTGGTGATATTTCAACCATATTTTTCTAGGCGTTACCAAGAGGGGTTATATGGCCTTGAAAATGCATCTATTTAAGGTCTGAGCCAAAAATGCTAAAACTGCTTGTGGTTGCCATGGCAACACTCCTTGGAAACATAAAAATTGTTTAATTTGATGCTTCATATGCTATGTTATGAAGTTTTCCTTGAAAATGATGTATAGCTTGTTTTTCTATTGTTAATATAAGTATGTGAATAGGATGTACAAAATTTACCTTAATTTAGGGCATTTTTGTCAAATTTGCGGCTGTCCGAGGTGAAAAACATCAATTTTTCAAAGGCCTACCCTGGGCATACAAAATTTTTTTTTAAATATTTGAAGTTACCACTGAGTTATTAAAAGGTGATATAAACTTTGTGCAAAATATTAAGAAATTCTGAGAACCTTCATGCGAACTCATTGCCTGATTTTTACACGGAGTGCTGGTTAAGTTATTGAAATATTTGGTTGGCCTAAAGTTGGAATTGTCTCCTCCTGCTTCTTGTCTGTGGTTTCCATGGCAACCGTTTTTATATGCTGTGTTATTTTGGTAAAAATCTCCAAATTTCACCTTAAATGTGTATAAGAAACTGTCTGTTTTGTATGAAAAAATATTCTAGGATAAAAAGGGGTATATAGGCATTTTTCTGAAAACGCCTCCAACATCATTTTGAACATGAAAAACATGAATGTCACAGAACCCATGCAATACGGGTACCAAAAAATACTTTGGTGTTTCCTGCTTCAGCTCATATAATTTTTAAGCCAAAATAGTTACAAATTAACTAGATATAGAGCGCCAAATGATAGTACAAATGGTAACATGTGACAGTACGTGACTTTCACATGTTTTTGATTTCAAACAAAAAAAGACAGTCACATTGATCACAAGCTCGTGACCATATGTGACAGTCACAGTATCTCTTGGTCACAAATGTATGACCCTCTTCTGACTGTTATGGTGTCTTGTCTGTGACTAACTGTGACCATTGGAGTTTAATACTTTAAATTTAAATAACTTTAATTAAGTGAGGAATTTGGGAGGGTGAAGATTGGGATTAATGCTCTGTATAGGTGTATCAGTGCTACTCTGCACTCTAAAAAATGTCGGGACAAAATTGGTTTTTTAGATTCAAAATGGTTTTTTGAAAAACCAAATTTCAGTGCAAAACCAAAATGGATTTTTAAAAAAATCCATGTTGGTTTTTTGCATTGAAATTTGGTTTTTCAAAAAACCATTTTGAATCTAAAAAACCAATTTTGTCTGAAATTTTTTAGAGTGTGTTATTGTTTGTGTTGTTTGTGTTTTACGCCTCAGCAGCACCTTAGTGGGCTATATCGAGGCAGGCGATCGCCGTATGATGATGAGATGAGAAGAATGTGAGTCTGAGAGTCTGGCACATACCCTATTAATTCAGGGATGCCCAGGGTCTTTCAGTTGCCCCAGCATAGAATACTGGATACAACCCGCCTCCATTTAAAGTCCCATGGGCTCGGACTAAAGTGAGTTCCCGGGGTGAGATTTGAACCCATGCCCTCAAAGCCAGTTGACAAGCGCACTTACCAATAAGGCCACGGGGGAACTCTGCTACTCTGTTATTAAAATTTATGTTAATTCAAATAAAGTTTATTTGTCCATTTATTTTTCTCAAGAAGCCAGTTCATCCTGAGTATGAAGAATTTGTAATACCGGTAACAGAAATACATTGATGTGTACTGAGTTAGCTCTTTTTTTTTTTCGCAAAAAAAGTTTCCAATCTGCATAAAATAGAATGCCACAAAACAGTAAAATTACATCATGTGACTGATGTGATTCTGACAAGCATTGAGATACAAACAGAAGACAGTCATATTTATCACAAAACTTGTGACCTTTTGTGACTGTCACGATGGTTACAACTTCACAGGTACCATGTGATCACAGGTACCCTGTGAATATCCGTGACCATTAGAATTCACTGGGGGTGAAAACGAGGGCATAGGAGGCAGGCGGGGAGGTTTAAAATCATATTTTTGTGTACTTAGGTTTCTTGGGGCATTGGGGCAGTTTGGGCATTATTTTTGGGCAGCCTCCAAAGATTTTGACTGTAATAATGTCATTGTCACTACTGTGTGATTGATTGTGACCATTCGAAGCAGTCCATGACAGTCCAAGTTTAAGAAAGGTTCTACATGAGGACTTATTTTCCCATGCTTGAGTCAAGTATTTATTTAGCGCCTTTCATTCAAATTGAACAAGAAAGTCATGTTGATCACCATTTTGTAACCCTCTGTGACTATCAAAATTTTGCATTTGTGACTGTTTGTGACTGTTACCATTTTATGGTTACTACTGTGTGACTGAGTGTGACTATTCCAATCAGTCCTTGTTGAAGAATTTGTCCATATTGGCACTTATTTTCCTATGCTTGAGTAAAAAATGTAAAGCTATTCTTTCAAATTGAAGAAGAAAGTCATAATGATCACCATTTTATAACCCTCACTATCTATCAAAATGCAGCATTTGTGACTGTTACAACTTAATGGTCACTATTGTGTGACTGAGTGTGACTATTCCAATCATTCCTTGTTGAAGAATGTGCCACATGGGCACTTATTTTCCCGTGCTTGAGTCAAATAGTTAAAGCTATTCTTCCAAATTGAACACTGAAGAAGAAAGTCATATTGATCACCATTTTGTAGCCCTCACTATCTATCAAAATGCAGCATTTGCGACTGTTACCACTTATGGTAACTGGTGTGTGACTGAGTGTGACTATTCCAATCAGTCCTTGTTGAAGAATGTGCCTACATGGGCACTTATTTTCCCATGCTTGAGTGCAATACTTAAAGCTATTATTCAATTTGAAGACGAAAGTCATATTGATCTCCATCTTGTAACCCTCACTATCTATCAAAATGTAGCATTTGTGACTGTTACCACTTTATGGTCAATATTGTGTGACTGAGTGTGACTATTCCAATGAGTCCTTGTCGAAGAATGTGCCTACACGGGCAGTTGGGCACTTATTTTCCCATGCTTGAGTCAAATAGTTAAAGCTATTATATTTCAAATTGAAGAAGAAAGTCATAATGATCACCATTTTGTAACCCTCACTATCTATAAAATGCAGCATTTGTGACTGTTACTACTTAATGGTCACTGCTGTGTGACTGAGTGTGACTATTCCAATCAGTCCTTGTTGAAGAATGTGCCTACACGGGCACTTATTTTCCCAAGCTTGAGTCAAATAGTTAAAACTATTCTTTCAAATTGAAGAAGAAAGTCATATTGATCACCATTTTGTAACCCTCAGTAACTATCAAAATGTTGTATTGATTTTGTGACTGTTACCACTTTATGGTCACTGCTCACTACTGTGTGACTAAGTGTGACTATTCCAATCAGTCCTTGTTGAAGAATATGCCTACATGAAACATCTTTTCAAATTTCAAGCTTACACTCTGACCATCTTGATGTTTCTTTCAGCTGACAATAAGCATTAAGTGAACATAGAAGGTCATATAATCAACCTGTATGACTAGAACCTCCATGCTCCATTTAATATTTTTAAATCTTAAGTACGATTTGCATTGTCTCTCAGTGGTCCCAGTGTTTTTTGATGATTGATGAATCACATTGATCAAGATTTTGTGACTAATGTTGACCAATAGCCTAACTGCAAGCCTCAAAGCAAAGCAAAAAAAAACCACTATTTTCCAATATGATGTGATAATGTACCACTGTTAAGGTATTGACAAAATATTTACATTCATCTTATAATTAAATTAAATTATTTCAGTCAACCAACTCAACAATAATTCAATGGCAAAAAATCAACCATTTGTAAAATATACTAGTTTGTGTAACATCTGAAAATATCAGAATACAGCCTACACTGGTATTTACTCAGATATAAAATTGACTAAACAAATTTTGAACCAATTTGCAACAGTAACCAAACTGACAGTCAGTCAAGATAGGGTTTAACATTAATTAGCAACCACTGTCGTTGTTGGTCACTGATAGTGACAGTCACACCGAATGACCACCCAGACTGACACAAAAAGTCACCAACAGTCACCAAAATATTTAATTCTTTCACAAAAGACAAGGATCTTGTTGGATTTTCAAAATACTTAGCCACTGTGGATAAATGTACCTCAGTGTGAAATGAATAATAGCCAATTTCATAGTCCAATAGCTCTGCTTCTTGTGATCAGGCATGACACAATGTTTAACAGCAATTAGGAGTTTGATAGTGTCAAGAAAAGTTCAAGAATGTCCAGAATTGCAATTAGAATCTAGTGAATGCCTTGAACACCAACCACTGTAACTACAGAAAGCTAATTGCAATTTTGCTCTTCTTTATGCCAGCAGCAATTCTGTCAGGCTGAAACATCACAGACAGTCAAAAGATGATCACAGACAGTCACAGATGATCACAGACAGTCACAGATGATCACAGATAGTCACGTTTTAGTGCTGAATACTGTCGTGACTATCAAAAAGCGTGACTATTAGCGTAGCGTTACACTGTGTTTTTTGTCCCTATGGTCTTAATGTATCAAAAAATCTGTGTGACTTTTATGTGACTGTTAAGTTCTCACAAAGATCTATCTGGTGCTGTATAGTAACACACAGTCACATTAGCCTTTCATGGCTTTGTGGCTGTTCAAAGTGAAGAAAAACTGTCACAAAAGCACCTTTTTCAAACTTTGCCAACTTATTCATGCTGGCAAAAATCAGGAAAATTTTCTAAAAATATGCACTTTTGGTTTTATAAAAATTCAGTTCTTACTCTTTCCAATGACATCAAGATCTCAGCAATATGTTGATTGGTTTGATTACACTACCCTCATGAACTGGACATGTCAAAATGCACATTTCGGAAAATGGACATTTTGGGGGTTAACCCTATTGTTGTATTGTTCAGGTGAACATGAAAAATATGCCATATTTTTTTTCTGTTAGGATAAACTCTTCTCTTTCCAACGAGGTTAATCTCAGCAAAATCGGACTTAAACTTTTCATGCTACAACATTCTAAAGTTGAAAAACCAAGTGGAGGCGATTTCAGAAAAATGCCTATATGTGATCACATGACATCATCAATATTCAATCAGAGATCCAGGTGATCTTGAAAGTGATGCTCAAAGGTAAGAAATGTGTTATTACATTGACGTCAAAGTAAAAACATGACAAGTTATTGTCAGTAGGTCACTGTAGCTGCAATTACAGCTGCTACAAAGTTCAAACAGACACAGGCCAGGATGTAGAATGAATGACATTGTAACTGTTGTTTGGCTTGTGCCATTGTTTCCACTTTGAGAAACTGTGAAAAGCTGGTTTCTCTGTGTGTCTCTGTGGGTCCAGTCACTTGGCTGGAGGACCTAGTACAGGGAACAGGTCCATTGGAAATACTTGTCTGATGGGTGGAAAAACTAAGGTAAATCATTGCTTATTATTGTCTTGATATAAAGTATATTTTGTGGCTTAACATTTATATCAGATGTGTAAATATTCATCCATATAGCATTACTATTGTATCATTATGTAGAGTTGAGTTCATGGAAAATGTAGTTGCAGTAAAGACATATCATTGCATTTATGACTTCATATAATTGTTCACTATGACATCATTATACATATATACATGGTTGGTAAAGTACTGCTTTATTGTTCATTGCAGTGTCACGGTTATCATGGTTGGAATACATCAGTGACCTTTCAATCCACCACAGTGTCTTGTTCTTCATACAGCTTAGCTGTAATAGTCACCATCATTAGTTTGGTTGCAATGGCTGTTAATTTTATTTTCTAGATATATCAGTTTCCAGAATTTCTGATTTTCAAAAAATGTTGGTTGCCTTGGTAGCCAGACTGAATGCACTTGAGACAAATACAAGGATTTATTTTGCATAAACTAAAATTTACAAACATCATACTGGCAGATTCTAATCAATTTCATCAACAATTTGTGTATAAATATGCTACAACAGTATGTCTACTCTTTCAATAGATGTACAATTCGTTGGTAGTCATGGTAACCAGGTTATAACCATAACAACCAGGTATAGTTTAATTGACCAATGTGACATATTGGGTTGCCTAAGATAAGATAATTCTCAAACTTTTCTGTCACTTATTTATGATATTCAGTTCTATTTTTCTTTTTTTTTTAATGTTGAGATTCTTCCAGTTCCTCACCATGGTAACCATGACAACAGTTTAGAAGAGCCTCATATTTTAGATAAAAATAAACAAATCTCAAAGTTTTACCAAAAAAGAAGCTGACAAGGGCCTGTACTTTAAATTAAAGAATTTATTGTCCAAGGAAAATTATCCATATAATGATATCCTGTTGCCCTGAATGTTACTTTATAAATCTGAGATGATGTTCAGTTTAAAAATGAGGCTCATAGTCACAGATATACAAAAGAAAATATTAAGACAATGATGCTAACTAAGAAAAAAGGGCAGGTGATGATTGTTACATTCGAAGAAATATGGGTACATTACTTATATTCAGCTGTTTGTGGCCATCAATGACCTCACAACAGGCCCTATTCATTGCATTGAAATGAGATGTCAATTTGTCACTAAGTGACTTGAGATTCAGTAGATTGTTTGTTCTGATAGCATTGTGAGTATAGGATATGAACTGAGCCTCATATGCTGCATGTGAGTCACAGACAATAACATTACATTGATAGGTCCTGTTCAAAGAGGGTCATCTGTTCTAGAATATTTGAGAAGAATGAGACTGTTCTTCTTACTTTTATCGTATACATATATAATTATTTATATCATTAGTGTTGTATTTTTTAATCACAACAAATTACTGGGTATTTGGTTGCCAATGCAATGGTATGCATTTGAGAGGCTCATTTGGTCTATTAAGAAATGGATTGATTGACTGATCTGGCACATTTTATCATACAACTTACAAAAATCAGTTCAAATTACACAAGATTTATTTTAGCTAAAATTATTTTTCAGGAAAATTAAAAATATAAAACAATTTCCATAACTGGTGAATATGTGTAATTTCTTGGTGAAGTTGAGCACTTGGGAAACATGAAAATCTGGTTTGCTGATTAAAAAAATTGGGGGTGCCATTTTGTCACTGTTCCAACTTTTTAAGGACTGCAAATTTGTCGAATTAAGACACTCTGAATGCCATGTCAATGAAGAAATTTGATGTCAAAACTAAATCTAACAATCTTCAATAGGCTCCAAAAATCATAACCACAGCTGCTGTAGTGCTCCAGTAGCATAAACAAGACTCATAATATCCAATAATGCCGGTTACTAGCTGAAAGTTTCAGTGAACAGTGGCTTTATTTATTGTAACAGGAAATGTGTCAATATTTTTGGGAGAAAGTGTCTCCTTCATAACATAAATGTATGCATTGTATAGCCCTATCATGAATATTTTTCTATTCCTTTTGTAACAACAGTAAAGTACAAATAGCTTTGGCGATGAGATAAGTTCACATTAAGCATGCATAATAGTAATGTATTGAATTGACAGGTATGTCTTGACTGTTTCTTATATCAAGTATTTTAAAAATCCTTACACTTTCTGGAAGGCTGTGACAAAGCAATGATGCTGGTTTTTAAAAATGCTCTGTTCTTTACCCTACTTTCATTACTGCCTTTTGATCTTTTTTTGGTTTGGTATTCATGAGTTCATTCATCATTTTGAGGTACTGATGTGCTAGACCATTCACATCTTTCATAATAACAGTCATGAGTTTGAATGGGATGCTTCTTTCCTTTGTCCACAAATTTGACCTCTTTTTTAGTCCTCCAGTCAGTCGAACAGCTGAGTTTTGGGCAACTTTGAGATTGTCTGTCAATTGATCGAAAGAACCTTTGGTAAGACAGTCTGTCCATTACAGGTATGTTTCATTTTGAGTCAGATTACATTGCTGTAGTACAGGTGAGGGGTGATTCTCACATTGAACGCTGTTGATTGACTTCTTGTTCACTAACTTCCAACTAGTCATCTTGATTAAATGCTATGTTGTCTTGATGATAACAGACTTGCTTAATCCCAAAGAAACAGTTGGAAATTGATGAAAATCAGGAGTGCAATACTTATCTTTTCAAAACGTATATAATAATACGCTTTTGGTTGATGACCCTCCTTTTTATTACAACAGTAGAACAACACGATCTACATGTCAGATTTGACCTTCTCTGCCTTGATACCATGATAATGTATCGTAAATGTAAAAAAGATTTTTTTTTTGAAGAATGAAACGAGAACATTTCTTTAACCCAACCAAACAGCCTCCCAAATGTTAGGTCTGGAAACAAGGCTCATGAACCACTTTTCTTTTTTACTGTTTAAGGCAGAAAACTTCAGCATTGGGCATTATGAGCCGCTTTCTAAAAGAATGATTTTATACCAAGACTTAGGCTACATCACATTGGAGAAATTCGATTGGTAAATTTCAATGAAAAAGAACCATGCCCACTGTTAGTGGGAAGAAGGCTACACTGTGCTGCACACATAGCTGTTTCTCAAGAAATTAGGATGGACACTGGGCAGTGCCCTACTATTTTACACACATTTGTGACATCCATAGAATGGTTGAAGTCACCTCATGGTAATTTCGGAAAACAATTGTCCCAGTAAGAAAGGAAATAATTTAATTCACTGTTCAGCTTAAAAAAGATGTTTGACCCTAAAAACACAGAAATAGTAGCAGACTATTTCAATAGGGCAGAATAATGATTCTTGGCCTTTTATTTCCTATTATTTGTCTCTCATATGCATTCAGTCTGGTTACCATGGCAACAAATATTTCAATAATTAAAAAATATGGAAGCTGATATATCTACAAAATAGAATTAACAGCCATTGCTCCCAAAATAATGATGGTGACCTACGGGCAAAAACTTGTTATTTTATTACTTCGCCGCCAATGTAACAATGCATTTCTTATCTTTGAGCCTCACTTTCAAAATGACCTGGATCTCTAACTGTTGTGGTCATGTGATCACATATACCCATTTTTATCCAAAAATATTTTTTCATGTGAAAAAGATAATTTCTTATATGTGACAAGCCACATGAAAAGGGACCTTAGGGGTGAAATTATGAAAAATCAGTTACAGGTGGTAAACTTAACTTATATTTCTGTAGTTTATAAAAATACAAAAGTTTTTGCTATACCTCACATTTTTGGTATTCTACAGGGCGTTTAAATTATGCAAGTCAATTTGACAAAAATCGTCCTAAGTGATAGTCAAAAACAGCCGACAGAGAAAATCAATCATGAAAACAAATCCAGGGAAAGTGTGGTTTAGGTGCTTTGATCAAACTTTCTACACATGTTCATTAAAAGTTACATATTTGCATTTTATTTCTGAGATATTATTTTTGGTTACCATGGAAACAGCGATCGTAAAAAAGGACCAACTTTGCCATTTCGACAAGATTTGGGTGTTTTTATTTTTGATGAAGCATTGAAATGGTTTCAGTTCATTCATAAATAATTGTTCATATATTATATATCTCTGAAGTACTTCAGCTCTGTGTATTTCAACAGCAACAAGGTATCACACACATCAGTGACTTAACAATGCAGCACAAGGTGCTGCATTTTATACAAGAAAGTTCACACATTTGCATACATACTGTACGACGTAAAGAATGATGACCAAGACTAAGTAATCTTATCCCTTTGTGAGAATAAATGCTATTGACTTCTGATTAAGTGTCACTTTATTACTCACCAGTGTCACCATAGTTCAAAACAAGAATTGATTGCCAAATAAAGGTGACATGCTGCAGTAACTATTGTTAGTGAAATACAGTTTGCCTCACGCAGCACGCCAACTGGACTAAAGAGACTTGAAAATTTATGACTGGGAATCAGAATTTTGCAAGGGGGCATGAACTAGCAGTGAGCCTGCCCAGCCCTCTGGGCAGTGATTCCTAAGCCGCTCAGATCCTCGACATATTCATAAGTCAATTTAATCGTCACGGATATGGGTCAGCCTACCTTTTAAGAGCCCTCACACTTTTCCGCTTCGATTGCCACCAAATTCGGACTTTTACATCCACTTTTTGTGTATTAAATAGCAGACGACAATGTTGAATCGATGAAATCCTGCCTTCTCGGCAGCCATCATGGCCGCGCGCGCGCACCTATGACGTCACGCCGGGATTCCCTAGAGCACTGCTTTCGCGCCACCAGCAAGGATCCAGTCCACTGCTTGTGTGGTGCCCTGTATGGCAGTGATTTCAATTGCTTAGCATTGGAATATGATTGATCAATGGCTAAAGGTCCAAATAACAATTGAGTTTGCCTGTGAGGCTTGCTTGGTTGAAGTGTGAGGCCTAATTGCAATGTAGTATCCTGGGGACCACAGGCCCCAGTGCTTTTGTTCTCCAGAGCTGCCATGGCAGTGAATTGCACTTGTCAATGAATACAACTAACAGAGCATTGTAGAGATGGTGTGAAACTTAATTGGCAATTAGAAAAATATCTAAAGAGATGCAAACTTGCAATCCTGTTTTGATTCTTTATAGGCCTTGTTAAGTTTAATTGTGATTTCTCATATCTTTTTTTAAATTTATTTTTAATTCCTATGTTATGTTCGGGAAATGAAGACTTAAAAATATTTATCAACTGTCTTTTTCTTGTGAACACAAATTTAATTTATATACCATAAACACCAGTTATGTACACACAGTGACAAATGTAACAACTATGTAATGAGGCAAATGTATGGCAGTGGTGAACCTGTAGTCAACAACATAGTGGCCAATTATTAAAAGTTCACATCTCTGTTTACCTTTGGAAGATGGAAAATGAAAGAAATGAAAGTGAAATAAATTGAAAAAGAGATTGATATCATCAGTTCTGAGATGGGAAAATTAAATAAAGGAGAATAATATATGTTGATCTAGTTTTTAGCATTGCACAAAGAAGATTGAACTGTTAATCACAGCAAATGCTTAATCTTACATTGTTGATTTTTAGCGGTTATCTTGAAGTCTTCTGGCAGTTCTCCAGCAACTCTCTCAAAGTTATTTAGCTGTCCTCTAGCAGTTCTCCAGCAATTCTGCAGCAGTTCTCCAACAGTTCTGTGGCAATTGCAGTAGGGGAGACAGGGGCATGTTGGACCTCGGGGCACGTTGGACCATCCCCAATATCTTTTTTATAAAACATGTGCAGTTATCCAAATCCCCAATGAAGAGACCTTTATTGGTATGCCTTTTGGCAAAAATATTTCATGAGCATTGAAGGAAAAGTGTGAGTTCTATTTCAGGTTTCCTGATTTTCTGCAAAAAAAGATTTTTTCCACGTCTCCAGTCTAGGTTACCCTTCTTAAAATATGGGGGATCGAGTCAGACAAAACTCATAAATTAAAACTATCACTACCTAAGTAAAGTTTGATATAAGTTTTCCAAGTTCACATTCAACCTTGTCAGCGAGACATGCACATTTTCATATAAGAGGTTGGGTCTGAGCAGGTTAGACCAGCATGGCCGGGGCACGTTGGACCATTGTAAATTGGATTGACTGATAAAAAAGAGTCTGCAAAATGCCAGATGAGCACCAAAGTCATTCCTGTACAATATGAGGGTAAAATCAATTCAGTTGGCTAATCTGCCAGCCCTTCTAGCTGAAACAAGATTTAATAAAATTATATGGGTAAATATTCCGATATAATCATTTTGCAGTGACATTTAAGTGTGTTGTGATCTGTGAGAATAAAATGTGAAGTTTGCTCACTTTCTTCAACTTTCCTGGACTTTTATTCCGTGGTCCAACGTGCCCCACATGGCGGTCCAGCGTGCCGCACTGCCCCTGATCCAGGGCACGTCGGACCACAAAAAAAAACTTTTTTCAAACTTATTTTCCTCCACAACAGTTACTATAGAAGGTAGATCGATTTGGTTTGGCATAAGTGCATTGTAGATGTTCAGAAGTCAGTCAGCAAAGAGATTTTTTTAATATTTAGAGAAGTTTTTGATTGAGAGCCAAAAAATAAACAAGAATCCGCGGATTCAAAACCGACCTAGCGCAATGAAATTGAAGGTGCCATTGCTTAAACCACTGAGCAACTGATATTGGAAGATAGGAGAAATAGTTGATTGGAAGATGCTAGACTATTAGTATAGAAGCAATGCAGTTTGAACAGATTTATAAAAAAAAGGATAGATGGCTGTCAAAATGGGCGCCATCTTTGATTTATCAACACGTTACTCATCCATACCCACAGGCCAATACCTGTACCAAATTTCATAACTGTAAGTGAAATATTAAGGTCACAATGGTCAGTTCAAGAATGAAGAAAGATGGCTGCCAAAATGGCTGCCACAAAGTGGCTGCCATCTTGGATTTCTCAACATGTTCCCGTCTGATACCCACAGTAGGGTGTTTCAGCTGCCCCCAATATTTTCTGATCCTGCTTGACCTTGGTCTGGTATTGCAGTTTATATAGTAAAAGTCACATGTAAAATTTTGGCCCATTCTATAAATACTTACCTTTACCAGAATTCACTTGAAGTTTATAATGTAATTCCCCATTGGCGAACTTGCAAATCCTGAAGATATTGCAAAAATCAATGAAGGAATAGATATTTTTTCCTCAATCCATAGTTTCTGAGTAAGTTTTGGGAGGGCAATTCAAATCTGGAATCAGCTATTTTGTAGCAGGTCTTCCTAATGAGCTAGGAAGTGTTGAATTACCTGTACCAAATTTCATAACTCTTAAGTGAAATATTGAGGTCACAATGGCCAGTTCAAGAAATGAAGAAAGATGGCTGCCAAAATAGCGGCCATCTTCTCAACATGTCCCTGATCCATACCCAAAGGCCCATACCTGTAACAAATTTTATAACTCTAAGCGAAATATTGAGGTCACTATGAGCAGTTCAATAAATGAAAAAAGATAGCTGCCAACATGGCCACTACAAAATGGCAGCCATCTTGATTTCCCGACATGTTCCCAATCCATACCCTGAGTCCCATACCTGTACCAAATTTCATAACTGTAGGTGAAATATTAAGGTCACAATGGGCAGTTCAAGAATGAAGAAAGATGGCTGCCAAAATGACCACCACAAAATGGCCGCCATCTTGGATTTCTCGACATGTTCCCAATCCATACCCAGAGTACCATACCTGTACCAAATTTCATAACTGTAAGTGAAATATTAAGGTCACAATGGGCAGTTCAAGAATGAAGAAAGATGGCTGCCAAAATGGCCACCACAAAATGGCCGCCATCTTGGATTTCTCGACATGTTCCCAATCCATACCCAGAGGCCCATACCTGTACCAAATTTTATAACTATAAGTGAAAATTAAGGTCACAATGGGCAGTTCAAGAATGAAGAAAGACGGCTGCCAAAATGGCCCCCTCAAAACGGCAGCCATCTTGGGTTTCTCGACATGTTCCCAATCCATACCCAGAGTCCCATACCTGTATCAAATTTCATAACTGTAAGTGAAATATTAAGGTCACAATGGGGAAAAACCGTGGTTTACATCTGGTTTGTGGTTACTGGTTTGTGGTTACTGGTTTGTGGTTACTGTTTATGGTTTCACCTGATCCATTTACAGCTCCTGTATTAACCGGCCTCCGCTGTTAGGCCGGTTAAAAAGCGGACCAATGTGCCCCGGTCTTCCCTAGTTCTCTAGCAATCTCTCAGCAGTTCTCCAGCAATTCTGCAGAAGTTTTCCATCAAATCTCTTGCAGTTATTTAGCTATTCTGCAGCACTTCTCCAGCAGTTCTCTAGCAGTTCTCTTGCTGTTCTCTGGCAGATCTCTAGCAGTTATCTAGAAGTTCTCTACCAGTTCTCTACCAGTTCTCTGCCAGTTCTCCAGCAAATGACACGCTGCAAATCTCTTGCAGTTATTCAGCTATTCTGCAGCACTTCTCCAGCAGTTCTCTAGCAGTTCCCTTGCCTCTAAATAGCCCACACCGGTGCTGATGGGGCGTGAAACACAAACTCACTCACTCACTCTAGCAGTTCTCCAGCAGTTCTCGTGCTGTTCTCTAGAAGTTCTCTAGCAGTTCTCCAGTAGTTCTCTACCACTTCTCAGCAGTTCTCCAGCAATTCTGCATCAGTTCTGTTACATAACATATAAAATTTAAAAATATAACAAAATTAATTGTCTGGTGCACTTCTTCATAGTTCTCCAGCAGTTATTTAGCAGTTCTCCAGCAGTCATCCAGCGGTTCTCACTCGTTTCTCTAGCAATTCTCCAGCAATTCTGCAGCAGTGCTCCAGCAGCTCCGGAGCAATTCTGCGGCAGTTGTCCAGCAATTCCACAGCGATTCACCAGCAGTTCTCTAGCAGTTGTCCAGCATTTCACTAGTAGCAGTTCTCTAGCAATCCCAAGCAATTCTGCAGCAATTCTCCAGAAATTCTCTTGCAGTTATTTAGTTATTCTGCAGCAGTTCTCGTGCAGTTCTCCCGCAATTCTGCAGCAGTTATTCAGCAGTTCTGTAGAAATTCTGCCGCAGTTCTCCTGCAGTTCTCTGGCAGTTCACTAACACTTCTCCAGCAATTCTCTAACAGTTCTCCTGCAGTTCTCTAGCAATTGTCTTGCAGTTGTCCAGCAGTTGTCCAGCAGTTCTGTGGCAATTCTGCCGCAGCCGTACAGCACTTCTCCTCCAGTTCTCCAACAGAGTTCTCCAACAGTTCTCCATTAGTTCTCTAGCAGTTCTCCAGCAGTTCTCCAGCAGTTCTCTAGCAGTTATGCAGCAGTTCTCCAGCAGTTCACTAGCAGTTCTTCTGCAGTTCTCTAGCAATTGTCTGGCAGTTCTCCAGCAGTTGTCATACAGTTCTGCAAACATTCTACAGCAATTCTTCAACATTTCTTTAGAACTTCTCCAGCAGTTCTCCAGCAGTTACCCAGAAATTCTCCAGCAGTTCTGTAACAGTTCTCCAGCAGTTCTGTGGCAATTCTGTAGCAGTTCTCCAGCAGTTCTGCGGCAATTCTCCTGCAATTTTCCAGCAATTCTCAACAGTTCTCAAGCGGGTATCTACCAGTTCTCTAGCAATTCTGCAACAATTCTGCGACAGATCTTTAGAAGTTCTCCAGCAGTTCTCCGACAATTGTGCAGCAATTCTCGAGCAGTTCTAATGCAGTTCTGAACTAGGTAGTTTTGAGTCTGTTCTGCAACAGTTCTGTACCAGCCTTGCTGCGTCTGTGGCAATTCTGTGGTATTCTGCGGCAATCCTGCACCAGTTCTCCAGCAGTACTGTACCAGTTCTGCAGCAATTATCCAGCAATTCTTCCAACAGTTCTGTTGCAGTTCTCCAGTAGTTCTCCAGCAATTCTCAAGCACTTTTCTAGCAGTTCTCTTGCAGTTCTCCTGCAGTTCTCCAGAAGCAGCAGTTCTCCAGCAATTCTGCAGCAGCCCCAGCAGTTCTGTAACAGTTCTCAAGCAGTTCAATAGCGGTTTTCCAGCAATTCTGTAGCAGTTTGGTAGCAATTCAGCAGCACTTCTCGAGCAGTTCTCTAGCAGTTCACTTCTCTAGCAATTTTGCATTAGTTCTGTAGAAATCTGCGGCAATTCTCTCAAGGTTCTGTTCTATAGCTGTTATGTAGCAGTTCTCCTGCAGTTCTCCTGCAATTTTCCGACAGTTCTGCAGCAGTTCTGCAGCAGTTCTCTAGCAGTTCTCAGACAATTCTGCAGCAGTTCTGCAGCAGTTCTGCAGCAGTTCTGCAGCAGTTCTGCAGCAGTTCTGCAGCAGTTCTGCAGCAGTTCTGCAGCAGTTCTGCAGCAGTTCTGCAGCAGTTCTGCAGCAGTTCTGCAGCAGTTCTGCAGCAGTTCTGCAGCAGTTCTGCAGCAGTTCGGCAGCAGTTCTGCTGCAGTTCTCAAGTACGCCAGGTAGCCCGGCATAGCCAGTTCAGGTAGCCATCTTCCCTAACTTATGCCTCCTGTCTCCTGGACCTTGTCATTTCTGCAATTCTGTATGAAAAATGCATATTTGCAAGAATTATTTGATTTATGTAGAAATTCTGCTCCAATTCTGCATGTTTCTGCAGGAGTTACTCAATTTAATCAATTTTTAATTTTCTGCAGGAATTTTGCACAGATTATGAAGCTCTACAGCAATTCTGCAATTATCAAAATTTCCACAGCATTCTGAAATTTCCCGCAGGAATACTGTACTTTTGTATAAATTCTTCTGTTCTGCCAAGATGCACTGTTATCGTCCTGCCTATGGATGCTGGATTAGGGTCTGCTTGGGGTGTGACCTTAGCCAGGGTCACAGTGGCTCCAGCAGTGACTAACTCCACCCTCATGCAAGTTAGTCAGTATGGCTTAGACCCCCAAGCTGTAAGGTTAGGGCAGGGGAAGACTATTAAACCTTCCAAACTTATTCACACTTGTTCCTTTCAGTCACTGTTAGGATGTTACAGCACATTTCTGACAGAAGTGGATAATTTCGGCAGGAAATTTTTTAATTGAAGATTTTTGTGCAGATTTTTTGCCAAATTCTGCCAGAACTGCTTAATCCTTGAAAAGAACAGCAAGACATCTTACAGGATTCATGCAGGAAATTTTAAAAAAATTGCAGATTTCCTACAGGACCAGAAAACTCCTGCAGGAAGTAGATAATTCCTCTAGGAGCATGCATGATTTAGGCGTTACTGAAAATTTCTTAGAGGTCTAGAAGTACAGAATCACAATTTCTGCAGGAAATTTTGGTATTCTGCAAATTTATAAAATTGAGCCATAAATCATGTAATTTGCAGGATTTCAGAATTCCTGTGGAACTGCAAGGTTCATGCCAAATCTTAAAGATCTTATAAAATTACAGCAGAATAGCAGTAGAACACCCACATTGTTTCAGCAGGAATTTTAGAAATTTATGTTATTGCAACATTCCAGCAGAAGTATGTGATTTCTTCAGGACCTTGCAGAATTTCAGAAGTATAGGAAATTTCTTTTGCACAGAAACTTTTAGGTTCCTGCAAGCGGTCGGAATTGCAGAGGACTTCTCGGGAGAAAAATTGCAGAACTGCTTAAGTCCTACGGGTGGGAAATAGCAAAGAATCAAAACTCATGCAGAACTGCAGAATTGCTGCATGAACTTTGAGGAATTCCTGCAAAGGTACAGATCTCTTGCAGTGCATAATTCCTGCAGAAGTATTACATTCCTGCAGGGAATTACAGACTGCAGAAAGATATGATGTACCTCTTGCCTCTTCCTCTGCTGCCTCAATGATAGGAGGATGATGAGAGAGGAGGGACTTAGGTAATAAGGGAGGGGGATTAGTCCCCTTCAAGAGTGATACCCTTCTTTTCTTATGATGTCAATGATTTCCCGTTTTGTCTATATTTATCTTCCCCTCTTCATATCATATCACCATTCACCATCTCCTATCACCATCTCCTCCTCCTCCTATCTGTGGTGGATAACTGCTGGAGAATTGGTGGGGCACTGCTATAGAACTGCTTGAAAACTGCCAGAGAACTGCTGGAAAACTGCCACAGAAATGCTGCAGAATAGCTAAATAGCTGGAGAACTGCTAGAGAACCGACACAGAACTGCTAGAGGACCGATGCAGAACTGCTAGAGCATTGCTGAAAAACTGCTTGAGAATTACTAGCTCGAACTGCTAGAGAACTGCAGCAGAATTGTCACAGAGAACTGCTGGAGAACAGGTAGAGAACTGCTAGAGAACTGCTGCAGACTTTCAGGAGAATTGTGGAGAAGTGCTGTCTGTCTGTCTCTCTCGGTGTGCTTGTCCGGATTAGCCGGGCTGCCCCCCTCTACAGGGTGCTGCACTCTTTAGAATGTCCTTTATATTTGTCAGCTTTGCTGCAGTCTGGTTCAGCTTTGTTATTTCCTCCGTGAAGATATCCTCGTTTGTTATTTTTAACGTACTTGGATCTGTCTATTTTTTCACAGCTTTCCAGAATGTGTTTCCGGGTCTCCTCTTCTTGGTCACACAGTCTGCATTTTAAGTTTGTGTATTTATTTTTGAAGTTTGATTTTATGTCGATCATCCTCGTCCTGGCGGCGAATATGATGCTCGCTTGTTTCCTCGAGAGTTTGTCCATGTATGGGGCTCTTTTACCCGCTTTTATTTCTTTTTTGTTGTCCGAGTAGAATTTTACTTTGGATTTTTTTTCACCATTCTCATTGATTTTCTTGGTGAGTTGTCTATTCGTCGCCTCCTTTATGGCAGTATTGCCATAGATGACAGAATTGTTGAAGAACTGCTGGAGAACAGCTAGAGAACTGTTTTAGACCACGTGAGAACTGCTGCAAATTGCTGGAGAACAGAGAACTGCTTAAAACCGCTGGAGAACTGTTGGAGAATTGCTAGAAAACTACAGGAGAATTGCTGGAAAACCGTTGAACAACTGTTGAATTGTTGGAGAACTGCTGCAGAATTGCTGGAGAACTGCTAGAGAATTGCTGCAAAATTGTTGGGGAACTGTTGGAATATTGCTGGATAACTGCTAGAGAATTACTAGAGACCTACTGGAAAACAGCTTCAGAATTGCTGGAGAACTACTAGAGAATTGCTGGAGAATTGCTGGAGAACTGCTAGAGAAGTGCCAGAGAACTGCCGCAGCATTGCTACAGAATCGCCACAGAATCGCCACAGAACTGCAAGAGAACTGAAAGAGAACTGCTGCAGAATTTGCTGGCGGACTGCTGCAGTATTGCCTGAGAATTGCTGCAGAATTGCAGGAGAACTGCTGCAGAATTTCTGGAGAACTGCTGGAGAATTGCTGCAAAATTGCTAGAGAACCGCTGAACAACTGCTAGAGAAGTGCACGAGAATTATAGAACTGCGTAAGAACTACATTAGAACTGCTGCAAAATTGCTGGAGAACTGCCAATTCTCTGGCACTACTGCAGAATTGCTGGAGAACTGCAGGAGGACTGCCTCAGAATTACTTGAGATTTGCTGAAGTATTGACAGAAAATTTCTGCAGATTTGCTTCAGAATTGCAAAAATAGTTTTAGATTGCCGGAGACCTGCTGGAGAACTGCTGGAGAATTTCTGCAGAATTGCTAGAGAACCGCCAGAGAATTGCTGCTGCAGAATTACTGGAGAACTGCTGCAGAATTGCTGGAGAAATGCTGCAGAACTGCTGGAGAAGTCCTGGAAAATTGTTGGGGAACTGCTAGAGAATTGCTAAGGAACTGCTGGAGATCTGCTGCAGAATTTCTGGAGAACTGCTAGATAAATGTTCGAGAATTACTGGAGAACTGCTGTAGAACTGCCAGAGGATTGCTAAGGAACCACGTGAGAACTGCTTCAGCATTGCTAGAGAACTACAAGAGAACTGCTGCATAATTTCTGCAATATTGCTCAAGAACAGCTGGAGAACAGCTGGAGAACTGCTGGAGAACAGCTGGAGAACTGCAAGAGAACTGCTGCAGAATTTCTGGACAACTGTTGGAGAACTGCTGAAGAAATAGTAAAGAACTGCTAGAGAACTGCTGGAGAACTGCTTGAGAACTGCAAGAGAATTGCTGCAGAATTGCTGCTAAATTGCCACAGAACAGGTAGAGAACTGCTACAGAATTGCTGGAGCACTGCTAGAGAACTGCTACAAAATTGCTAGGGAACTGCTGCAGAATTGCTGTGGACTGGCTGCGGATTGCTGCAGAACTGCTGGAGAATTATCACTATTGGAGAATTATTGTTGGAGAATTGCTGGAGAACTGCTAGAGAACTGCTGCAGAATTTCTGGAGAACTGATGCAGAATTGCTGGAGAACTGCCACAGAACTGCCACAGAAGCCTGCAGAATTGCAGGACAACGGTTCAAGAACTGGGAAAGAACTGCTGGATAATTGCTGGAGAACTGCTAGAGAATTGCTGCAGAATTGCTGGAGAACTGCAGAACTGCTAGGGAACTACAACAGAACTGCTAGAGAACTGCTGGAGTATTCCTGGAGAACTGCTGCAGGATTGCTGCAGACTAGCCACAGAACTGGTGGAGAATTGTTGCAGAAATGCTGGAGAACTGTTGCAAAATTGCTGCAGACTTATGAAGAACTGCTGGAGAATTGTTGCAGGATTGCTGGAGAACTGCTAGAGAACTGCAGCATAATCGCTGCATAACTGCTGCAGAACTGCTGGAGAATTGTTGGACAACTCTCAGAGAACTGCTCAAGAACTGCTAGATAAACTCTTGCAGAATTGGCGCAGAATTGCTGGAGAACTACGAGCGAATTGCTGGAGAACTGCTCAAAGAACTACTGGAGAACTGCCAGAGAATTGTTGCAGAATTGCCGCAGAACTGGTAGAGAACTGCTACAGAATTGCTGGGGAACTGCTGTAGAATTGAACGAGAACTGCTGCAGAATTGCCATGGAATTGGTAGAGCATTGCTGAAGAATTGCTGAATAAGTGCTAGGGAACTGCTACAGAATTGCTCGAGAACTGCTAGGCAATTTCTGCATAACTGCTAGCCTACTGCTAGAGAACTGCTAGAGAATTGCTACAGAACTGCTGCAGAATTAGTGCAAAAGTGCTAGGAAACTACGAGAAACTTGCTGGAGAATTGCTGGAGAACTACTAGAGAATTGCGGCATAATTGCTAGGGAACTCCGAGAGAATTTCTGGAGAACTGCCAGAGAACTGCCAGAGAATGGCTGCAGAATTGCTGGAGAACTGCTGTAGAATTGAACGGGAACTGTTACAGTATTGAGGCAGGACTGGTAGAGCATTGCTGAAGAATTGCTTGAGAACTGCTAGAGAATTGCTACAGAACTGCTGCAGAATTGTTGGAGAACTGCTATAGAGAACTGCTGCAGAACTGCTGCAGAACTGCTAGCGAATTGCTGGCGAATTGCTAGCAAATTGCTGCAGAACTGCTTGAGAACTGCTTCAGAACTGCTTGAGAACTACAGCAGAACTGCTACACAGCTGCTGCAGAACTGCTAAACAACTGCTAGACAACTGCTCGACAACTGCTCGACAACTGCTGCAGAATTGCTTGAGAACTGCCCAAGAACTTATGCAGAATAGCAGGACAACTGTTGGGACAACTGCTGAAGAACTGCTAGAGAACTGCTGGAGAACTGATTCAGAATTGCACAGAATTGTTAGAGAACTGCTGAGGAACTGCTTTAGAAATGCTTTAGAAATGCTGCGGATCTGCTGGAGACCTGCTGGAGACCTGCTGGAGACCTGCTGGAGACCTGCTGGAGACCTGCTGGAGACCTGCTGGAGACCTGTTGTAGAACCGCTGCAGAACCGCTGCAGAACCGCTGCAGAACCGCTGCAGAACCGCTGCAGAACCGCTGCAGAACCGCTGAAGAACCGCTGCAGAACCGCTGCAGAACCGCTGCAGAACCGCTGCAGAACCGCTCTATAAGCATAAATCAATGAAAATTTCAAACTCCATTGTCGGTCTAAGTGAGTTCATTGCAGACATTGTGTTGGGGTTGTAGAGGCTATGGAGATGATTTCATGGTGCTGCGGCAATTACGCAGTTTCGCACATTTTTCAGGAATTAATTTTAGAATGCACAATCCATGATTATTGACTAGAGCTGCACGTGGTTGGAGGTGTCTGAATTCTGCATAAAAATGAGCGAAACTACAAAATTACTGCAGGAAATTGCATTATTGCAGGACTGACGAATCCACGCAGGAATTAAAATAATTGTTATAAATAATTCTTTAAAACAGCATTGTAGAATTCCTACTCATAGGTGTGACCAAGGCATTGCAATGGTGCTTTATCAAAATACATATTGAATTACAAGATTCCTACAGAAGTTAGTATACGCAGCAAATTTCAGAATTGTGTAATTCTGCAGACTGCAGGAAGTTATTATTGATACCTCTCAGGGCCTATGCCCTATGGTAACTATGTTGTTCAGTGGTCAGCCTCACTGGCCTTGGATTTTCAATTTTGCCCCTTAACTTCTGAAAAGAGTGCAGTCATTGCACGCATATGCTTCAGAATCTAATTGCTGGACTACACAGTTAGGGCAAGTTGACCAAACTTCAGCCTACTTTGGTTTTTGATGGCTTGTCATTGGCTGGCTATTCGTGGGAATAACATGTAGCTGTGGACCTAACCCCAGCCTCCACTCCTCTTCATGACCATATTTTGAAAAAACAGCCATATGCCTTATAAAGCAGTGCAAATGTGCTCCAAAGACAAAAGTGAGACATGTACCTAACTTCAGCCGCGTAGTACCTAACTTCAGCCTAGGGTGTACCTAACTTCAGCCCCGTACCTAACTTCAACCAATTGACCCTATTCTGTCATAAAAACAGCAGACTGTTTAAATTTGGCTTTAATTACTTACCAGTATATAAAACATGATGGTCTGAAAAAAATCAATCCCCCAAAAATGTATTTCAAAAAAGCTTAGAAAGAAGTCATCGTTTTCACGGAAAGAGGATAAAAATTTATTTTAAACTCCAATTCAGGCAACTGGTCTATTCCAGTATGCCAGACGTAAAAATGCTTTAAAAATTGAATTTTTAGATAGATAGATATTCAGGGATGTATAAACAAACTTCTCACTTGAGATTTATTGGCTGGAGTTTGGGAAACCTTGGGGCTGAAGTTAGGTCATATGGGGGCTGAAGTTAGGACCATGGGGGCTGAAGTTAGGTAAGATTGACATGTCTTATAAATCACCTAATTCATTGAATGATCAAGTAGAAAATATTGAAAAAAGCCTTAATTTATGGAAGATTACTAATTTTCCCTTGTGATGAAATTTTTTTTGGTTGCTCCTGCTTGGGTGAATTGGTTACAGCCAACTGACAGATTTAACGTTTTATCAAACTTCTTTTTCGTTTCACGTAGTATTCGCGTTACAAAACAAGCAAATGCGGTCCACCAAAACAAACATGTAAAATTCCTGATTCATATGTTATGATGGTCATAACTTTTTGATAATTCATTCTAAACACATTGACAATAACTTTAAACCCAAAAACTGACACCTTGGCAAAATGAAAATTCAATTAAAAGGAGTTTTCTGTAGGGGGGCTGGAGTTGGGTGAGAGGCTGAAGTTAGGTCAACTTGCCCTATAGGGTGACATTAAATCAGATTGTTTCAATGTAAGTTGCAATATTATGAGCAGTAGGCCTATGCTTAACTCCTGAATTTAAGCTTTTCCTATCAAAGCATGAGCCAAGACAGAAACAATTAAGACATACAACTTCAAGGAAAACTATTTTTAGTAGTAAAACTATAAATCTTATTATCTACAGATTTGATTAAAAATGCAATGGAATAATTTTTATATTAAAATAAGGCAAAGGAGCCTACTATCTAAATTGTGTAATTAAAAAAAGAAATGGTAGCATATTAATTTGTCTAACAAGAAAGAAAAATCAACATGAAATAGATTATCTGTGTATATATTATTAAACCTACAAAAGAAATTAAGGAAACATTTATTTATATATTCTAAAGTGAAGAAACATTTTAAATATCAATTTAGAAAATATATTTATTAATTTATCTCAGTTAATCCATTGTCATGTTTATACCATTATTTCATTATTTACTAATGGGTGAAATTAATTTATTGTCCAAGTCAAGAAACCCAACAATTTTTTTATTTCAATAAAAAAGGATTATTTTTTAAACATAATGTACGAGGCATAGGCCTAATCTCATATAATATTACACTAGCGCACGTGACATGACGTCATCCCAGCTCACCTTTTCAATGAGCCTGCATTCCACCTCTGCATCTTTTCTCTGCATCTCTCATACACATTTCCTCCTGTTTCCTCCATGCCTTTCATATCACACACCATTTCGCTACCTTTCCCCTCCAATTTCTCTCTCGATTCCTCCCTTCCCTTGCACGTTATGCATCGTAGTTCCCAGACTGCTCACGTTTTCGCGTGGCGCCACCGTCCCGATTCCCGCCAAAACGATCACACAGCTCCATGGCAATCCCCCAGACAGGCCCATGTGCTTTCAAAATCCACATCATTATTGTACTATTCTGCGCCTCTTCTCCACAACACACTTGCTTTCAAGTCACCATACAATGCAATACCTCCCATTCTTCTGCACTACAGACAAATACCACCACTGACTCCTTATCAATATTCACAAATATATTTTCCTTATTCCCAATACTGCCTCCACTTCCCTGCTACATGCCCCCTTACAGCAATAACACAAGTTCATCCAATTCCAGCCCTCACAATCAGCATGGGTCCCTTCACCAACATCTCAACAATTGTACTGCGACATTTCCTGGTATTATACACAAATCTCGAGGCTACCCCCCAATTTACAGCATTCTTAATGGGTATTTTCTAGTTGAAAATATTTGTTCAAAAGTAGGCAAGAAATCAGGTAATTCAAAAGCCTGGTTCAAGATGAGGAGGGTGCTGAAACCCAATTGACAATTAGCAGCTCAGCCAGCCATTCAATCAGCTAAATTTTCTTGGCAGTTGTCAATTGGATAATTGGATTTCACACTTCAAAACCTCACTGGGGATTGTCAAAGGTAATAGCAATCGACTCAAACCAATCAAGATGCTCAATTTATAATTGCCATCACCTACATGCTTTGATTTGGTGACAAATTGGTGTTATATGCACTTAGTCACAGCTATCACAGTGTCATCATCAAATCATTTTCCACTGCTCTGCCTTCTGGCGCGAAAAATGACCGCTAGGGCGCTGTGAGCGCTTGTGCTATTTTTAGACGCAAGCAGACGTTTCGGGGAATCACTCTGAAGCGCTCGATGGAATGGGCAGAAAAGTTGATTAATCATACGAATAATGGAATTAACTGCCCGGAATAAGGTGTCAACACAAGCAGAAGAGTGCCAGGAATAATTTGAGGTAGGCTGACCCATGTAATCGACGATTAAATGATCACAAGAAGCGATCTGCTGGCCGGCTGAAAGCTGCTGAATATTTCGCGAATCTCAGGACGTTCCGACCCTAGACTCAGAGGTCCGCTGAGTCTCCCTGGACTAGGCATGAACGTTTAATGTGTTTCAAGGCGTGGGGGTTATTCTGGGTGCACTTTACAACGCAATCAATTGTCATAGATTTTTTTTTTTTTTTGCAGTCTTCACAATAATGTTTGGCACGTAATGAAGCACAATGCTAAACAGCTCTGCAATTTGCTGAACTTTTGTAAAACGATCCTTTGCAACAGCAAGAATTTGATAACAAGAATTCATAGCATTCAAAGCTTGGGCTTTCGTGGTGCTGGCAAACTTTGTGATGTCTTAGCCTGTTGTTTAGACAAAACACCATTTTGGTGAATGTTCATTTGACATCTTACTCCAGAGAGAATAATCGAGACACACATTGGCACAGACAGATAGACAGATACTATATGAAGTGCAGCCCTGCATTCCAGTTCTGGAAAAGGGTAACTGATGTCATGAAATAGGAGAAGAAGAGAACCCAACTGTTCTAACCTATAACTAGAATTCGTGTCGCAAGCGGAACGTACGGGAGTTCGCCGCACGCAGGTAGATATCGATGTAAAAGACTCGAGAGAGTGTCGCAGCGAGACTCACGCAGATCTCGAGGAAAACAAGAAATTCTGCTGTCAATGCATGATTGGGAAAACAGTGAAATCCAACATTCCTTTAGATCTGCAGGATTTCAGCTGAAGTACAGCAATCTCGTAGATTTGTGAGACCTTAAACAAGTCCTTCAGATTCGCAGGACAAGTCGGTGGGAAACTCAGTGCCTTGTTTTGCAATATAGATTGAGTTACAGACTCGAGGCAGGCAATACAATTTATGTCATCCTAGTGCTGTGTTTCTTTCACATTTCATGGATCACAATACAGATCGTTTTTATGCCATTTATAGGTCTGAAAATAAGATAACTTCGAAATAACGTGCGAGCACTTTAACAGCTGCTTGTAGATAGACTTAGTATCTATCTATCTATCTATCTATCTATCTATCTATCTATCTATCCACATGTTTATCCTCCCTCCCTCCCCTCCCTTTTTTCCTTCCTACTTTCCTTTCTTTTTTCGTTCCTTCATTTGTTCCTTCATCCCTTCCTTCATTCCTTCCTGCCTTCCTTCATACGATCCTTCTGTCATCCCTTCCTTCATTCTTTCTATTAAATCTGACTGCTGCGTGTGGTGCTGGTTTCATGGAGCTGCATGGTCATTTGAAATTCGCGCAAATAAATGAACATTTTAGTTTCGTAAATAAAAATTTTAATGTCACAGAAGTTTACCAAAAGTTGACGGCAGCAAGATAAAATTATACTGAGACTGTATGCTAAGTTTCAAAGTGATAGGTGAAATAGTGCGACTTCCTATATGGCCGGAGGCTGACTGAAAATTCCTCCTGAAATACAGGCTGCAAGCAGTTGTAAAAATCCGACATTGGATTTTAAAATTGGACTCTGGATTTCTTCTACTTGAAATAAGCTTTAATTTGAGCCTATTGCCAAACCTGTAGACAAAATACAGATTTTTCCTGATAAGTTTTTGTGTTTCAAATGGCTTGAATTGGTTTAAATACTGCAAATCTGCAGGCATCTTCCAGGGAAGCTACAGTCTGTCACTCTGGTACAACACTTAGGAGTAAAGGATGCGGACCAAGTAGCTGCAGACCCAGATTAATGCGGACCAGACAGATTGAAGACAAAATAGGCCTATATTTTTTAAGCAATGGCATTCAACTAGCACTGACTAAAGCGCCGTGAATAGGCTTGCCTATTTCCGCACCGTTTTTTTGGTCCACATACTTAGTATACTTGGAATGCCTGTTTATCAACTTGCTTACTAAAGTTCAGAAATGGGCTTTAATATTACTTATTTAGAAGTAATAATAATCCACTTTTTAAAAATTGTTTGGTATATATAGTCTGAAAGTTGAATGTAGTTATGTGTGACAGAGACAACATATTCTTTTTTTTATTGGCCAATAGACCTATTTCACTGAATGTGCTGAACATTTGCCCCAAATCACTTCTAGGTAATTCCATGATTCTTAATTTGCTTTCCGCACATGGAAGATGTATGCCCATTAAACCTATAAACACTACTTCCAAAATTTAATCTGAAAGAATTAGGAAGTTATAAAGCCTCAACAATGCTCAAAGTTACATGAAACAATACCCATGGAAAGTGTCCTGCGTTCACGTTTCTTGAGGTTGTATAATACTATGATCTCAGGGAACAACAGGAGAGTTGCAGCAATTATTAAGGTTTTGAGCTCATCCAAAGGCAGCATTAAAGCACGTAATCTGAATTGGCATGGGGACAAACAATGCTATGATTAATATTGGACTCAGGCTTGGAAGGCTCAGCAACTGCCATAAGGGAACTTTCACTTGCGGTGCAGAGGGTTTCAAAACTGAACAATTGGACCTCACAGGAGATGAAGGACTGCATCCTCTATTTATCCTTAAATTGACATTTGGTTCCTGAATATATAATTATTAATTTAATTACATTTATTGATTGTATTATTTTCAAAATACGTAAAATGGTGTGATAAGCACGAATAAATGGTATATATATACACTTCAACCTCACCTTACGACCACCTCTCTATTACGGGCACCTCGGAATTACAGACATTAAGGCCTGGAACCGAATATTTTCCTGTTCTTTTATGCTTAATAAAACCTCTCTAATGCGGGCACCTCGTTAATGCGGGCACCTCGCAAATACGGGAACTTTCTAGGGAACAAAATTGTCATTCAGACCTCATCCAATACGACCAGTGTTGTATTAGGCAGCTGTGTTTCTGTTGTATCAAGCAGAAATGCGTATCAGCGTCACTCTGTCTGGCCGTCTGTTTGTTTAAACATGCAATCTAATGAATGACATTTATCTGTCCAATTAATATTACAGTGTCACTATGATATAGAAAAAGAGTGGACTGAACTTAATGAAGTTCCAGAATTGCACTTCTGAATTGGACTTAAACACCAATCAAGTCCCAACCAATTAGTGCTCAAAGCTTAATTGTGTGTTTTGACACATCAGAATTGACAGTTGACATGTTAGGCCAGTCACTTCATGCAATGCTCTGTGAAATGGATGTCCAGTCAAACACACACAAAATCGGCTTTTTAACTAACTTAGTGTAGGTTCTATAGGCCTAATAGTGGAAAAGAAGACTCGTGGCTGTCACGCATGGCTGGTTTAGTTTGACAGGTCAGAGTGACACTAGGGCAGTCTGGGCAGCTGGTGGAAGGTCAAGGACACTGGTGAATGTAAACAATGGCTAATGAGAAGACATGTGAACGTTGTCAAAAGAAGTTTCCAAAGAAAGAGAAAGGCAGTGTGTGCCCTGCTTGTACAAGTGAGAATGCAGGAGGAGAGAATACTCCCACAGTTTTGGTGGATGAAGCTCTGTTTTATGCTAATCACCATCGATCATGCAGCACTAAAGACAATCTCATCAATGTTTTGGTAACCTTCTACAGTGTTAATGAGCTGAAGGCCTCTAAGGAGAAGCTATGGAAGTCCTTCAATGGTGTGATTCCAGGTTGGGTCAATAGAAGAACCTCACCAAACAGATCAGAAGCTATGGCTATTTGTGATGACATCATTGATGCATTGGGTGCACTTGAAGAGAACTCTGTCTCATATATATGTTATGCAGTAAATTGGGCCAAGATACCTAAGACTGGTCCTGAAAGCAACAATTTGTTGACTGTTGCAGAACGTCTTGAGCAAGTTGAAGCTATGATGAAGGTCCATGATCGTCGTATGAGTACCATGAGTGATACCTTGTCTCAGCATGATGATAGACTGAATGCCACTGATGATGATGTGAAGGCACAGGGCAAGATGGTGCAAGATCTGATGACAGAAGAAGAGAAGCGAAAGCTGTTATGGCCTCATGTTTCCAGTAATACACCTGGCAGTAATAGGCCTACACCTGTTGCAAGTGCAGTCGGTAAGGGTACTCCAAGTCCTGCAAGTTTGGTAGATAATGCAGATCAGTCATCTGGCAGTCAGTTATCTGGAGGTCAGTCATCATCGGCTGTAAGGAGCCCCAAGAAGAACGTGACAACCGTCACGCCTGATCGGATGGAGCAGAATGCCAGCGCAGTAATAGACAACAGAGCGAAACTATTACTGATGAAGATATCGGTGCTTCCTTTCAGAGGAATCCTCATGATGTCCGTCGTGAATGAAAGAATTTCAATCGAAATCAACGGTTTGGAGCTCAGCCACGTACGCAGGGGAATATTGTAATTGGTCAAGCTGATGACTCGGACATAGCTGCTGCCCCCTCACCCTCAAGAGATTTCTTTGTGTCCAGAGTGAACAAGGATGTGTCGGTGGAAAGACTGAAAAACTATATTGCTAAAAAAGGTGTGGAAGCTCGTGAACTTGTGAAAACAAGCCACACAGATGCTATAAATGGTTCTTTTAAGTTAACCGTAGCCTTTGGAGATGTTCAAAAGTTAAGAGACCCAAGTTTTTGGCCAAAAAATATTAGAGTCCGTAAATGGAAGTACAGGTCAGATGATATGTCAGCTGGTAATAGCAGCATTAATCGAGAGAGGTTGTAAACTCTTGATCGTTTTTAAATTTTTATCATGGATACAAATTCAAATGATCTTAAATTAAAGGTCGTCAGTTATAACTGTAAACATTTTATTGGCAATGGGCCAAAATTTGATTTTATGAACAATATTGTCAAAGAACATGATGTTACGTTGTTACAAGAACATTCTCAATTATGCAATTTGTCAAAACTTGGTGATGGCTTTTGTGTCACAGGTACAAGTTCAATGGATGAAAAATGTCATAGAATAGGTAGACCGTATGGTGGATGCGCCATTGTTTGGAACCCAAATTTAAAATGTAAAATAACTCCAATTGTATGTAAATCTTCCAGACTGTGTGGTATTAGCTTTGTTCACAATACAAACAGTTTTATGGTTTTGAATGTTTATATGCCCTGTGATAAGGGTTATAATGATGACACAAATTGTCAGGAATTGGTTGAATTATTACGAGAGGTTAAAATGTTAATAGATAAACATGATCCAAACTTTGTTATATTCGGTGGGGATTTCAACACGGATATTTGCCGTACCTCTAGTCAGTCAAATGAATTAATTAAATTTCTTAATGAGTGTGAACTTGATTTATGTCTGAACCTACCGTGTTCAAATATTTCATATACTTTTGTTAATGCCAATAATGTGTTCTCTACCATTGATCATTTTATTGTGTCAAATAGTTTAAAGGATTATGTGGATGAGTATACTATTATTGATAATCATTTACATTCTGATCATTTTCCTGTTAGTATTACTTTTAAAATTAATATTATGCATAATCACTCTAAGAGTAAAACATTTAAGAAAAATATATCTTGGAGCAGAGCCTCCTCTTCTGATATTGTTAAATACTCTATGAAGCTTGAAGATTATTTGTCAAAAATTAAGTATGATATTGCTATGTTTAACTGTAAAGACATACATTGTACTATTCACCAGGATATGATACACAGTGTTTATAAACAAATGTTAGATGCATGTATAAAAGCTGCTGATTTGTGTATTCCTCATACTAAAGCCGGTAAAAGGTGTACTCCTGGATGGAGCGAGCATGTTGAAGCTCAAAAACAGGTGTCTTTGTATTGGCATAAAATGTGGAAGCAAGCTGGTTGCCCACAAAATGGCGAAATTGCAGAAAACAGGCGTACATCTAGGTCTGAGTATCATAAAGCTGTCAAACGCCTTAAGCGTAGTAATGATAACATTAGAATTGAAAAAATGGCAGAAGCACTTGTTAATAATAATCATCGCAATTTATGGAATGAAGTTAGAAAAATTAAAGGTAAAAATAACTATCTGCCTTCCTGTATAGATGATGTTTCTGATGATGATGGTATTTGTAATGTGTTTGCTGGTAAATATAATAAGATCTATAACAGCGTGCCGTATGATTATGATGAAATGGATTGTTTAAAAACTGATATCCATAATTTGCTATCTAAAGATTTCAACTGTTATGTTATAAGTACAGATGATGTTATTAAAGCTGTCAAAAAGATTAAGTTAGGTAAAGATGATGGTTCAGAAGGTTTATATTCAGACCACATCATTCATGGTTGTCGTATGTTATATACTCTTTTGAGTTTAATTTATACTGCAATGTTAGTACATGGCATAGCTCCCAGCTCTATGTTATTAGGATCAATGGTACCTATCCCTAAAAATAAGAGGAAGTCATTATCCGACTCTGATAACTATAGGTCTATTGCATTAAGTAGCATTCTTGGTAAGGTGTTTGATATTATTGTATTAGATAAAGAACATGACAAGTTATTAACGTCAAATCTTCAATTTGGTTTTAAGAGTAAGTCATCTACAACACAATGTACCTTTATACTAAATGAAACTATAAAACATTATAACTTTAATCACACTAATGTGTATGTTCTAATGCTGGATGCTACTAAAGCATTTGATAGAGTTCAATATTGTAAGCTCTTTAGAGCTCTTTTACACCGAAAGGTGCATCCACTTATTTTGCGTCTTTTAATTAATATGTATACTTGTCAGAAACTTCAAGTTAAGTGGGGTGCTAGTGTATCTGATGCTTTCCATGTTGTTAATGGCGTGAAACAAGGTGGAGTGATATCACCAATTTTGTTTTCTGTTTATGTTGATGACCTGCTTGTAAATCTGGAGAATCTTGGTATTGGTTGTTTTTTAGGGAGTAGGTACGTTGGAGCATTAGCATACGCTGATGACATTACACTCGTATGTCCGACTATCTCAGGTTTAAGGAAAATGATTCAGGTGTGTGAGTCATATGCTTATAATTATAATATCCTATTTAATGGCAGCAAAAGTCAACTACTACTGTTCAAAGGACGCAATTGTAAAGAAATTAAAAGTAATATATTTGTTAATGGTTCACTTGTAAATTTCATAAACTCTGCTGTCCATTTAGGTCATCATATTTCATGTATAAATAAAGATATTGCTATTAGTCATGCCATAGGTCAGTTCTGGAAGAGCTTCAATTTGTTAATGTCAGACTTTGGTCATGTTCACTCCTTTATTCTATGTAAATTATTTCGTCAGTACTGTTGTTCGTACTATGGTGCCCCCTTGTGGGATTTAAGTAGCACTGCATTTAATAATCTATGTGTGGCTTGGAGGAAAGCCTTAAGAGTCTTATGGAAAGTTGATTATACTACTCATTGTAATATCATTGAATGGTTATCTGGAGGCATACCAATTCGTGCACAGTTAGAAATGCGATTTATTAAATTTATTAAAACTTGTCTAACCTCAGAAAATAGTATTCTTAAAAGTGTAGCTGCTCTGTGTACTAGCAACCCTATGTCAATTGCAGGGAATAATTTAAAAAATGTTATATATGAGAATGGTGATGTCATGAATGATATAAATATTATACGTTCCAGACACAAGATGTCATATTGTGATGAAAATCTGATCTTTACCATCAGAGAACTAATTAATATACGTGATGGTAATTTTGTCTGTGATACTCTATCCTGTGATGATGTGAATGATATTTTAAAATGCCTATGTACAAATTGATTATGGTGCTAAAACTATGGTGCAGAGGCTGTTTGTATTTTTTACCTTTGTTACTGTATATATTTTTTAACTGTTTTTAAACCTGTAGATTGTCTCAATCTGAATAAAGATATTATATAATACCAATAATAGTTGAAGAAGCTCCTTTATAAAAAATAATATTTTGAGGATTTCGTTTTGGGAACAGGGAAATAGCCTATAAAATGTCATAGCATGGCTGCTAGTAAAAGCACTGAATTTTCCAATGTTTCTGCCTTTTAAAAACGAATATTAGGCCTATCTGGCTGTCGTGTTCTTAGCTTTCTTTGAACTGAATGTAAAAATAAGCAAAGAAGCAATCAACAAAACACAGTATACATTTAAAATTAATTTCATTATCTATTTATATGTTTATCAATTTAATTCCTGATGATTAGTTGCCTCTTTAGCTCTCTTTGAAGGAATGTGTATGCGAGACTGAAGTGCAATCAAGAGGGCAGTGGCCTGTAGGCCTACACAGTGCCACCTGTTGGCCTGGTGGTCAAAAAATCTAACACTGCCCTCTGATGGTCATACCAACGAACCTCTCCACCAGGCCACCTTGCTAATGCGGCCACTTGCACTTAGAACCACTGGTGGTCGTAATAGAGAGGTTGAAGTGTATATATATATTAAAAGGCATTAAAAATACTCCAGCTTGGAGACACCTTGGGTGGACCAATCATAGGCAAGGGCGGGAAATCTATCAGCAAATGAAATTTTAAGTGTACTGACACCAAGCACCACTTTTCCCCTAGTGTTTACTGAGAGAACCGTACCTGAAATTAGTCAATTAGTTCAGGTACTTCCAACAGCAAATAGGAACAGATTGAGTTTCAACCAATAGGAGAGGATCATCTTTAAATATTAATATTCAGACTAAAAGTCTAAAAGAACTGTCACACCTTGCAGCAAATATACTTTGATCATGAAATGAAAGGGCAGTTATTCAAAAGACATGACTTAAAGTGCAATTATATTCAAATCTGAATTAGTGTGATTGTACTTAATAAAGAAGAATAACAAATCCTCTTATTGTAAAAATGTGCTATTTAACATCATTTAGCATCAACAATGCACAAAAAAAGTATAGGCCTATGCATTTTCAACGAATTCTCAGCAATGAATAAATATATCTCCATGAAAAAACGAAATAATACAGTCTAAGATATGGGAATTCTAAAGAGCCTAAAATTTTAATTTTAGCCCTAACAGAAGTGTCCGAAAAACTATTGGAAATACATGAGCCAATCATGGACCATCTAGCAGGAACCTAGGATCTTGACCAATCAGAATCCCTTTTACATTTACACCATGGCTGATATATGCATTTTCAACGAATTCTCAGCAATGAATAAATATATCTCCATGAAAAAACGAAATAATATAGTCTATGGATTGAGGATTCTAAAGAGCCTAAAATTTTAATTTTAGCCCTAACAGAAGTGTCCAAAAAGCTATCAGAAAGACATGAGCCAATCATGAACCAGGTAGCATGAACCTAGGACCTTGACCAATCAGAATCCCTTTTACATTTACACCATGGCTGAGTCTGTGTGTCACACTGAGGGAGCAGTCAGTGAATGTAACTGAATTTATGAATGTTGATAAAACACTGGAATTTGTCCTTTTCCTCGAAATATTTACCAAATTACCACTTAACTTTGTCAGGTACAACCTTAAAGACATAACAAAATAAATATAACATGTAAGAAACACATTTTAAAACTTTAATTTTCCATGTCAATATGAATTACTGGCTGCTCCCGCGTGAATAAACACCCATTTGGTTGAAAACTAAAACCTTAATATTAAATAAACCAGATCACCAGAAGCAAAAAGTCATTACCACGCATCTTTTATGCATCATATTAGTCCCTTGAATCAAAAAAACACTTTGGAAAGTGTTCCCTTGTCTCTGACAAGCGATCCAAAAATTTCTGACAATCATACCGATCCCAGAGGGAGAGAGCTGGCTCTCTCCCAATAAGTATGTCAGGGATCTTTTACTTGCCCAGCACAGACACTGATACAAGGTGTCGCAAATTTAACGTCAGATCGCCATCCAGCTGGTATCTTGCTCAAGAAGTCCATTGGAATTTTTTGGTTCCTCGTCTGGGGTTCGAACCCATGCAGGTAAAGACCACCTCTGGTGCAGATCGGAATCTTAACCACTCAGCAACCAGCTGCATATTTAAGGTCCTCAGGCTCAAACTTAAAATGTTAAAGATAAGTAAAGCCGTGGATGCAAATGATGTACTCCAAATCAAAATATGACCATAATCCTTCTCAATGGCTACAGGCAGCTAAGGGAGATAGGGATTATTTTCTTTTAAAATCCAAATAATGCTATATCTACAGTGGGTTCATTCAGTGGCCAGTCACAGCTACAGTGAACCATAATAATGAATATTCCCTACCCTAAAAGTTGGCCCACACTGGAAAAAATGTAGCATTCATTGTGGCTGTTGTGGCAAAGCAATATACCTGGGACACAATCAAATAAATCTAATGTTTATTCTACTATGTGTGACACCGAAGTTGCAAAAATGCTGCTGTTTTCATACGAAAAATCTGGGGTCTACATTCCAAGTCATCACTGGCATCAGGCCTTCCAATTTAGTATTCATCACTATTTCACAAGCACGCCATCAATCTGAGAACAAAACTTAGGCCCCGTCATAATCAGCAAACAAAAGTTGTGCAAGAATGCTGAAGTAGAGAAGCTGAACTTATTATTACATATATTAATATATATTATTTGCTAATGCCACATTTATTATGAATTAAGCCTAATGGATATGTTACCACATAATTAATTGCAATTTTTTTGAGAATAATTTCGTCAAACTTTTTTCTAATTTTTTTTTTTTTGGATCGATCAACTGGTCATACAAATATATTGGCCATTGACCAGGCGACAAAAAAATTATTTATGCACTTGAATTTCACAGCCAATCATTTTGGTAATCCACATATCAGCTGAGCCATCATAGAAGTCAATCAAGTGTATCCATAATTATAAAACAAAAGTTTTGCACAGGCAGTGATAACAAGCACATATAATGGCACAGCATCGCCCATGCCCCGCAAGTTTTATCCTATGTTTATCCTATCCGTTAGCCAGTTTATCCCGTTTTTTTATCCCGTTCTTTTATCCTATCCATTTATCCTATCCATTTATCCTCTCCGTTTACCATATCTGTTTATCCTATCCGTTTATCCTATCCGTATATCCTACCCATTATCCTGTTTATCCCGTTTATCCTATCCTTTTATCCTATCTATTTATCCTATCTGTTTACCCTATCCGTTTATCCTATCCGTTTATCCAGTACCCCATAAGCACTGGTTCATCCCATTTATCCTGTTTATCTTATCTATTTATCCTATTTGTTTATCCTATCTGTTTATCCTATTTGTTTATCCTATCAGTTTATCCTATCCATTTATCCTATCCATTACCCTATCTGTTGACCCTATCCGTTTAACATATCCATTTATCCTATCCGTTATCCCGTTTATCCCATTTATTCCATTTATCCTATCCATTTATCCTATCCGTTTATCCTATCCATTCATCCTATCCGTTTATCCTATCCCTTTATCCCATCCATTTATCCTATCCCTTTATCCCATCCGTTTATCCTATCCATTTATCCCATCCGTTTATCCTATCGGTTTATCCTACCCGTTATCCTGTTTATCCCGTTTATCCTATCCAATAATCCTATCCGTTATTCTATCCGTTTATCCTATCCATTTATCTTATCCGTTTATCCTATCCCTTTATCCAGTACCCCATAAGCATTGGTTCATCCCATTTATCCTGTTTATCCTATCTGTTTATCCTATCCGTTTATCCTATCTGTTTATCCTATCAATTTATCCTATCTGTTATCCTATCCGTTTATCCTATCCGTTTAGCATATCCGTTTATCCTATCCGTTTATCCTACCCGTTTATCCTACCCGTTATCCTATCCGTTTATCCTATCCGTTTATCCTATCCATTTATCCTATCTGTCATCCCATTTATCCTATCCGTTTATCCTATCCATGTATCCTATCCATTTATCCTATCCGTTTATCCCATTTGTTTATCCCATTTGTTTATCCCATCCGTTTATCCCATCCGTTTATCCTATCCGTTTATCCTACCTGTTTATCCTATCTGTTTATCCTATCTGTTTATCCTATCCGTTTATTCTATCCGTCTATCCTATCCGTCTGTCAACCCATCTATCCATTAAGCCATCCGTCAATCCATTCCTCCATCTATCTATCTATCTATCCTGTCTGTTTATCCTATCCGTTTATACTATCCATCTATCCTATCTGTTTATCCCAGCCATCTATCCTATCCATCTATCCTATCCGTCTGTCAATCTGTCTATCCATCCGTCAATCTATCATTCAATCCATCTGTCAATCCATTCATTCATCTATCTATCTACGTTTCTAATTATCCTATCTGTTTATCCCGTTCGTTTATCCAATCCGTTTATCCCGTCCGTATATCCTATCCGTTTATGCCGTTTATCCTACCTGTTTATCCCATCTGTTTATCCTATCCGTTTATCCTATCTGTTTATCCCATCCGTCTATCCTGTCCGTCTGTCCCATATATCCATCAATCCATCTGTCAATCCATTCCTCCATTTATCTATCTATCTATCCTGTCTGTTTATCCTATCCGTTTATACTATCCATCTATCCTATCCTACTGTATATCCTATCCATCTATCCTATCTGTCTGCCAATCCGTCTATCCATGCATCTATCTATCTATCTATCTATCTATCTATCTATCTATCTATCTATCTATCTATATGTCTATATGTCTATCTTTCGTTTACATGAGTGTATATTATAACCAGTATTTTATTTACATAAATATAAAACAGATTTATATAACATATGGGTGAAGTCATTTTAAACGAGGCCAGCCAGGATTTTGACCTTTAACATGACATAAAAAATGTTTGGCTAGTAATAAGTTCTTTAAAATTCCCTGAGATGTAGAATACAATTTTGTCTTCATAATAAATCCACTTTTACGTGAAATTATGGCTTCATCATTGAGAACAGGGACCGCAAACTCTAAAAATGGTCCATTTTTGGGGGTGTCAAACGTCACATTTTCAAACAGTGTTACTTTGACAGCTGATGGTTAGCAATTGAAGTAAGTTATGCTCAGTATTTCTAATTTTAATGACTACCTATATACCTGAACTTAAGTTTTTTAATTCCATTCGGTATGTGAAATGTTCTGGGAATATTTCTCTGGCCATCGAAACCTCCCGTCACGTACATCATAAATGTCAAACATGGTCAATCCAGAAATAATGTTTTCTAAAAATGGGTTTTTTTCCTATTTAAGTGGTGTTTGGCTGATTTGTTTTCCATTGAATCAAGAAAGTCTATGATAAATAATCACATACCAGTCTGCTTTAAAGGGAATATCCAGCTATAGTTAAATGGTCGCAGTCCAAACATGACACCCGCAGTCACTGAAAAAATTCTCACCTACAGGACGGCAAAATTTCAAACCAAAAATTTTGACACACCCAGTAATATTTTTATGGGTTTGTATGCTGCCAAAATAAGAATTCCACAAGATTCATCTAAAATGTTTAAAAGGATGTCCTACAGAGCAGCAAAGGCTGTGATATGGAGGATGCAAATTTTGAATGTCAATAATTCTGGGATTCTCACCTACAGGACAGATATGATGTAACGGCACTGATAGAGGTGTTCTGATGTGTAGAGAAGCATCACATCAATCAAAATTGTTCATTTTGCTGTGAATAGTGAGTTTTGTTCCTGTAATTGGCCTTGGGAGAAGATACAAGACTGTCACACAACAAAATGTGTCATATGTCAAAAAGTGTCAAACTGGTACATCATAATGGACAGTACATCATTATTGACCAATAAGTAATTATTGGTCAATTATGATGTACAGATGAATTTTCCTGCTTTTTGATATGAAAAGATTACCAAAGTCGAGAAAAGTTGTGTTAATTAAATTCCCAGACTTCTGTTGTCCGTGTCATGAGATTTCGCACATGCATTTCATTCTTATCAGACAATAACATAGATTCTTTGATGTACATCACATTTGACACTTGTAATGTCAAATATGATGTACAGCATAAATCTTAGATATTTGACAGTAATCTAAACATTAAATTAAGAATTATTATGTATTTTGGCTAGCTTCCTTTACTAATGTAGTTTATCTCAACAATACATTGTGTTTGATTTCATTCAGCCGAGATTAATAGGCGTACATCATAATTGACGCTTCATGTAAAATTCTTCTGATTATTTGTATTTTTATTGTTGTTATGAATGAGGATTTTAACAAATCTAATTTACCTTACTTATTCTTTTATATATATTTTATGGTATTTCAGAGAATTTAAGTTCTGGCTTGAGTCGGTTATTCATATTGAGTGTTTGGTGCATTTGTGTAGCTTCTGGCAACTTATTTTCCGGCTCCTTTGGTGAAATCTATCTTTTGTGTTATATTAGGGGGAATTGGCATTTGACACTTGTTTGTTTTTATTGAAATGTTTATAATTGCATTTACTGGTAAAGTTTATTAATACACAATTTGACATAATTTTTGAAACTTGGTCAATTATGATGTACGTGTGACAGAATTCTCACCTACCGGACCATGTCAAATATGATGTAACGCTAAAAATGTGCCTATATCTTTTACACAACAGGTTAGATGGCTTGGATTTTACCATTCTCTCATACATTCTGTGTGTTTTTACATTTTAATCCAAAAATTTACCGAGTATACCTATGTGCTTTATTTTGACAGAACATTGAAGAAGCAAAATTGACGAAAATATATTTTTGTTTCGTCAATGTGTGTATTTCAAAGCAAAATGGTAATTTGTTGGCTAAAATTGTTTTAAATGATCATCTATACCTGGAACAATGATTATATGATCAATGTTTGCTATTATCAACAATAGGGATTAAATAAAGTGGAGTCAACAAAAATTTCACACCTACGTGACGACATAGACTCTCCTCAGCAAAATTCTATGTGGGGCAGTGTCAGTGTAACTTAAGGACATAAAAAGTATATTTCGTAAAAATTAAGACTATGGAGCACAGGCTGAATGAGGAATACATCCTAAAACATGCATTTAAAAATTTACCCTTATGTGACACTTTTGGCCTCATTTAAAATGACTTCACCCATATAGTAAGTTGCCCATAGATTGGAGGGAAGAGAATAGAATAATATGAAATAGATACAATATAAGCCCGTGCTACCTGTATAATTAGTTGGACAGATGCATGAACATACTGAGATGCAGGAATTGCTGAGTTTCCCAGAAATAGAATGTGGTGCAAAGGGAGGAAGTGGCAAAGGACTTGCAGGTGCTGCCCTCTTGTGTAATGTATCTGATGAGCTGCTTGCAGTGGCCATTCTGTGTACTAAAACTCACCCTGTGGAAGGGAAAATGGCCACCACAATGCAGGCTTTCTGGACCTTGATAGCCTCTAAAACTGATAATAGTAAATTTTCTAATATTGAATTAAACTGAAAATACGAACCGTTGTGCACATCTACAATGGTATCAATGTGTTATGCATATGATAAGAACTTCCAGAGTGGGCTGGTTTAGGCCACAGCATTGGTAATTTCACCCCTTCAGTAGATTTCAGCACTAAAGCATAATCGCCCTATGCATAGCATAGCATGGGCGATAATAATTATGCTTGATAGCTAGGCCTATTATGCAACAGTACTGGTTCAGTGTCCACATCATGAACATGACATAAATCTTATTTCATGTAGGCTTTAATGACCAATCTATGAAATGTCTACACTGGGCCAAAGAAGCAGTAAAGCATTCAATAGCTGATAAAGTGGTTGTTTTTTTAATGCTTTTACTTACTGCTTCTTTGTAATCTGTTGAAGATTTCATGTCTTTATTTTGTTTGCACTTGGTATATTTGTGTTGATCGACTGTATATGCCTCTATTAATCTATTTAGACCAGTTTAACTTTATTGCCATTAAGTTTGCACTCAAACTTCTTTAAACTTCAAATCACAGCTTGACACCTGGGCTTAAGAGTTAGTGCTGGTAAACATCAGATTATAGATGGAGCCACCAGTACTGCAAAATAGCAGTTCACTGACTTCCACACAAGAGTTACTAAAACTGAGTTCTATTTTATTTACCTGCAGATATCTTGTTGAAATATAGATGGCGATACAATTTAGAGTATATAAGTGCCAACTAGCATGGCAAGAAGCATAGTTTCAAAATCATGAACAAACACTAGTCATCTAAAGTGTGGCTAGAGTGGCACCAAGATCTCTGATGCAGGCTGGGCATAAAACATCTGCACATGCCCAACATGGCTTACGGAGGTTGAGACCTTGAACAGGTAAGTTCATGTTCCATGGTAAGCCAGTGCATTAGAAATACTTGTTTGCAAAGCCTAACAAGTGTAAGGTGTTGCGGCTACAATGTGCGCGTTTTTCTTTAGCTTGGTTTGGTGACGTCAACTTTCCCGGGCACTTTCTGTGATATGACGTCACCACCCGTAAGGTCCCTTTTCACGTGGCGCGCCACATATATATTTGAGGTGAAATTTGGAGATTTTTACCAAAATAACAAAACATATAAAAACAGTTGCCATGGCAACCACAGACAAGAAGCAGAAGGTGACAATTCCAACTTTAGGCCAAAAAAATATTTCGGAAACATAAATAAATGCAAAATTTGTAAAATTGTACATTGGTGATATCAAAGTTGTCCAATTAGCCAATTCAGACGTTATTGAGCAGACATGACTTTGAAGTTTTGCTTCTAACCTGGTTTCCATGGCCATCAATGTAATATGCATATGTATAGAAACAGTACACATACTGGTTCCACTAATGACTCCACTGATTGTTAAATTTGATGATAACCTGGGCAATGCCAGGTCCGTAAAATTCAGCTGAGATTAAAAAACCTCGAATTTTGACATTTGCTCGCATTTGTTACCATGACAACGACCCTTGACCTCATAGGTCACCTGACCATAAAAAGTCCCTTCAAGGAATTATTAACCCTGATATTCTGATATTGGCCGTTGGCAATAATTGTCTTGAAAAATGAAGATTTGTCAATTTTTTTTAAAAGTTGACCTTGGTTGCTATGGCAACAGATTTCACCTTTGGTAACCATGGAAAAAATTGGCATCCACCAAAAAAAGATAGCACAACACCCAAGGATTCCGAAAAGTATAGCATTGTTGTACATTTCAAAAAATACCGCTACCCCCTTTTTTGTACCATAAGGCCGTGTACTATCAGACTTTTTCAAATCATCATCATCATCATCATCATCATCATACATACATGTACTATTAATTCATGGACCCCTCACGCTACTCCAGCCGAAGTACTGATTGCCCAGTTGTGAAAACATGCAAGCAGCTTTTCTGTATTCTCTACAATGTCCTTAGCCAGGTTTGATTCAAATTACAGTCACAGAAATTGACGTGATGTTTCCCCATAATGTAACCATAGACCATTAGAAAACACCCTTTATTTTTCCCCTTCCCTTTCATACATGCTTTCACGGGTCTTATGCTAGTTATCCATAATTCACCAAATTTGGTTTACTTTTTTTAGTTTTTCAGACTATAAGCATACCACAATAATGTTAACTTATAACATATCAGATCAAACAACCATAACTGACAGTAACATGAAGCGAATATGTAAGAAAAAAAAGAATGCATGGTAAATTCAAGTGTTTGAAGTGTTTGCTATATTTCCTTTTTTTGTGCCCCTAACCGTTATATCCCTTCATAACTTTCTTGGAACCACATTTTTGTGCTACATAGTCTTTGATCAGTGTTAAGCCAAAATGAAAAAGACAGTCCTGGTGTTTGTTATTAACATTCATTTTTGGACAGAAATACAAGGCTTAAAGTGTCAATCATCCATCAATCCTCATCGTATAAATCTTTCAGGAATAGTCCAGTAGTGGACTTTCGGTTATCACAAAATGAAAATAGAAAAACGTTTAGATGGCCAAGGGGCTATATGTAAAAAAACCATCCTTACAATATCACTTTGATGGTCTTTGGTCTTCACAGATGGAAATTGTGCTGCTCCCTTTTGGATGGGATTTTAAGGGAATTGTGTGAATCCGTTACCGAGTCAAATGTTATTCAGTTACCTTTAATTGAATTTAGCCCATGGAGCGAGTTATAAATAAAATGGTAAAAATTATCAAAAAATTTTGAATTTGAAAAATATTAACATCCAGCGATATCAACATCAAACATCAAGAACGAAGTTATCCACTTTTAATGAAGCCTCGAAAAATGGCATTTTTCATGAATTTTTTAGCGAAATAAACAGTAATATTAAAAAATATCACAATTTCTGATGAACATTGAAAGAAGACAATCTAACCAGCATGAAGATTTCAAAATGTACATAAATATCAAGTAATCGTATATGTTCGGATCACAAATAATTTTGTTTTGGGTAAATATTTTGAAAATTGTCAGTGCCAGGTCACTTTATGCGAGAAAAGGTCATGTTTCCAAGAGATGCGACATTTGCGTGGAATTCATGTTTTAATCTCTTAGTTGAGTCTTTTTGTTTGAATCAATTCTACGGAAAAAATATTAACATGATCAGCGATTCTTTTGTTTAAATAGTATTTTTTACGTGAAACAAAGACGAAAAACCACATATCAAGAACAATAAACATACCTGGTGTATTATCGTGGATAGCAGCCTTGATTGGCGTCAGCAGCAGATGTTATACATGTATATTAAAAAAGTTTCAGAAGAACACACTGGATGATCCACTCCTGTGCTGAGGCAAAATTTTGCAGTAAAAACTTCAGCGATCTGCAAATAGTAAAACATCTGTCAAAATAATGAAGACCCGGCACCTATATAGTGACCCATTGTGCCTTGAATGGTGCCATTGATATTAAATCACCTTGTAAGATTATATTTGTTACGTATTACTATTTTATTATTTATAAATATCTTAAAATCATCTAAATGTGGAAAGTTTTTCGAAGTCAATTATAGCTGGAATCATCTTTTCATGATTTTTTAAAATGTATACATGACTTGTCTGGTCCGTCATATGATATCTAATCCGAGTCTTATTATCCAACACGAAGCGATGTAAAAGTTATTTTACATTTAAAACATAACTGCCGCTACCTTTGTGGCATACAGCATAAGTTAAATTAGATGGACTTAAATTACGGAAGTTATGACAAAATATGTCATAAATTAAATTTTCTAAGTGTGATAATACAATGAATAAAATGTTTTACCTTCTGTATACATGTACTAGCTGTCCATGATGCCCAGATTGAGTTTTAACTCTCTGCAAAGCAATGCCTTAATGAAATTTAAAGAAGATTACTGGCCTTAAGTCTGACCTGGATATCTGTTGTCTAATAGCATGCTGATTCAAGCTGTGATTGCTATCACCTTTCATTGGTCAACAAACAGTCAGTGCAAAGACACTTAATTGAATTGTTTAATTCAACAGCGAGATTGTCTGATATTGTGAACAATTTGAATGTACAAATTCAAACAATCCTCATGATTAGGTTAATCAACACATTGTCTGAAATAGACAATAATTGTCTGAAATAACTCAGACAATCAAATTGTCTGAAAATCAGACAATCCTTTTTTTCAGTTTGAGGCAATTCCAATACAGATGGTGTATCATGGAGTAGATTATTCCTTTTTTAGAAGTATGAAAGTTCTTTGATCTGTTGCTTTTCTTTGTTGAAGACACAGGTCTGTAAAAGAAAATCTTAAAGACAAACAGACAGACAGACAGTTTTTATTTCTGCCAAAGTTGAAGATACAATAGAAGGTACAATAATTAACAATTTTGCAAAAAAAGAGTGGCACAGGCGATGCTTAATTTGCCTAAAAAAGGCGCTATCTTACCCTCCCGAGCAGCAACGTAAATCAAACCTTTCGCTACGTAATTATTTGGGTTAGAATCAAACGTTGGGCCAAACAACGTATGACAAAGGTAGGACAAAGGTAATTTCAAAACGTTGCACTCAGATGGAAAACCAAACGTAGGTCGCAACCTTAGTAAGAGGTTGGCAGATAGTTTGTTTTATAGTTTGGCCGAACGTTCGAGTCACACATAAGTCATACCTTTGGTTGAGAGGTTGGAAGAACGTTTGGTTGTAACGTTTGGCTAAACGTGTCAGTCATTCGTAAATCATACCTTTGGTTGAGAGGTTTGAAGAACGTTTGACTATTACGTATGACCATACCTTTGATTCATAGGTTTGTCGAACATTAATTTGAGAGGTTTTTAAAACCTTAGACTATTACGTAAGTCATACCTTTGGTTGAGAGGTTTGAAGAACATTTGACGATTACGTATGACCATACCTTTGATTCATAGGTTTGTTGAACATTCATTTGAGAGGTTTTTACAACCTTAGACTACTACGTATGACCATACCTTTGATTCATAGGTTTATCAAAGGTATGGTCGCACATTTGGCAATACGTAAGTTCCAAGGTTTCTCCAACGTGTTTTTGATATGTATGGAAAACGTTTGAAAGTAACGTTCAGGCCAAACATCTGATCATACGTATCTGCTAAAGGTTTGTTGAAGGTTTGCACAAAGTTGCAGAACCTGGGATCCTAAGTCACAGAGAACCTTGTAGCGCCATCTATTCCCATACCTATTCCAAGCTATCTGGTAACTTTGAGCATATAAAACCTCCAACAGGATGCTTGCTGGTGATAATTGGATGAAGCCATAAAGAAATAGTAGCTACAAAAGTAACAAAAATTACCAAATAAATATCTCTTAAAATATGAAAGATTACATAGGCCAAAAAAAATAATTCTGAAGTACTGCTCAACCACAAACGAGCAAGAGAGAATCAGTTAAGACCGGAGTTGAACTGAGCCTACTTGCAACTGAATGCCACCTATCCAGCAGGCCAATTTGGATTGGGATTTTTCCAACTCTTCAGAGTTGCAGCATTAATCCCTTACAAGGTAAGTGAATATTCTTATTTATTATTTATTATAGTCCTTAAATGGACTGTAGACTGCTTGGTAAAACAAGGAAGAAAAGTCTACTAATTTTGGAGCCACCTTCAGTGCTTGCTGCCTGGCTCTGCTCTCTCTATCTTGCTCTGTTTTCTTTTCTTCTCTTCACTGTTTTAAATCATGTTTTCTCTTTGCAGATCTCCCAACAAAAAGTCCACCAAGCACCCCTCAAGACCTGAAATAAAAAAATCTTGAAATCCCCTCCCCCAAAAAAAAATCCTGCAGTAAAATCAGATGAGAACTTCATTCAATCGTAATGACGGTCAATATTCAAGGGCTTTATTTTATTTATTTTTATTCCACGGGGGCAGCAGCCTGGCCGGGGGCTGGGCCGCCTGGAGCAATGCGGCGGTCCCCCCGACGGATCCGCCCCTGGCCGACCAATAATGAATACACATATTCCACATCGCCGATTGACAGGCCAATTGTGAAGCACATATAGCGGCTAGAGTCCATCCGAAGGAGTCATTTGATCCATACACATCCTAGAATCAATCGGCCATGGTTAAATAAATCATTACGGGCGTATAAATGGTGTTCTTGACCGATATAAATGTAATCCACTCGAGCGCTGTGCCAGCAATGGCCGCCTCATCCCACTTCTGCGCATGCGCAAGACCCAGCGCGCTGGGCTGGCATGCAACGCCTGACGCCCCAGAGGCGTATAACGACCGATTCTTCAACGTGGGGGGTACGTAGTGAAGGGAGGTTGGAGAAATACGCATTATTTACGATATATACGTACGTAGTAACCTCGTAACCAGCTGTCGACAAATTACGTAGATTTCAAACGTTGGGTCTGATGTGAATAGGAGGTTTAATGCTTCCTTAGAACAACGTTCCTCAAAGGAAGTTGTCCAGAAGGGTAAGCACCCCCTGTTGAAATTGAAAAATGTTAAATATATTAATTCACAGTCACTGCAGACAACTAAGGCAATATATAATTCGATATGGATAGAACATTTTTTTGTCAGTAATTTAATGATAAATAAAATAAACTAATCATGTGGTAAATTGGGTCAGGGAAGGGGGGGGGCTGACATATATAGCAATTAACAATATGGCATTCATTATTATAAAGATTAATAAGATATTTTTTGAAGTAGGAGGCAAAACCAAACTCACTTAAAGAGTCATTGTCAGAGAAAACTTCACTTTTGGTGGCGCAGGGGGGTCAACGGATCTTGATAAAATTTGGTGGACTGACTACTTATATTGAAAAACTAAATTACCCAAAAGGATTATTTTCTAGATGCATTTCCCTCTGAGCTGGAGCTATTGGAATAAATGGAGCAGATGATGGCCAAGTGACAAAAATTCAACTTTTCAGCATCCTAAAATTTATACATTGCCACTCTTCAATTTTTTGCAAAGTATCTAAGTTATGGCATTAATGTTTTACCCGTGGCAAGACTAACGCTTGGAGATACTTCAGTATAAATCTCACCTCATTTGGGTTTTTTACTGAAGTTGCAGTGGACGCTGAAACGGGGTCCTCTTTTCAAAATTGCCGATTTGGTGCATGCTCTGACATCGGCAAAATATAACTGCATATGGATAACTTGAGCCTCCGTCCCTGGGTAATCTAGTATAACCGCAGTGAAATATAGGCACTGTCAGCCAATTTCCAAAAATAAAACCGTGGTGCACTCTGTAAACTTTTTTGATACACCATCTTGAAAATGGGATATTTCCGAATTTTCCAAAAAACATGAAATTTCAACATTTTGTCCATTTCCGCTGTCCATCTTTCTCAAAGTGCATAATCTATGTTATTCATTTTTTGCACATGGCATGACATGTGCTTTGATATACCTTAACAAACAATTCAGCTTATTTGATATTTTAGTTAAAGCTGCCGTAGCCACTGAGCAGTGTTATTTTTCTCAAAATTGCCAAATTGCCAAATGTCTGCAAATTGGCAAAATATAACAGCATATAGCTGAGTATATAGTATTGCCTGTAAGAAATGTGTCAGTTTTATTCATCGTGTTGAAATTGTTCATGTAATGGAAGAACATGTAAGTAAATTATGATTTCTTTGTATGATAATTACAACATCTTCAAATCTTATTGAAACTTAGCACACACCCTCACCTGATTTGTAATTTCGTGAAGATAAAATTTTAGTGGCCCACTGTTACCAACAAATTAAGAAAGAAAATAAATTGACTTCTTTTCACCGGGTCAAAGGTCAGCTCAAGTGGTTGTCACCCCTGCCATAATGCAGTTGTGGCTGAAACTTGTTAGATATGGGCCTAATTCAAAAAAGCTCATTTTGTTCAGTTGGTTGCTATAGACGAAATTGAATGAGAAGGCTTTAATGATGAGCACTTACTGACTACAGTTTCATCATGGCGTGCAATAAACAAAGATGAAAATAAATAATTGTGTCTTAACTCTTGACATTGCTGCAGGCTAACCGAGAAAGAGAAAGATAATTGTGTTAAATATTGGTGTGTATAACACTATATAAATATATATATAGTGCTATATATATATTATAGAGAAAGTGAGCAAGGGTGAAGAGACAATAAGCAATGCCATGATTGTCTTGTCATGTAATAATGCATATAGGCCTCTATGCCTTTAGTCACTGACAAGAAACCGTATAATCAACACAATTAGGCACAATCACAGCTGTGTGAAATGCACATAAAGTCAAAAGGAAATATCTGTGAATTAGAATTGGAATTTTGAAAATAGTATAAAAAAAAATTTGACATCTGGTAGTGCAACTCAGAGAAAGTGCAGTCTCTGTTGGTGACTGACTTGCAAGTGGCAGCAGTATGCTGTCAGTCCCTGGAAAGTGGAGTTGGGTAAAAAGTTACATATATATATAGGACAGGTCAAAGGATCAAGTCGCTCAACAGCTGTATCTATCTATGTAATCTATGTAATCTACGAAATCTATGTCATCTAGTCTAATATATATTATCTATGTAATGTAATCTAATCTAATGTAATGTAAGACTACAATCTGTAAAAGTTGCAAGGTCAGCATTAAATTTACATTTGTGTGCTTAAAGTGCTTGCACGTAATTTCTGTTTTTTGTTAAAATTTGTACCGAAGGCCGACTTTAGGACACTCAATATATATCCAAATTGATATATTATTTTATAATAGGTCTTGGTATAAAAGATTAATATATACGTGGCCATTCTGGATGGCTGTTTTGGGTGGCCTTAATGGACTGTGGCTGTTATAACCATATAAATAGGTCTAAGAGGTATCGCCATTGCCAAGTGAAATGTATCAGTTGGCAAGTGAGGCTTAATTAGTTGTAAGTGATATCGATTTTGCATGGTCTGCTGCCCTCTTCAGTGCTTGCCATTTCAAAATGTTCAGGAGCTGAACCTGCTTGCTGCATCAAAATGGGTATATTTAGGTGGGAAATTATCTTGCTGTGTGTCAACAGACACACCCCTGCAAGCAAGCAAGCAATCAATCATAAATAAAAAGTTGGCAATGTTTTTCCCCATGTTCCAAGGCAACACCTGTTACTTATGTCAGTCAGTCAGTCAGTCAGTCAGTCAGTCAGTCATGTGACTTTACCGTTGACCTGTGCTTATTAAGGCCTTACATAATTAATTCTTTGCTTCTTGGTTCGACTGACGCTTCTGTTTTTGGGACCAAAAAAGTATATGTCTGCCGACGTGCAATTATTATGTACCTGACAGGATAATAAATTGATATTTCTTTCATCGGTTTCATTCTGTCAAGCATCCTTATAACAAGTGATACTAGGCAAAAGTCAGAGCTATGAATTGACCTCGTAATTGTCTGTATTTCATACTATTTGTTTGTTTGTCTCACTATTTACACTAGTGTGGCAGTGTCTAATTTTGTCAGTTTCATTTTCAGGGGCCATGGAACCGGTGTTCCGGTGCCTGTCTACCGGCCAGCCAGTCCTCGGGGACTCTGTGGCAGCCAAGGCGTACAAGCGTCCAGGTGGCCATGCACTGTCGGGTGAGGAGGTGGAGAAAAGGGCTAGGGCCTCAGTGAAGCAAGCTAAGGGGGATGTAAAGAGAAGATCGTTTGTGCTGGGGAAGTACGAGGTTCAGTTCGGCAAATTCCAAGGGTGCACCTTCAAATGGCTTCTTGAGAATGCCCTGGGCTACGCAGCCTTCATTGCTACTGATGTCAAGAAGGAGACGCAGACCAAAGCTGCGCTGAGCATCAACAAGTTCGCTTTGCTGGTAAGTTTACATGTCTCATTGTTCATTTAATAATTCATATTTCAAATGATCTCCGTCGTCAGGTTATCATACAACTGGACTTACCTCATGTTTAGAATCATTCCAAGGTCACATGCTTGTATGTTTTGTCTTTTAACAGTATGCTTTTGCCTCATATTGTTGATTTCAATAATTGCATAATTAGCCTACTCATCCTAATCAGAAGACGTCTTTTTACAATTTGGAGCAACTTCATAGTTAAAATATATTGATATTTAAAGTGACTATGAAATCTATAGTAATTACTAGGAATGGCTAGTAACCCTTTCTCTTTCGTAATATTTTTACCCTCGGCAATGTATATTGACAAGGGTATTGTAGTTACTTTTGTGTATTGGCGTCTGCCACAAGGGCGTCCTCCTATGTGTATTGGCTATTATGCAAAAAGTTAAGTTATGCACATTTGTTATATTTAGCGCATTGATGGACCTTACGACTAACAGCCATGGCCGTAAGGTTTAACTCATCTGCAATGCTGCACTATGGTGAAATTATTGTGACCAATGATAACAAAGCAAATACTTCCTCAATCTTCACTAAATCGTGAGCAATTATAGTTTGTACGGAGTAGCAGGTGTTCTGGTAGAAATAATTGCATTGAACATGTTAATGATTTCTTCTAATTAATAGTGAGGCAAAATAATGAATCAGTTGCATTTTGGGCATAAAATCAATTGTGATGCTTTGTTATTCTCATGGAAGTAACAGCCACCAAAGTTATTGTCATAATAAAAAAAAGGATGTACTAATTTATTGTTACATCAGAAATTAACAATTTTTCTAATCATTAAAACATCAAGCGCAATCAAATCAAGCAACGTTAAAGTGACATATTTAATTGTAACTTTGTGATGAATGTTTCATTTAGCATGTTTAGTGTGTGGCCAAGACGTCCAGACACTTTGGTGAATATTACTATCATGTGAATGACAATATAGGATCAGAACTGATGATGAGCTTAAATTTCAACTAATTCAGTATTTTGCCTCACAGCTATCATGTAACATTATTCCATTCAACAATTTTCATCATAACACCTGCAAGCAGGGTCAAATATAAGCAAAAAGTGATACTCGTCAACGGACTAGTATCATTCAAAAGTTACTCGTCCTCCCAAAACTTTACTCGTCCTGAAATTCATAATCAATATTTGCTATGAACCAAAACGCGATGTTGACGTATGAGTTAAAAACAATTGAATTTGTGGAACATTCGCAGTATTTATAATTATCAAATAAAACAAAAACATCTGACGTCACATCATCGCCAGTGTTACATATATTTAAGCAATTGAAATAATTAATATTCATAGACAGATTAAGAATTCAATGTAAACAGTGTTTGACTCCCTCCACATGCTCAAAGGCAGTGTCCAGGGGCGGAATATTAATTTATAAGAAGAAGAGTTACACATTGGTGCCTTCTGGTTTCAGTAATTAAATTATTTGAAAATGTAAATACAGAGGAACAGTTTACTGTGGTGAAGTTTCAAAATGAGGCTGTATTGTCTCAGAGCGAGGCACATGTTGAATGTATCAGATTGAGGCTGTCAGACGTTGTCTGTCTGGAATGAACTATTTTGTTATTTTGTGTCTGCTATTGTTTATCAGCTGAATGAAGTAACAATATTTCACTTTGAACTTGGTCGTCTGACGGACTGGTAATCAAGTAAAGGTACTTGTCCTCCTCAATTTATACTCGTCTCAGACGAGCGGACGAGTACTTATCTTTGACCCTGCCTGCAAGTACACACTAACTATAATTCCTGACATTTTGGGTGATGATTGAGCAAGTATTTGCTTTGTTATAATTGGTCACAATTATAGCACCATATTAAAGCATGGCTGCTGAGTGAAAACGTACGGTCATGGCTGTACTTGTGCCGTCTGGTGTTCTTCTTCTTCTGCTGTGTGCTGGAATACCCCGGGTCGCCGGGTAGCTTCACTCTGATCTACTGATCAGAGGAGCTGCACATTGGATGATAACTTGGTAAGGCTGTGAGTCTGGTACATACCCTATTCATTCAGGGATGTCCAGTGTCTTTCAGTTGCCCCAGCATAGAACACTGGATACAACCCACCTCCATTTAACGTCCCATGGGCTCGGACTCAGTTTAGTTTCAGTGTAGTTCAATCAGTGTAGATTAGTTCAATCAATATCCTTTGGTGTCACTGGTGTGCCGGTTTCTATTTTTGGAACTGGTTCTCTGTGTTGATGCAAATCTATTTTTGGAACTGGTTCTTTTCTGGTTGCTCAGATTTCTGTCTTGGTACAAGCTTCATTCTGGTGTTGGTGTCTTATCTGGTATCTGGTGTTCCTGCATGATTTCGTTTTGAGTGAAGTTCCAGGAGTGGGATTCGAACCCACGTCCTCTCAGGCCATTCGATTCAAAATCAACTGCTATAACGATTAGGCCACGGGGGAAAATTGACGCAGTACTGATAATTTTTTTACAACTAGAGAACTTTGGAAAATTGGTAATAGTACGTGTAAAATACCCAAGAAGTGCCTTTTGGGTGTCCAAATGCTCTAAGAAAAAGAGAAAGTTGCACATTTAGAAAGAATAAGGAAAAATCTGATTTATTCAAAAACGAAAAATTCTGTTAATTTTTGTGTCAGACCCATGAAATTTGTGTAGCTACATTTTAATTATTAAACCATGTACCTCAAAAAGATGGACATTGATCATGTTGATATGAATTGTCTACATAAATCCAAAAAAATGGATAATTTTGAATTATTTAAAATATTCGTGTCTGTGGTGTATCCATGTTAGTGGCTTAATTGCTACATTTCGGCAGCCATGAGCTAAGCTCACTTAGCACAAGGACAGCTCATTCTGTGTGGTGCTCCTGTCTACAGCACTTGACTGCCTGAACAGGAAGTGCCTGTATAGTCTAGGGCCTTATGTCAGAAAATATGGGTTCGTGTGCGTTAAGACAAGAAGTTTGCCAACATATTCCATTTGAAAGCAAATTTTATCAGCTTTCCAATGGTATATGTTGGCAATTTTTATTTTGATGTCTTCATGGTCATATCGCCCTCCAATAATAGGCCCTATTTTGGCCGATTTTAGTCGATTTTCGCCTTTTTTTTTGCCAATTCTAACTGTATCTTCAGACATATTGCATTTTCTGGGCTTTTTTTGCACTCTTACGTGTGTATTATATACCATATGAAAGGATATTTTCTCAGCTTTCAAACAGTATATGTTCCAAATTTTTATTTTGAAAAAGTCATGGTCAATTTGCCCTAGAAAGAAAAGGCCATATTTTAACCTGTTTTATACGTAATTTTTGCCCCTTCTAACGGTATTATCAGAAATATTACATTATCTGAGCTATTTTTCACTCTCACTTTTGTATTATATAACATATTAAGGGATATCTTCTCAGCTTTCCAAGGTTATATGTTGGCAATTCTCATTTTGATTTCTTCAGGATCAAATCAACCTCCAAAGAATAGGCCCTATTTTCGGTGATTTTTTCCATATTTTTGCCAGTTCCAACAGTTTTTTTATAAACATTACATTTTCTTGGCTATTGTTCTACTATCACTTTTGTATTTGATAGCAAATTAAAGGATATTGTCTCAGCTTTCCAATGGTATATGTTGGCATTTTTTATTTTGATGCATTCAGGATCATATCATTCCCCAAATATTAGGCCCTATTTTCCGCAGATTTTTCTCTGTATTTCTGCCAATCTAACAGTATTTTCAGATGTATAGTATTTTCTAGGCTGTCGTTACACTCTCAATTGTTTATTATATGCAATGTTAAAGGTTATTTTGTCAGCTTTCCAATGGTATATTTGGGAAATTTTTATTTTCATGTCTTTATGGTCAAATCACCCCCAAACCGTATGCCCAATTTTTCTCCTGATTGTATTTACACCAATTCCAACAGTATTTTCAGATTTATTACATTTTCTTAGCTGTTCTTGCCTTCTCAGTTGCACTAGTGTATCATATACCATATTAAACAATATTTTCGCAGCTTTCCCACGGTATATGTTGTCAATTCCAATTTTGATACATTCATGATCAAATCACCCTCCAACAACGAAACCCTATGTTCGCCTATTTCCTCCGTATTTATGTCAATTCTAACAGTATTTCAGATATAATATGTTTTCTCGGCCGATGTTCCATCCTCACTTGTGTATTATATACCACATTGAAGGCTATTTTCTCAGCTTTCCAATGGTATATGTTAGCAATTTTTATTTTGATGTCTTCATGATCAAATCACCCACGAAACAACTGGCCCCACTTTTGATGATTTTCTCCGTATTTTTGCCGATTCTAGCAGTATTTTAGAAATATTACATTATCTGAGCTGTCTTGCACTCTCACTCGTATTGGTGTATTATATACCATATTAAAGGATATTTTCTCAGCTCTCCAATGGCATATATTGGCATTTCCGATTTGATACATTCATAATCAAATCACCCTGCAAAGAAAAAGCCCTATGTTCGCTGATTTTCTCCGTATTTTTTTCCAATTCTAACAGTATCTCAGATATGTTTTCTGGGCTGATATTCCATACTCAATTTGTTGTAATGCCATGTTGAAGGATATTTTCTAAGCTTTCCAATGGCATATGTTGGCAATTTTTTTTTTTTTTCTTCATAGTCAAATCACCCTCAAAACCACAGGCCCTACCTTTGATGATTTTCTCCGTATTTTCGCCGATTCTAACAGTATTTTTAGAAATATTACATTATCTGAGCTGGTCTTGGACTTTCACTTGCACTGATGTATAATATACCTTATCAAAGGATCTTTTCTCAGCTCTCCAAAGGTACATGTTGGCAATTTTAATTTTTGTACATTCCGGATCAATTCACCCTCCAAAGAATCGGGCCATATTTTCACTGTATTTTCGCTGATTCTTACAGTATTTTCAAAAATATGACATTTTCTGAGCTGTTCTTGCACTCTCACTTGCACTTGTTTATTATATACCATACCAAAGGAGATCTCGGCTTTTCAATGGTTTATGTTGGCAATTTTTTTTTGACATCTCTGATTCTCTATGGTCAAATATTTCTTCAAACAACTGGTACTGCCGTCATGAATTTGTTCAGTTATGAAATTACACCTTGTTTAATGTCCCATGGGGTTTTTATGGTGGCCATTTTAAAATTGAAGTTAACAGCATTAAAACCGCCTAGATATCATAAGTTTAATATCTTCTCAAATGAAAGCTGACATCAAGGGCCATCCATCTACATCCATTTTGGATGATTAGGAATGAGTTATCAGGCAATTAGGATAGGTGGAATTGAAACTAGATGGCAGAATTTTGTGTTTTCGAGGAGATTTTTGACACTAACGGCAACATTTATTTGCTTCAGGAGAGTTGACAGTAAATACTAACAAGAAAAGCAAGGTACCAAATGAAAGCTGACGTCAAGGGCTATCCATCAACATACGTTTTTGGTTGGTTAAAAAGGAGTTATCTAGTGATTGAGATAGGTGGAATTGAAAATACATTGTAGGATTTTGTGTTTCCGAGGAGATTTTTGAGACAGACAACATTTATTTAGCTTTAGGAATTTGACAGTTGTAGTAACAGGGAAACCGAGGTGCCAAATGAAAGCTGACATCAAGGGCTATACATCAACATCCATTTTGGTTGGTTAAAAAGTGTTAGTGATTAGAATAGGTTGAATTGAAAATGCATCGTAGGATTTTGTATTTCCGATTAGATTTTTGACACGGACAGCAACATTTATTTAGCTTTTGGAATGTTTAACAGGTAATAACAAGGAAACCAAGGTGCCATATGAAAGCTGACATTAAGGGCTATTAATCTACATGCATTTTGATTGATAAAAAATGAGTTATTCAGTGATTAGGATAGGTGGAATCAAACTACATGGAAGAATTTTGTGTTTCCGGGGAGATTTTTGACAGTATTATTTAATTTGGTTTAGGAGGGTTGAGAGTAGTAGTAATAATAAGGAAACCAAGGTGCCAAATGAAAGCTGACATCGAGCGCTATCCACCAACATCCATTTTGGTTGGTTGGAAGGAGTTATCTAGTGATCTGATTGGCAAGATGAGAAAAAAATAGTTTTTTTTAAAATTCCATTCATTTAACATTGACGATGCTGGCAGGACAATAAATTTGAATTATTAAGGATAGAGTCTAATGATTTGGAAATGAAGATGATATACAATTCAATATCAGGAAAATATAACAGTACTATTGAACAAAGAATCATTAAGAATGCAAACATATTTGAACAGCTAAATCATTTAGAGGTTTTCAAATCTGTTAATCATCTCATTTTAGTTGGCATGCATGGAGAACTTTTATTAGTATTTATAATCATTATAATTTTCATAAAAACTACGGCAAAAACATATTAGATGACAAATCAACACATTGTAGTGCCTATACAAAGAAAAAGATTAAATTTCAGTGTTTTTCTCCTTGCGACACATGCATTGCTTGACAACCTTTGCTAAATACGATACTGTAATTATTGCCAAATTATTTAAATCTTACTGATATGGTAAAAAGTATGAAAGTCAAACCCCTACAACCTTTTTTGAGCTATTCTCAATGACCAATGGGTTACATTAAACATTGCTGAAGGACAAAAAACATGGATTTTTATTTATATGCTTTAATGATCTTTAATAACCCCTAATGTAGAATAGGTGCTTTTGGCATAATAAAAACCCCGAGAGTCATTAAAAAAGACTCAATTTCAACACTGAAAAATATTTTTTGATGGCAGAACCATTAGTTAGAGGAAACATTTGACCACAGAGATGTCAAAATAAAATTGCTAATGTACACCCTTGGAAAGTTGAGATAATAAATTCGAATTTGGTAACCAATACCACAAGTGCAAGAGAGTGTCCTAGAACAGCTCAGAAAAAGTAATATGTCTGATAATAGAATGGACAAAAAAACACCGAAAATCAGTGACAATATGGCTACATTTTTGGAGGCAATCGTGAAGATACAAAAATTAAAATTGCCAACATATACCATTGAAAAGCAGAGAAAATATCCTTTAATATAGTATATGAAACAGAAGTGCAAGTAAGAGTACTAGAACAGCTTAGAAAAAAAAGTTTCTGATAATAGAATGGGCAAAAACACACTGAAAATCAGCGAAAATGCGGCCTATTTTTTGGAGGAGATTTGATCATGAAGACACAAAAATTAAAATTGCCAACGTATACCATTGGAAAGCTGAGAAGACATCCTCTAATATGGTATATATGATACACAGGTACAAGAACAGCTCAGACAATGTAGATATTCCTGAAAATACTGTCAGAATTGGCGAAAATATCGTGAAAATTGAAAAAAATCGGGCGTGTAGTTTGGAGGTGATTTGACCATGAAGACTTCAAAATAAAGGTTACCAACATACACCATTGGAAACTGAGAAAATATCCCTTAATGTGGTATATAATACTCTAGTATGAATGGAATATCAGCTCTGAAACTCAATATATCTGAAATATTGTTACAGTTGGCAAAAAAGCGGAGAAAATTTGCAAAACAAAGGGCCTATTGTTTGGAGGGTGATTTGATCCTGAATCTTTCAAATTCGAATTGCCGACATTTATGATTAGAAAGCTGAGAAAATATGCTTTAATATAGTATATAATACACTAGTGCATGTTATAGTGCAAGAACAGCTTAGGTAATACAATATTTCTAAAACTACTGGCAGAATTGGTGAAAATATTAGCTGATTAAGCAAAAGTGGGGCCTATGGTTTGGAGGGTGATTTGACTATAAAGACATCAACATAAAAATTGCCAACATGTACCATTGGAAAGCTGACAGAATATCCTTTAACATGGTATATAATGCACAAGTAAGAGAGCAACAATAGCTTACAAAATGCCATATATCTGAAAATACTGTTAAAATTGGCACAAATACAGAGAAAATAAGCAAAAATGGGGCCTTTCCTTTGGCAGGTTATTTGATCCTTATGCATCAGAATAAGAATTGCTGACTTATACCATTGGAAAGCTGAGAACATATCCTTTAATATGCTATCAAATACAAAGGTGAGAGTGGAAAAATATCCCAGAAATTGTAATATTTCGGAAAACAATACAGTCAGAATCAGAAAAAATAAAGAGAAAATCGGCAAAAATAGTGCCTATTATTCAAAGGTTGAGTTGATCCTGAATGCATCAAAATGAAAATTGCCAACATATACCATTGGAAAGCTGATAAAATATCCTTTAATATGGTATATAATACATAAGTGAGAGTTGAAAATAGCTGAGAAAAGATGTTATATTTCTGACTATGCCATTAGAATAGGCAAAAATACGCGGAAAATCTGTGAAAATATGGCCTTTTCTTTCGAGGGCAAATTAACCATGAATTTGTCAAAATAAAAATTTCAGACATATACAGTTGGAAAGCTGAGAAAAAATCATTTTATATGGTATATAATACACAAGTAAGGGTACAAAAAAACGCTCAGAAAATTCTATATTACTAGAATACCGTCATAATTGGGAAAAAATAAAGTCGAAAATCGGCAAAAATCAGCCAAAATTTGGTCTATTTCTTGGAGGGCGATTTGACCATGAAGACATCAAAATAAAAATTGCCAACATATACCGTTGGAAAGCTGAGAAAATTACCTTGAAAATGGTATATGTTGGCAAACTTCTTGTTTAAATGCCCACGAGATTACACAAGGCCCTAGACTAATAGTTGCCATAAAAGTGGAGCTAGTAGTTTAGTCAGAGTTTAGTTTTGTAAATAATTAAAATATCTTCCAAAATAGCTTTAAAATTTCAGTGTTGTCGTAAAACAACCTCCAATTACATATTTCAGGGATTTAAATCAACATGTGTATCAATATTGGAAATAATTATTTTCATACCCCTGATTGCAAGAAGTAACTGAAAATTAAAAGTCAACACAAAAGTGAATGACTTAAATGGCTCACCAAGTAAGAAATCATAACAACACTTAAGGTTACATAATCTTCATTAACTTTCAACAAATTATGTAACAGTCTAATAGTAAACAGTCATCTCTGAATAGCTATGGTTTTATTGATCTCAGTTATTTAACATCAACAATTTAACATATACACAGCTGTCAGTGCAGTCTGTCTGTCTGTCTATCTATCTATCTATCTATCTATCTATCTATCTATCTATCTATCTATCTATCTATCTATCTATCTATCTATCTATCCAACATGTCATCCAGGAGATTCAGACATATTGTCTTAGTGTCAAAAACACCTAAATTCAGCAAATAGCTCTGAATGTGCCACTTTTCGGAGCTATTGTCTGTATTTAGTGATATTCAGACCTATAATCTGAATCATAACTGATATTTTGGATTATCTATAAATGTTCAGTTATGTGGACGCTCTGCTGAATAAATTGGACGCACCTTTCTGTAATTAGGATGGATCATTAAGATTCTTCTAGGCTTAGCAGGCCTACATGTACAATTGTACATGGTTCACTATTGTGGTGATATTAGAAATTTGTCTTGGTAGTTTTTTTTTGTCCCCTGCCTGGGGAAATATAAAATCAGGGAAGATGTGAGAGAATTTATATATTACAAATTCAGGAAAAATACACATTTGACTCCAAGAGAGCAGGCCACATGTGGCTCCATCTATAATGTTCCTCAAGAGTGCGAGGTAGGGGAGGGGAGGGTGGTTGTTTGATGCTACTACCCGCCTCAAGAGAACTCGCCCAGGGGCCAGCCCGCCCCACGGCTGCCTGTCCGGTGCATTAGTAGCCGTGGCCCCCGTCTAATTGTCACCCCAATGCCCGTCTCCCAAGCCCCCCTGCAGCCAGCAGAATTGTCATATCCATGCTGCAAAAAGCAAACCTTGCTTGCAGCATGCTTTACAAAAAGATATTGTTTGAACTAGTTCTACAGACACTCCTTTTTGATGATGTTGATCAATACACTTTTTAAAATTGTCATACACATGTGTGTATCAATTTGGCACTTTATGCTCTTAATCATGAACAAATGTATGCATGTATATGCACCTGCCTATGGGTAGGCCTGTAGCTGCAACATGTCAGTCATGCCTTATAATTCAACCTGAGTTCTTCTGTTAACTTTTCTAAATTATAGAACTTTAGATTTAACAACTGCATGGTAGCTACTAGTTGAAATGAAACTCCTAACAAGCTGAATAAATGATGACTACTTCAATTAAATTATATTCATTTAAAAAAAAGAAGTTTTACAACATCAGAAAATAGCACTTATGAAATCAAAGGTCATTTTTATGCTTTGATATTCTTAGTCAGCTTTAGTTGATCAGTTCGATTTTGACAAAAAGAACTAGAGACTTGTTGATCCCCAGGGTTGATTCTAATGTATGCTGAAGATCTTTAGCCCTGCTTGCAATCATATGTTATGGCAAGCAAGCGTAGGCTATATATATAGGCCTAATCTGTTCAAAAATGTATTCATCATGACCTGTTTCAATTTTCAACCAAAGTGATTTTAAAAACGTGAATAAAAAAACGTGAATGAACCGATAGTGGTCAGATGAAGACAATCAATTGTTGTCCAAAAGGTGTGAACGCATTGGCAGTGGGTATATCCAACTGATGCCATTGTTTAATTGCCATTCATTACATGATTGAAGAAAATGTTTCAATTTTACATAATCAAAGAAAACGTGTCAATTTCCAAAATATTTAAGGCCAATTTCCAAACTTTAATGAAGAAAAATTTGTTCATATTATGAAATATGGATGGAAATGTCTCGGCAAATAGCTAGCAAAAGCATGGGAAAAAAGAAAACAAAACTTTTACGGTGTAAGAGATTTGTTGTTGTAATTGTTCTGCCACTATAAATAAATAAAATTCATATCATTCACTATCATTCACACTTTGTGTTTCAAAATTCTGAGATTCCAATATTATTTCCAATAGTAGGCCTATTATCTATATAATATAGATCTCTTCCCGTAAGATATAAATTTTTATGATCATAGGTAGGTAGATAAAGGCAGATCTATAGCTATCTATAGACCTAGAAATAGCTTATCTAGAGATAAATTGATATAAAGTTATATTGATCTAAAGATAGATTTATCTAAAGATGGACTGATCTAAAGATAGATCTATAATAATTCAAAGATAGTTCTAAAGATTCAAAGATAGTTCTAATGATTCAAGGATAGTTCTGATGATTCATATTGATCTAAAGATAAATTTATCAAAAGATGGACTGATCTAAAGATAGAAAATAATTCAAAGATAGTTCTAAAGATTCAAAGATAGTTCTAATGATTCAAGGATAGTTCTGATGATTCAAAGATAGTTCTAATGATTTAAAGATAGTTCAGAAGTATTAGTTCTGATTTTAAAGATAGGCCTAGTTCTAATGATTTCCTTGTCCAACCTGGACTTTTATGCATGCGTCTAAGAGATCTACCGACTTTTACGAGCCATATATAAACTGGTTGATGTTTGAAACATGTACAGTAGCCTACACAGCTTAATTACCAGTTACCACTGCCAGTATAATATTATAGGGGCGAGCCGGAGGCAGGGCGGGTAAGAGGCAGGGCGGGTTGTAGTGGGGCGGGTTTTGCCGAGGCGGGGAGTGGCTGGGCGGGTAGTCCCGAGGCGGGTTCACTGGAAACCGTTGTGTCGATAACAAACATCTGGAAGGTCTTTCTGGATAGTTGAGTGGTTGGATGTGAGTTGTAGGTTCCCTAGGCCTAGATTTGTAATTTTTGCCTGAATTTGGACGTTGTGGGCGATAATGGGGGACCATGCTGTCTATGATTTTGTCTGCATTTGGGGCGTTTTCGGAAAGGTTACACTATTAACTCGAGTGGCACGAGTCACGGGGAAAACCTACAGTATGTCTCACCAAGCATGCGAACTGGAAATTAGCCCAAGTTCTAGGGTCTGTACAACAATAATGCATGGCGTTGGTGGAGTGGCGTTGGTGCCAACTTAGCAGGTACTAAGTCGTGAGTGGCACTGCAGCTTCATTATGACGTCACGGCCGTTTGTGTGTACAATTGGTTGCGTCACATAGTCTGGAAACATGTAAACAATTGGCAGAAAACGTTTGAGCTCGAAAATCGGCAAAAAACGGCCTTGAAACATCATGAAAATGTGCCTATCATATTACAAAATAGCAGATCTACCCGTGAGTATGTGTATTTGTGCTATGTGACTTTTAGGTGATGAGCAATCAAGCCAAACATCAGTTCGCATGTGAGATGAGACAAACTGTAAAACCCTGGACAAGCGCCCGGGACGTCCGGGACGAACAGCCGTGTCAGCATCCTTGGACAGCTTTGCTGACGATAAATGGTTGTAGTTAAACAACTATTTGATGTACAGAAATGGCAGACCACTTTTTAGAAAGTTGAGATGATCACCTATCGATGTGAATTTAAAAAAAGAAGGCTTGTCAAACTTTTTCCCCATGAAATATGACAGTTTCTTCACTAAGTACAAAATTTATTTTGCAAAGGTGAAAAAACATAACAGAGTTAGAGTTAGAGTTAGAAAATCTTTATTGACATGTGCCGAAGCACCCAGCCCACAAAGGGCTTACAAGTCACAAAAAGCTTTATAAAGACACACAAGTGAAACACATATATATACAAAAAGGACATACAAAATTACAACTTTCACAATTTCAACTTAATACATAATATTTTCTTATTGTGTATAAATGCATTCCCTCCTTCTTTGTATAGCATCAAATAAAAATTTAGCAGTATATTTTACAACATTTTTCGACATCAACAAAACAAGCTTATCCTCTACGTTCAAATAAATATAACCCGGCTCTATCTGTAAAACATGATGTAATAAGACTGCTCTCAAATCATCATATGCTTGACAATACAACAAGAAATGAATTTCATCCTCAAGATATCGATATCTGCATAAAGTACATAAACGATTTTCTAATGGAATATTCTGGAATCGGCCTGTCTCTATAGCAAGGGGCAGTACACCCAATCGGAACTGTGCAAGCGTCGATCTATAACCTTTATTAAACTATGGCTGTACAGCCCTAGTTTCTTGCAATCGAAAATGAATTTCCCTAATCCTATCGCTCGACGTATCTCCTTTAATCTGCCAAACATACCTTCAAAATTTGACCTACCCTTTTATTTTTACCCGACAAATATGCCCGGTTATATATCGTCCTCTTAGATGCCTCTTTGTCCTAATTCACGAAACTGTCGGCCGCCGTCATGTTTCCAGAAACAAAAACCGATACGACATGTACGAGCGTCCTCAAGCTCAGAATCACTATCGTGACGTCACAGAAAAGTTGATCACGTGACCGCGCAACCTTGTCATTTGACCACGTGGAACAATGTTGGAAAGCCCAGGCTAATTACGGCTCGATTTTCTGCTATTTAAGCAAAATACGAACGTTATCATATGGATTATTTGTTCTACAAGTGTTTATGCACTAAACACACTGGATTTTATCACTATTTAAGCGCAAAATGCGCCGATTTGACACTCGCAAAATGCAGACTGAATCGGCGCACATTATCGCTCACAAAAACACGCTCGTTTTCATGAAAAGGTTGGTCTAAACTCATTTTTAATGCTTCTAATAGGTAAATTGGCATTTTCCTGATCATTTTGGTACCAGTTACGTTCATTTCCGTCAAGATTTCACCATTTTCTGCCACTTTGAAGTTGTGAAGTCAAATTGTCATTTTGAACTGTCAAAATGTACAATTTGTTGAAAAGTTGCCAAATCGCGATGTTTTTTTTCGTGCACAAAATGGCTTTTTTCGGACTGTTTTTGGTGGTTTTACTGTCTGTTACCTATTTAATCGTCTTGCAAATAATTTCAGAAGACTTTTGCACTAATTCGAAGGTTTCTAACTGCTCTGTAGGCTGTTTAATCGGATTAGCAGTCAAAACGCCTACTGACAAAAACGCCTACTGCGATTTCTGACAATGCAAAAACGGCAACACAAAAACGCCTACTAATAGATGTCAAAAACGCCTACAAGTCTTTACCAAAACGGCTACACTACTTTACAAAAACGCCTACTGTTTATAAAACTGTGTTGTCTGTCACTTACCAACAATATCTTGTGAGATTTACACATGACTATACCAAAACGTCTACATTCTTTTGTAATATAGTAGAAGAAAGAAAAAAAAAGTTTTAATGGTAATCAACATTTCTATGCTTGTCAAAAAATATTCAGGTCAAGTGTCAGAAATTAAGCACTTCATTAGTAGGTGTGAATAAAAAACCAATTAACTCCCAACATCTGACATCCTTTGAAGAGCAAAATTGCAATTATCATTTTTACAAAATTGAAATTAACTTATATGACAAGAGTTTTTTTTTTCTAAATTCTTTCTGTAAAATAGCAATGATTAGCATTTAGAATAGACTTAGCATTGTAGTTCTTTTTCATTGTATTTTTATTGATGACACATGTATCTGTTTTGATATTAGGATGTCAATAAAAGTTTATGTATGAATCTTGATGACAATTAGCAGTTTGGATCAAATATTGACAGTCAAACTTTCAAGCCAGGTAATATTGCAATCGTGATTCTGTAGTAACAAGGAAATCTTTAACATTGAAAAAACCACAAAATTTAATAGCCATTTTGGTCAATCGGGAATAGCCGTTCTTGTAGAGTGCAGTTGCCGTTTTTGTAACGGCCAATAGCCGTTCTTGTACTGTCATGCAAAAGAAAAATAAGCTGTAGGCGTTTTTGACAATACTCAAAAAACCGTAGGCGTTATTGTCTGTTGCCGTTTTTGTTTGTTGCCGTTTTGACTGATCACCGTTTAATCGTCCGAAATGTGTCGGAATTTATATGCGGAAATTAACTTCCTGTTGTCATTTTTTTGACAGAGGCTGGGGAAAATCACTGCATGTCAACTGTGCTGTGGCTTGCCGAAAATGGTTGTCTCGATCACAGAAGTGGTTGTTTCGCTCTGGCAATGTTATTGAGTTGGAGAAATTGGTCACGGAACCTATGGCACGTTCCTCTACTATGACAGCTACTTTGACAGCTCAATGACAGCTACTTTGACAGCTCAACTTGAACTGACAGCTCAACTGACAGCTACTTTGACCTCTAGTTTGACAGCCAGTTTGACAGCTAGACTGAAAGTATCAGATCAGCTGCCTTTAATGGCTTGTTCATTCATTCATTCATGTGTTTTGAAGTCATGTATGACTCATGTTAAATGATTTTACTAAAATCCAATATATTAATGTATATATCACTTTCTTTGGACATAATGTTAAGTCTAACTGTTTCGGGGACCATCCAGTCCCCTTCCTAAACATTACACCCAGTGAAAGTGACCAGTACTATCAAAGTACATTTTCATTTTAACAAATTTCTCTATCTTTTCAGACACAACTTGGAAAAGTCCTTGCTGATTGACCCTCATATTTCTCTGGTGGACACAGACTTACTGATGGTCATGGTGGACGGCAGCCCTATTTGGGGCAGAGAGAGACTCGATCCGATGGTGCTCCAAGTTCTGCATGTCATCCGCCATAAACCATCATGGTGATTATGTTAATAGAAAAACTGGCATTTTTCTGAACAATTTGATGTCATTTTTGTTGTTCTATGTTGAGTTTTCATATTATTTTGGTCACATCAAAGTTGAGAAATGAAATTTTGGCCTATCTTGAAGTTGAATTGTCAATTTGTCAAAATTAATAAAAGTCTGTGTCTACGACTTGGTAATTGTTCATGTTACCTGTTAATGGATTAAATTCACCTAATCATTAGAAAATGAATAAAGGCATCATCTCTACTTCTGTGTGTCCCAGAAACATGCGGTTTTTTGCTGATTAGATAAATCTTAAAATTGCACGCAACTACTAGAGATGAAGGGCTATTATTGCAGCCTACTTGTATTGACCTAAAATAATTCGAGTACAGTCATAACGGCCAACACCCAAAACGGCCAATTCTACGACGGCCACTACCCAGAACGGCCAAATTTAGGACGGCCACTGCCCAAAACGGCCAAATTTAGGACGGCCAACCCCCAAAACGGCCAATAAATCTATTATAAAGTTTTTACCTGACTTAAGATCCAGTAATTAAATTTGTATTAGGCTACTTTGTGTTCATGATAAGAGTCGCTGATTTGGAATTAATTGCTGTTGGTTTCAGTGCTCAGTGTTCAGGATCAAAGAGGAGCATGTGACAATTGTCATTCTGTTCCATTTCACACCTTTTTGGAACAATGAATACATTTCCTTTTTTGCTGAAAGCATTTAAAGCAATTACGTTGGTATCACAGATCAATATTTTCAAATGGGGCTTATATTAAATATTTAGATAATATCATTACTATATTTTGCTCGGTGTCACTAGCCACTACTGTGCTGATGTTGATTTGTTTAACCACTGTGGGTAAATAAATTCTTGTATTCTAGCTACTGAGATTTAAAATATTTTATACTTAAAAAGTATTCATTCACTTCTATGGTTCATTCACTTCATTGTCGGGAAATTGCAGGTCACATACAGGTAGGCTAATGCCAATGAACTAAATTGTTGATTGCCAATAATTTGTTTCTTTCTTTTTCTTCCTTCCTATATATTTATCTTCATTCCTTTCTCTTTTCTTTTCTGTTCTACTGACCTATATCATGTATATCTTCTTTAGAAATGCACGTTCTTTCGTAATTTTCAATAAACAAAATTGAGTTTCCCAGAACTGAATCCAATTAATTTAATTCATTGCGATCATGGACTTGCAAATACATATTAACAATACAGCTGTATATGTAGGTATTTCTGAAAATAGTTGGTCTCCCAGTGACACCAATATATAGGTCTATAATGCACTGGTGTACGTTCTTTCTTTTTTTTCTTCTACTTGATGATGTTAACGAATTCTGAATCAGAGATTTGCCTAGTAACTTAATTTTATCTGCAAATCATGAATTGTTGCTCAATGTTAATGTTCATGTTTTATTTGCGATATGAATACAGTTTCTGGAAATAATAACGGCAGAAGATAAAGGTGGATTAAACATTTTATAAAGATTAATTTAATGACATCTATTTTATTCTTCACTTTCCCCTTTCTCAATTGCTGAACATACAATTTACTCGACACGTTTTCTGTAATCATGTAATTGACAGTAAGTCATTGTCAATTAAACAAACAACAGCGTCAATGCAACGCTATTCTACTTCACACCTTTTTGGAACAATGGATGATGATCCTCTCCAGACTGCATGTCTGCTGTCATCAATTAACCAAAAGAACGAAAATTTATGTAGAAATTGTCAATAGAATGTATGTCAGAGACTATTTTCTTTCATTTTAGATAGACACATCTAACTAAAACTGCAGTTTAAACTATAACCTAAAATATAATTGTTAACTCTCAGCAATTAATTGCACAAATCAAATATTGCTGTACAAATCAAATACTCTGGACGTTTTCTAATATATAACAGTGTCTTAGCTGCTTTTTTTTTTAAACACATTTTAATATGTTTTTGCACAAAATCTAGTTGCAATTAATAGCCAATTATTATTTCTTTGTGTTCATTATAAGAGGCGCTGGATTGTAATTAATTGCTTCATTAAGGATCACAGATTAGCATGTGACACTTGCTTGACACTTCAATTGAAATCAGTTTAACAAATTTATAAAATATTAAAAGCACAAACAAAATTTGATATTTATACAATAGCTTTATTAAATTGTGCAAGAAAAAACACCAAACTAATGACTGAAATCAATGTTTTGGCCGTTCTGGGTGGTGGCCGTCATAGCCATTGGCCGTCCCCCCTGGTGGCCGTCATTGGAAGTGGCCGTCGTGGGTAATTGGCCGTCTTGATTTTGGCCGTTTTGACCGTCCCCAATAATTCTAAGTAGTCTGTTAATAATTCTAAGTAGTCTGTTAATGAGTTGGTAGTTTGGAGTTTTTTTTGTGTTACAGTCCACATTTTGAAAATGATGTGTATTGTGTTTTCTGCATGCAAATGAGCTGTCCACCATTTTGAAAATTATTTGGATTGTGTTTTGTGTTTGCAAATGAGCTGAGCTGGAACTATGTCATCACTACAGGTTGGCATCTGTTCAACCAGATTTTAAAGCATTCTTGACTTTATAGGCCTATTAACTCAAACCTGGTTGAATTAGTTCGCCCTGGAAGTCGTGCATATCCTGGAATTGTCCTGCAGCTACTGGCGAAGTTTCAACGGCCTAAAATGGTTGTCTCGACCACAGAAGTGGTTGTATCGCCCTGGCAATGTTATTGGTTGAATAGAGGGAATCTTAAGGATCCTTTTGGTATAAATTGGACTTTTCTACCTTCATTGAAGCGATTCTGGAGCGATTTGACGTTGCAAAATTGAAATGATGTTATGTCGCTGGATTATCGCCCAATTTACATCGTCGAAATTCGCTCGTCGTGAAGAAATTGTGGGTCAGATCTCATATTCAGTATAAAAATAGTTAAATTGGTGTTTTGCTGGTAATTTTGATGTAAAATTCATTTTTCTAAGTCCATATTTCATATTTTTCCGGAGCTTTGAAGTTGAAGAAGGACTTGCATTGTTTGCTTTTCTTGGAACTGTCAAAAAATAAAATTAGTCGAAATGTGTCATTTATTTCATCAAAATTCGCTCGTGAAGTTTTGGCTTGTTAAATCACACTTTGAGTTGAAAATTTGATAAACTGATGTTCTGCTGATCATTTTTTAGATGTAAAATTTATTGTTCTACATCAATATTTGATATATTTTCGGAACTTTGAAGTTGAGAAATAACTTTTCAGTTTTGGCTTCTCTTCAACTGTCAAATTGCCGTTAGTGAGGTGCAAATAGACTGGTCCAATCAATTTGCCCCTCCTGCCCACTGTAAATATCTGTGGTTTTCGTTGCAACATTTTCAAGCAGTTCGATGTGTCAAAAATACGGTTCTCTGATTGGTCAGATCACTGGAAGTTAGCCATTTCAGTGTGTTGGCGACGACTGTTACAATTTTAAGTTATACTAAAACTTTGCGCTTAAGAATTTACAAATGTATGTACCAGTCATAATTATGACATTTGTTGCGGCCCTATTATCGTCCTTTATTCATAGTGCTGCCAGCTGTGTGAATAGACTCAGTCGCCTATTCCCACCTCTGGGAGGTGCGAATATCCTCGGTCAAAATTTAAATTTGTTAAAATGTGTTGTTTTGGAGGCTGGGCACATTTTACAACTAAAGTTTATACTGTGATTGATTTAAGAAACAACTCGGTTAGAACTGTCACACTTACTATTTGTTATCCTTTAGGCCTGTGGACTACTCGCCAGGGGACTGCTCGCCAGTGGACTACTCACCAGTGGACTACTCACCAGTGGACTTGACCCATTTCCCGCCAATCCCCCAACTCGCCAGGTTACCTGGAGCTGAGACGAAATGTAGGTAATTTTCGCTGAATAAAGCTGTTTGACAAATGGGGTAAAATTTCGTATAGCGCAGCCTTTAAACTCACTCTGACCTTTTACTAGGCATGCGGGCCGGTAAAAACCTGAGACCATATCATTTTCTGATAAAATATCATATACTATGACAGCCAGACAAAATGTTTAAATGATGCTATCAACAGATGACGGCAATGTTATTTTGCTTTTTTTCTCAAGGATGGTAATTTTTTTCATGATCTTAATCAAATCTCTTTAAATCAAATAAATCTCTCTAAATCAAATGCATCATGATTTCAGTGCCTTGAAATCAGGGTCCTGGATTCCTGGTCATCCTATCGCCTGAGACACCCAGATAAAATGACAAGCTGGGCACCCTGGCATGTGGTGAAGGACACCCAAAATCTGGCAACGAATGTGGGACCCTGCTTAAAATCATCATTTAAACCGTGATTTTAATTGCCTATCGTTTTTACTTTCTTTTCAGCAGGACAGCAGCAGAACTCAATGGTAAAGCCGGATGACATGCATGCGTATGTGCAAGCAGGTTTAAAACCGATGTATAACGCTAACTACAAGATATTGCACTTGACATTTTCATGGTATGTCAAAACAAAATTACATGAAGGCTTTAATCTTTTAAGTAAATGAAATAAATTATTTTTAAAGTACTGTACTGATCAGTTGGAGACAAATGAAAATTACTTGTGTGTTATACTGAGGTTGTGCTGCATGATAAGTGATTTAAAGCAGCGCTAGCAGCGTTATATGCAGCATGAGGAATGGCTTTCAGAACGCCCTTGTCCGAACTTGGATGGCACACTAATTAACATGTTGATTATTCATTTTTCAGTAGAATTTCACTGGTCCAAAGCTTTTTTCAGGTGGTCAGGATGACCGAACTATTTGTCAAAACTAGTGAAAATTATCTAAAAATAATTAATTGCACTTTCTGTGATAATTTTATTGCATTACTTGATATCTTGATAAACAATACATTTTCTATCAATTGCAATTGTGCTGTCTTATAGTATAGTTCATAAAATTAGTTGAAGGAAAGTTCATACATTTAATTAACAATCATTCATCTTTCACTGTTTCAGGTGGAGAGTAAAAATAACGTTAATGGATATGCTGCCTTCAAGCATCGATTCCCCCTTTGCATCTTGAAGACCAGTACAAGGTAAATCTTGCAAAAATTGATAACAGTAAATTCGGCAAAAAAATGTGAAAAAATGTTATTTTTTCAATGCTCCATGATTCCGTCAATTTTGGAGTTACACTGTGGAATTTTGCATTTAGGTGTCTAAGTTATACCTTTTTAAATGACTAAACTCATTTGGAGGGCCTATCTTGTGACATTTTCATAAAAACCAAAAAACTGGGAAAAATGAGGATTTATGATGTATTTCTCAAATTTTGGTTTCTCAAAAATTAATGGTAAACAATAAACAATAAATTGGTAAACTTCAACAAATATTTACACTAAATTGGTAAACTTCAACAAATATTTACTTAATCATTTTGGGAAGTTACTTATAGGCCTCTGTCTCTGTTCGAGACTGACAAGTGGCAGCAGAATGCTGACAGTCTCCGGAAAATCGAATTGGGTCAACATCAATTCGATCTGTGTTGGACAGATCACAAGATCAGGTTGCACAACAGCTGTCCATATTACTACGCCAAACTACTTTCACAAAGCATGGTTGCTGGCAAAGATCCAGTACACTGCTTTACATGAAAATGTTTGGAAATCATCAGACAAAAGAAAGTTTTGAAACTTTTGCCTGTGAAAGGGATGATTTTACTCATCAGAAGATTGATGGTAACCTATTCAATCTACTTATGCCATTTAGCGCATGGTAAATTGCAGTCAGAAAAGGGTCCAAAAAGAATGCTCTCTCACTTATTCGCATGTCCATACAAAAGCCAATGTTTTTGCTTTGTGATATCAAAAATACTCATTTGTATTGATTCTGTTACTTAATGGAGATTTATTAAGTAGGACAACAATATAATTTACAATTTTACAGAAGCTGTGTTACACTCAACGAAATTTCTTGTCTGGTTTTATTTCAATATATTTGAAACAATCACTGAATCAGGTTCTTGATGTTTCTTGACTCTGTCAGACTTTTCAGAATTTGATGTTTTTGTGGCATTTACTCTGGCAATATATGCATGTCAAGTAGCATTGTCATTTCCTTGATTACAAAAGCACAGGCAGTCGCCTGGACTGACTTTAAGTCTGTTTAAAATTATAATGAATATCCTTTGACTAATACAGGGGTGGGCCTGTGACAAAAGGCATTACCTACATGTTGCATTATCTTTTTCAAAAACATTTTTGTGAATTTCTTGTATTTTTCCTACTATCCAAAATTATGCTTAACATGAATCCAGTAAGTACTTAGTATTGATGACTATTATACATGGATATCACTATCACCCACTCCATATAATACCAAAACGGCAAGCTTTGAATCTCCGGATTTTTGTTTTTAGCCCGCTGGCTATGTAATAGCCTACGGGGTACTGCAGTCCTCAATGTGCTGGGGATTTCGTCAAGCATAACTCACTTTGTGTTGCTCATATTTCATTCAAATTTTGCCTGTTATCTTATTTTGTCATGCAGATGGGAATGACAAGTTTCCAGGCATTTCTATCAAGTCATGTGCATTTCTGAAATCCACACGAAACGATGTTTTGAAATAAATGTTCTACCAAGAATCTCATGTGCACTGTCAAAAATTACTGGAATTATATATTTCTTCTACATGCTCCAAAATAGTGATGTCAGTTTCAATAAAATCTTCAGACCTGTCAGAGTGTCCGTACGGGTCCGGACGGGTCCGGACGGACGGCCGGCCACACGGACACTAGGACGGATGTGGATGGACGGCCACATGGACAGAAGGATGGACGGACGGACGGACGGACGCAGGACACACGGACGGCCACACGGACGGACGGACACACGTACGGACGGACGGACACACGGACGGACGCGGCCGGCACACGGACACATGGACGGACGTGGACGGACGGCCACACGGACAGAAGGATGGACGGACGCACGGACTCAGGACACACGGACGGCCACACGGACGGACGGACACACATACGGACGGACACACGTACGGACGGACATACGTACGGACGGACACACGTACGGACGGACACGGACGGACACGGACGGACGGACGGACACACGGACGTACGGACGGACGTACGGACACACGGACGGACGGACACACAGACAGACACACGGACGGACAGACGGACACACGGACGGACGGACGGACACAAGAAATGTGTATCTCCACCTTAGGCAATGTGAACTGGCACAGTTAACAAGAACAAGTTAGTTGCAATGTGAACTGTCACAGTAAACAAGAACAAGTAAGTTTTTACAGCAAATCCTTCACAGTGCACATGCTTATCTGTCATGTGTCATGATGTGGGAAAACAAACCAATAAATTGTCAATCTGAGGTGCCAGTGACATGCCACATGTTGTTGAGGGGAAGAGAGTTGGGTGAAAATACCTTTCAAATCCTGTTAATGCATGACCTGTCAACACTGAGATAAGAGGGTGCATGGTGCAGTGTGTTTTGTTGAAGGTCCCATTGTTTAAACAAGTCAGGAAAAAGAATTACCGCAGACAATAAAAAAGAGCAGTGCATTGTTATTGTTTGCAAAAACACTTTAAACAGTTCAAATGGGAAGTATTCAGCCTCCTTTGAAGTAACAGAGCAGAGGTGATGCATAGATCTGCAATTCTGCATCCATGGACCTATGTACCAAATGAATCGTTCAATGAGTTGTCGGGATTTTTAAAATCCCCTGGTAGAAGGCATATATATATATGTTTACCACAGTCTACAAAACCTTCATACTTTCTCCACTCCATTCATGGTCCCAAGTGAACACAATTCTTGGCTGTCATGAAAAACAACTGCTAGCACATTTTATAATGGTTTCAGGGTAAATCAACCAAATTAAAGTGCATTCTGGGACTTTACTTCATGTGTATTGCACTCCCAGCCATGCCATGATACTGTAGTGATGCAGACCGGACCGCCTTGGACCGGTCCGGTCCGCGGTCCAGCCTGGACCGCCAAAAATACCGGACCACCTACAAAAAACCGGTCAAGTGCGGGTCTGGACCGGTCCAGTGATTTTTCATGTCGTGAGGATTATTGCATGAATTTTGTCATCTCTAAAAATGAAATTTATGTCATATTGCACGTTTTAACCCTAATTTTATCATAATTTTTGAAATGCCGATGGACCGCTTCTGGACCGGTCCAGTAACAAAATTGGACCACCTCATCCTGGACCAGACCAGGACCGGACCACTTTTATAAATACCGGACCACCCTCTAAAAGGTGGTCCGGTCTGCATCACTATGATACTGGAGTTGTCTGTCGCACTTTGCAACCGAGTTGTTTACGTGCTTGCACGGTATTTTTTTCTTTGCAAACAATACTGGAATTTATTACTTTTGTATGCATGTAACAGTATCCGAATGGTCTCAATGGCTTCACATAGAGCCAGCGGGGTTTACGTGCTTGCACGGTATTTTTATTCAGATAATTTGATTTAATTAACATTTCTTTTTCTTGCAGTGAGCAGAATTTTGTTTGGAGTTAAAGGACTAAAACACGGATATATGCCTTTCACAGAAACATGTACAGCTGTAGCAATTGCTTCAAGATGGAATGTTTTTGACCTTTGGGATTCTTCTTTGGGTGCTCCCAGACGGAAAGAGTTGACAGAGCTCTCTGGGTGAGTTAAGAGGTTTGTGTTGAGAACTTAATTCATTAGATTTTCAGATATTCTTGGTATATATCATGTATTTCCCATAGCTAATTGTAGTGCTAATAAGGTATATATACTCCTGTGAGGCCTGATTTTTAGCTTCTTGGATCTTCTGAAAGCCTTTCAAGGTCAGTGGAAGGCGGTAAAAATCTCTCAAAAATAAACTGATTGTTCAGCACCTTTTTTTTCCTGAGTAGAAAGTCTTTTCGGTCTGTTGATCTGAGAAGCTGAAAATTAAGTATGTTTGGCCTTACTAATTTTCACAGACTCAAATCACAGATAAGAATTTAGAACTGAATCATGAATTGGATACTAATGGATAGATTGAAGATAGTTAAAACTTTATTGTCCCAGATGGGAAATTCTTTGGCATACATGTACATTGTACAGGTTTAATAAATCAGTACATGCATATATATATTTAATTAATATATAAAAGAGTCAGTATGTTATCATCTGGTATCATTTAATTTAAGAGTCATATACTTGGGACCAGAAAGGATTTCGTGGTTCTTCTCTGGGATTTTAGAAAATTGTTTGTGCCAAATAAAATTTATTTGATTGAAAAAAGAACCAGTATGATGTCAAATGATATACGTGTAGAGTGCAGACAAACCAGAGCTTGTACTAACATCGAAACCTACAATTTTTTTTAACTGAGCACTACAAATAATGTTTAAAAAAAATCCTGAATGAGGATTACTTTTGCCACTGTGATCATGGTTATAATTTATTTATTACTTTCGTCTTACAGTGGATATAGGAGCTACGTTGAACTGGAATTGTACAGCTTGAAGTTGAACGTTCATGCTCGTCAGAGGTCATTGAAACTCTTATGAATCTTCATCACACTTAATGACATTCAATGGATCAATCAGTGAGTATATACAGAACTTATGCCGCTGATTGATATTTTGAAGCTACTGAATTCAGGAATGATTCCTATTTCTCTTGAGGCCTTGGGTTTGACATCTTTCAGCTTGTTCATTCTGATTTCTGAAGAACGTTTTTCTCAAACACAGAACAACAGTACAAAGTTATCAAATGTAAAATCGACACTATGTTTTTGACAACTTTCTTTAGCTGTTCGGTATGTTGTGGGAGTCGATAAGATAAGACATAGGCTTAACAGTTTTTTCCTTGATTTCAGACCAGGAGAATTTTCATTAAGTGAACTCCTGCAGTCATTCATTCAGATTTACTTCAATTAACAGTTGTGCATGAATAACACTTGTACATACAGATGATGTAAGAGTTCTTGATGCAGTAATTAAGCTAATTTCTAATGCTCAAAATTGCTTGTGGGTCATTCCTTTATATAACATTCAGTAAGGTATCTCTATTTTATTCATCCCCATGGACCACTTCGATTCAGTACTAGATGCTCCCATGTTGCATGTAATTGAGGGCTGGCAAATTACACTAATATTAGATAAATGAAATGCAATGAAAAGATAAGTAAATAAAAGGAGCCCCCTTTATTTCTCCAAAATAAACATTTCATTCAATTTTATGTCCCATCATGAATTTAGGTTTCTTCATTAATCTTGCATCCTTGACCTTGTGTTAGATTTTTCTGCGTGGCCTGAGAACCTAATCACCTTTTATAGGCCTGTTGTGAATTCTGTGTTTTCTTGGGTTAGCAGACAGGTTTTGTCAAATTTCAAATTTACAATGTTTTCTTGATACGTCACTGCTGTAATTAAACAAAATGTTCTTATTATAATTTCAGACAGAAGAAAACAGATCTGAATGAAATTTAAAATGAGGCACAACTTTGAGGTAAATTAGCAGTTTAAAGGCATACTACTATTTTGATGTCATGGTCTTAGGCCACACATAATTGATTCTTAGCTTCGCGGACCTGCCGACACAGTAGCTTTTCCGCCGATGGAAAAAAAAGTTTTGAATAACTTCATAAAAATGTTTTTCTTACCTTTTTTTTGGTCCTACCGACCGACCCTAGAAAAAGTGCCTTGAGAAGATCCGAGAAGCTAAAGATCAATTATGTGTGGCCTTATGGATGATGAAAATGGCCATTCTTAACATTTTCTAAGAAATTATCTAAATGTGTATTGTCATATTGTGTTTATAACTTTTAATAAAGGCAACCATCACATTGCAGCCTTGGCTCTGTGGCTTGTAATATATTCATAATTTTAAGACTGAAAAGTAATGAATATAATATTTATAACTCCCTAAATTTTCTCTCAGTAATATACTTAAAATTCTTCATTGAAGGTTTGTAGAATATGAAAGACTTGGAGCTGTCTGTAATTCTTAACTCAATAGTTAAACTTCACCTACACATAGGTGAAGTTTCTTGTAATCGGTATTATTAAACTTCACCTACACATAGGTGAAGTTTCTTGTAATCGGTATTATTAAACTTCACCTACACATAGGTGAAGTTTCTTGTAATCGGTATTATTTTTCTTATTATTATTCTTGCCGGATAAACCTCTTCGGAAAATGTTCAAAAAATTCATATACGTAGCCTACAAAAATACAAGAGAAACATTTTGAAAAAATTGACCTTGACCTATTTTTCAAGGTCACGGAGTCCTTCAAAGTCGGATTTCGCCATATTTCAAATACCTGTACCTCATCCGGTTATTACCGGTTTTCATCTTCCGGTACATGGAAAGGTCCCAGATACCTTCTTCACAGTTTGACCTACTTTCATGAAAGTAGGTCAAGGTCATGTTGTACAAAGTCCATTTTTTATAGTTTAAGGTCTATCGCGGGATCTCAGAATCCGTAAGTCGTAGAGTCATACGGTTGGTGCCATTACGTGCCCAAACTCACGGGACATTTGCATCAACTTTTCATTTTTCATTTTGGTAACCGGTTCTTGAGTTATGTAATTTTAAAGTCATACCGCATCACCAAAACCGGTGACCTTGAGAATTTGACCTTGAAATATCGATGTTAGCTCATAACATGTCATAGTAAACCCCCCAAACATACACCTAATAAGCCCAAAACGACCTTTAAATTTGACCTTGACCTCATTTTTCAAGGTCATTTGACCCAGAAAAGTTTGAAAAAGTGCCATTTTCAGCAATTTTTTTCACCATGTTCTTTTCAAGATATCACTGTGATTTACTGGTGACAGATGAACATTGGCCTGCTTATCCATAATATCTAATCATATTTTGTCTACCTCCTTCTCCGGATTTATGAAAAATTTTCAAATATTCCTAACTGACATATGCTAAAAAATGACACATTTCTGCATATTTGAATGGGAAATATTCATTCTACAGGGTTGCAATGTATGACTGACCCCCCCTTTGTTACCTACTGCCTTTCTGAATAGCATATTAATTTTGACCTAGAAAATGTTTTTCAAGGTCAAACTCAAGGTCAAACATGACAAAAATGTTTGCATTTTTTACATTTCTTATTTTTTAACAGAGAAGGAATCAAGATATTGTTACAAAAATTGTAGACATACTTGCTACAATACTCTAGAAGCTTCCTGTAAATTTTCAAGGTCCTCGGACTGGCCTACGTTGCACTGTAAAGGTCAAAAGGTAAAAAAACGAGCGAAAAATTTATGATTTTTTTTCACATTTCTCAAAGATAGCGTCATTTCAAACGGCCGTAGCTACGGTCCTAATTAAGATAGAGGAAATCTGAAAGCAGATTTGGAAAGGCCATATTCTCCTCTAGTTTTCATTTTCTGAACATTTTGTCGTAGCTACGATGGTTAAAAAGATCGCCGGACCCTGAAAATTTCATGTTTTTTGTCAAATTTTCACAATTTATCATTATTTTGACAAGGAAGGAATCATCCTTTTTTGATCAACCTGCCTGGACCTATTTATAACATCTGTTTACATAATCCTGGCAAATTATGTATGTTTTCATTCAACCATTTTGGTTATACAGTGATTTTAAGTTAAAAACTACATTTTTTAGGTATTTCTAAAGTTCATATTCCTGAATTGTACCATAATTTCAATATGCGATAACTCCGGTCCTAATTAAGATACCGAGAATCTGAAAACAGATTTGAAAAGGCCAAATTCTCCCCTAGTTTTCATCTTCTGAATATTTTGCAGTAGCTATGACAGTTTAAAAGATCGCCGGACCTGAAAATTTCATGTTTTTCTGATGGTCAAAGAGATCACATGACCCTGAAAAATCGATGTTCTCAGAAATCGCAGAAGATGTACTGGTGGATGTACTGGTTCATGTATTGGTTCATGCACTGGTTCATGTACTGGTTCATGTACTGGTTCATGTATGGTTCTTGCACAGGTTCATGCACTGGTTTATGTACTCCATTTTCTGTGCATACTTGCATGTACTCAATGTAAAGGAAACATTCTTGTATTCTTGTCTGTATGCATGTTACAAATTTTCACAATATATCAATATTTTGACAAGGAAGGAATCATCCTTTCTGATCAACCTGTCTGGTAAAATGGGGGGGGGGGGTAGCAGATAGTACAGGAATAAAAAATGGAGGGGGGTGTATCCTGTGTCATGAGGCCTCCCAAAAAAAAAAAGTTGTTATCATCTTTTTAGAACTTCAATTTAAATGGAGGGAAGTTGATGATACTTGGCACACACAGGAGTAGCTGCAGGCCTGTGATAGCAAATGCAAAATATGAATGGCCTTGACTTTGGTATCAGAAGGTCATCTACATGCAAATACTGGTACTGTAACTGTGGCTGATGACATTTCACCACCCTACACAAAGTTACACAGTCAGTAGTGAGAGTGCGAGTGAGCAGGGGGGGGGGGGGTGAAACAGACACAACAAAGGCAATATGTAAGAACAAAATTTATTTCGCTTTTTTTTTTTTTTTTTTTTTTTTTTTATAAGTCCAAGCGAATTAGGGTTATTTTTGGCACCTCTAAATAACCTATAAGGAGGTATAGCAGTGAAAAAAAAATTACAGTCTAGGAATGGTGACAAACAGACCTACATGCAAAAAATACCAAATCTGAAATTGGTCCTTTATTCCTGGGGAAAATGGGGAAAAACCTCCACTTTTCGGTTTTTTAGAAACTGTCGTAGCATCTAGGAAAATGTATTTACAAACCTGAAAAAGGTACCAAAAGTTGTCTCATATCCTAGGCTACGTCCACTTTGAGTTTCATTATTGGCCTCTCATTTTTGAAAAAAAAGCCCATTATGAGACTTTTTGATGTGCAATCCGTAACCCTAGCCTCCCTGGTTTTGAGTGAATGGTGAAATATCTCTCCAGATTACTGGAGAAGACTGGTAGGACTGTCTCTCATGCCAAAATGAAGAAAATTGGATCATTTTTAACCGAGAGAATGCATAAAATGTCTCTTTTGCACAATTTGCTTGAAAACTAGGTCACGACCAGGCATATTAGACAGAGATGGCGTGAGAATGTTCTCTAAAGAACGGCCTTCAACATGGTACCTTTACATTGTCTCTGTGACATCATCATTTTGATAGGTGGTGAATGGTGTTTTTGCAATCTACTAAATTGACATTTTTTCAATAAAACATAAGAAAGGATGGTTTTAACAATTCAAAAACCTGAAAAATGAGTTCCTCATGCCAATTTTATCTGAAATAGAGGTATTGCACAACTTTCTCGGCCCATAATTAAGAAATTTAGGCTGACCGATGCCCGTTTTTTTTTTTTTTTGCCTATTATATTGCAAGGCTCGGGGTCACCTCAGAGGGAGGTACATTGAAAATTCTATATAGCGATCATGCTGGATCTAGCGCTATACAAGTAACCTATTATTATTATTAAACTTCACCTACACATAGGTGAAGTCTCTTGTAATCGGTATTATTAAACTTCACCTACACATAGGTGAAGTTTCTTGTAATCGGTATTATTAAACTTCACCTACACATAGGTGAAGTTTCTTGTAATCGGTAGAATTTATTATTATTATTATTCTTCCCGACAAACCTCTTCGGAAAATGTTCAAAAAATTCATATACGTAGCCTACAAAAATACAAGAGAATCATTTTGAAAAAATTGACCTTGACCTATTTTTCAAGGTCACAGGGCCTTTCAAAGTCGGATTTCGCAATATTTCAAATACATGTACCTCGTCCGGTTATTACCGGTTTTCACTTTCCGGCACATGGAAATGTCCAAAACAATTTTACACAATTTGACCTACTTTCATGAAAGTAGGTCAAGGTCACATTGTACAAAGTCCATTTTTATGGTTTGAGACCTGCCCCTGTGCCGCAAAATCGGTAAGTCGTAGAAACATACCGATGGTGCCATTACGTGCCCGAACTCACGGGACACCTGCGGGAGTCTTTGTTATTAATCAGCAGTACCGGTTCTTGAGTTACGGAACTTTAAAGTCATACCGTGTCACCAAAACGGTGACCTTGAGAATTTTACCTTGAAATATCGATGTTAGGTCATAACATGTCATAGTAAACCCCCCCAAACATACACCTAGTAAGCCCAAACTGACCTTTAAATTTGACCTTGACCTCATTTTTCAAGGTCATTTGACCCAAAAAAGTTTGAAAAAGTGTCATTTTCAGCAATTTTTTTCACCATGTTATTTTCAAGATATCACTGTGATTTACTGGTGACAGATGAACATTGGCCTGCTTATTCATAATATCTAATCATATTTTGTCTACCTCCTTCTCCGGGTTTATGAAAAATTTTCTAATATTCCTAACCGACAAATGCTAAAAAATGACACATTTCTGCATATTTGACAGGGAAATATTCATTCTACAGGGTTGCAATGCATGACTGACCCCCCTTTGTTACCTACTGCCTTTCTGAATAGCATATTAATTTTGACCTAGAAAATGTTTTTCAAGGTCAAACTCAAGGTCAAACATGATAAAAATTTTTGCATTTTTTACATTTTGTATTTTTTAACAGAGAAGGAATCAAGATATTGTTACAAAAATTGTAGACATACTTGCTATAATACTCTAGAAGCTTTCTGTAAATTTTCAAGGTCCTCGGACTGGCCTACGTTGCACTGTAAAGGTCAAAAGGTCAAAAAACGAGCGAAAAATTTATGATTTTTTTTCACATTTCTCAAAGATAGCGTAATTTCAAACAGCCGTAGCTCCGGTCCTAATTAAGATAGAGAAAATCTGAAAACAGATTTGGAAAGGCCATATTCTCCTCTAGTTTTCATTTTCTGAACGTTTTGTCGTAGCTACGACGGTTAAAAAGATCGCCGGACCCTGAAAATTTCATGTTTTTTTCCGAATTTTCATAATATATCATTATTTTGACAAGGAAGAAATCATCCTTTTTTAATCAACCTGCCTGGACCTCTTTGTAACATCTGTTTACATAATCCTGGCAAATTATATATGTTTTCAGTGAACCGTTTTGGTTATACAGTGATTTTAAGTTAAAAACTACAGTTTTTCAGGTATTTCTAAAGTTCATATTCCTGAATTGTACCATAATTTCAATCTGCGATAACTCCGGTCCTAATTAAGATACAGAGAATCTGTAAACAGATTTGAAAAGGCCAAATTCTCCTCTAGTTTTCTTCTTCTGAACATTTTGTCATAGCTATGACGGTTTAAAAGATCGCCAGACCCTGAAAATTTCATGTATTTCTGTTGGTCAAAGAGATTACATGACCCTGAAAAATCTATGTTCTCAGAAAGAGCAGAAGATGTACTGGTTGATGTACTGGTGGATGTACTGGTGGATGTACTGGTGGATGTACAGGTTCATGTATTGGTTCATGTACTGGTTCATGTACTGGTTCATGTACTGGTTCATGTACTGGTTCATGTACTAGTTCATGTATGGTTCATGCACTGGTTCATGTACTGGTTTATGTACTCGTTTTTCTGTGCATGTAATGTACTCAATGTACAGGAAACATTCTTGTATTCTTGTCTGTATGCTTGTTACATAATTATGTATGATTCCTGTGTACTTTTCCATGTACCTTTTACTTGCTCATCTACTTGTGTCTGTTTCGAGTTACTGGTACCACAGTAGGTGAAGTTTTGTTACCGCTCGCGGTTACGTCCACTAGTTTTTATTATTCTTCCCGGATAAACCTCTTCGGAAAATGTTCAAAAAATTCATATACGTAGCCTACAAAAATACAAGAGAATCATTTTGAAAAAATTGACCTTGACCTATTTTTCAAGGTCACAGGGCCTTTCAAAGTCGGATTTCGCAATATTTCAAATACATGTACCTTGTCCGCTTATTACCGGTTTTCACTTTCTGGTACATGGAGAGGTCCCAGACACTTTCTACACAGTGTGACCCATTTTCATGAAAGTAGGTCAAGGTCACATTGTACAAAGTCCATTTTTATGGTTTAAGGTCTATCGCGGGATCTCAGAATCCGTAAGTCGTAGAGTCATACTGATGGTGCCAAAACATGCCCAAACTCACGGGACATTTGCCTAAACTTTTCATTTTTCATTTTGGTTAACGGTTCTTGAGTTATGCAATTTTAAAGTCATACCGCATCACCAAAACCGGTGACCTTGAGAATTTGACCTTGAAATATCGATTTTAGCTGATAACATGTCATAGTAAACCCCCCCAAACATACACCTAGTAAGCCCAAACTGACCTTTAAATTTGACCTTGACCTCATTTTTCAAGGTCATTTGACCCAGAAAAGTTTGAAAAAGTTCCATTTTCAGCAATTTTTTTCACCATGTTCTTTTCAAGATATCACTGTGATTTACTGGTGACAGATGAACATTGGCCTGCTTATTCATAATATCTAATCATATTTTGTGTACCTCCTTCTCCGGATTTATGAAAAATTTTCAAATATTGCTAACCGACAAATGCTAAAAAATGACACATTTCTGCATATTTGACAGGGAAATATTCATTCTACAGGGTTGCAATGCATGACTGACCCCCCCTTTGTTAACTACTGCCTTTCTGAATAGCATATTAATTTTGACCTAGAAAATGTTTTTCAAGGTCAAACTCAAGGTCAAACATGACAAAAATTTTTGCATTTTTTACATTTTGTATTTTTTAACAGAGAAGGAATCGAAATATTGTTACAAAAATTGTAGACATACTTGCTGCAGTACTCTAGAAGCTTCCTCTAAATTTTCAAGGTCCTTGGACCGGCCTACGTTGCACTGTAAAGGTCAAAAGGTCGAGAAACGAGCGAAAAATTTATGATTTTTTTTTCACATTTCTCAAAGATAGCGTAATTTCAAACGGCCGTAGCTCCGGTCCTAATTAAGATAGAGAGAATCTGAAAACAGATTTGGAAAGGCCAAATTCTCCTCTAGTTTTCATTCTCTGAACATTTTGTCGTAGCTACGACGGTTAAAAAGATCGCCGGACCCTGAAAATTTCATGTTTTTTTCCGAATTTTCATAATATATCATTATTTTGACAAGGAAGGAATCATCCTTTTTTGATCAACCTGCCTGAACTCTTTGTAACATCTGTTTACATAATCCTGGCAAATTATATATGTTTTCAGTGAACCGTTTTGCTTATACAGTGATTTTAAGTTAAAAACTACAGTTTTTCAGGTATTTCTAAAGTTCATATTCCTGAATTGTACCATAATTTCAATCTGCGATAACTCCGGTTCTAATTAAGATACAGAGAATCTGTAAACAGATTTGAAAAGGCCAAATTCTCCTCTAGTTTTCTTCTTCTGAACATTTTGTCGTGGCTATGATGGTTTGAAAGATCGCCGGACTCTGAAAATTTCATGTTTTTTCCTGCGAATACACAACACACAACAGTCCTCTCCTCTAATATAATCTCAAATCTTTTTATTCTATTCTATTCTAAATTAATATCTACATAGAACTATCTATCTGTGTATCAGTGTATCTATGTATAATGTATATATGTATATACTGTATCATTTTATATGTATCTGATGTCAATTCATTATGTGTGTCTGTTTATCAATATATCTTAGTATTTATGGACCTATCTATGTATCTATCTATATGTATCTTTGTATTTATGGACATATCTATGTATCTATCTATATGTATCAATCTCTTTATCTGTAAGTTGATTTGCCTGTAAATGCACATAGCTATCAATGTGTTTATCCAGTGGAGTTCAGCTAATTTACCAGACATTTTGGAGGGGGGCATGGCACAGCAGGGCAGCCTTGCAAGGCAGCCAGTGGCTGGCACTGGCCAGCCAAGTCCGGCCAGCCAAATGTGCATATTGCACCCTGCCTACTCCTCCCCCCTCCTGTATTTACCCAGCAATAGGCCTAAAACATACAGTGTATTGCTGCATTAGGCCTATATATCAAAGTTAACCTCAATAGAACTCATTCCTTCCTTCTCCTTGCTTCCGCCTTCTTGCTTCCTTCACCTCGTTTCCTTCTTCTTGCTTCATTCTCCTGGCTTTTTTCTCCTTGCTTTGTTCTCCAGTCTTTACCTTCTCCTCCTTCCTTCTTCTCATTCCTTTCTTCTTTGATTTTCCTTCCTTCCTTTTCCTTTTCTCTCTTGTATTCCTTTTTCTTCCTTCCTTCCTTCTTCCTCCTTCTTCCATCCTTTTTCGTTTCTTCTCTTCTTTCTCCCTTCTTCCTTTCTTCTTGTACCCAAATATGATGTACATTAATGGTTTGGAATGATTCACTTCAATCAGATTGCACTAATATCTAAATGTTTACATTTTCCTATTTTTCAGTTCTCATTGCATATTAATTACTCCAAAGCTAAAATCTCATCAACAAGAGATGCACATTTTGCAGGGCTTCAACTCAAAGAGAGGGGGGCGGGGGTGGAAGGGTCATTTGGGACACCACTTGCCCAGGAGGGATGTTTGCCAAATCCACTACCCCCAGTCAGTCTGCTTCATTGGACTGGGAGGGAGGGTGGCAACAAGAAAGGATGTCAATTTGCCGAGAGTTTGAGAATCAGAAACCAGGGGTACAGTGGCTTGTCTGCTGATAAAATTAATGTATTTCTTAAAGATAAAACTACAAGACATTAATATATACTAGGCCTGATATAAGCTTCAAAGGTTTTATTAACAGACATTTTTGCAACAAATAGATAGATAGATAGATACATAAATAGATACATAGATACATACAGGGCCAGCGCAACCATTAGGCGAACTAGGCAGCTGCCTAGGGCGCAGGGCAAAGGGGGGCGCATACACTGAGGGCGGAAAAAAATAAATAAAAAGATTTAACAGACTGACAAAGAACACAAATGTGTGACAGACGACTCAAACCTTTAAGTGAAAACAAGCATGCAGCACAAGTCACCAAATCGCCCCCCCCCCCACCTACATTCTCCTACCACAGAGCTTGAATTCACTCTCTTGGTTAGGGAGCCCTGAGTTATGAGGATGCCCACCTAGCCCACTTGTCACAAAGTTCTCACAAGTGGTTAAAGAGGATGGGGGGGGGAGGGTACCTTGAAGGGGGTGATGGGTCTCAGGAGAGAACATTCTGGCCACCCTGGGTGGGTGAAGCAGGTACAGAATTTCCTTTTTATACATCCTCACTTCTCATTTTAATAAGCTTGTTAAGCTTAGCTTTCCCTGACCACAAGATACATTGTTTTATGAAGTTATAACAAAAATATCCGGTGGATATTCTTAGGGCCTACCATTATTTTGTCACGAGGCCTACCTATGTGACAGACAAAGCACTCATTCCTGAAAGGGGGAAATGCAGTTCAAGGAAAACACCATTAAAAAAATATATATAACATAAACAGTTGCTGCACTGAAGTAGGCCTAATTTGCTAATCAATTTTAAAACCCTTTTCTTTTCATTAAAGAATGATGATAATCTCACCCCAGTCACCCAATGAAATGATCCTGCATCCTGGAAGCTGATCATTTGATCATCATTTGATCATCATTTGATCATCATTTGATCATCATTTGATCATCATTTGATCATCATTTGATCATCATTTGAACATCATTTGATCATCATTTGGTCATCATTTGGTCATCATTTGATCATCATTTGATCATCATTTGATTATATGATATTGTTTCAGGCTTTCTTGCCGTACAACGTATCTGAAGTAAGCCCTACACATGCTACAATTCATAGGTGTCAGAGCAGGGGGGCTGTGGGGGCGACAGCCCCCCCAGGTTGGAGGTAAGGGGGGCTGAAATATCATTCAGCCCCCCCCCCCAGGTTCAGGATGTCACTATGTTGAATTATTCAATGTTTTAAAACAAAAACAATGCCAGTCAACAGCCAAGGACTTAACACATAACATGTGTTCAGGACTATGTGGCTACAAATAATGTTTCCTTCGAGCTGAAAGTGGCACTTCTAAAAGGTCCTAAACTGCAGCTGTCAACAGTCTTGATAAACCATGAACTGTTTATCCTTCTGGAAGCGATGTAGGTCCTGTTGTCACCGTGTTGAGGAGTCTGTCTCTGGTGCAGCTATTGAATAAAGGGTGCATTTACAAGTTATTTAGCTCTGCTAAACCCCCCTTAAAAATGAATCAAATATTTCACTGGATGCTGAAGAGAAGGGCCACAGTTGATGCATCATGAACAGATGTACAAAAGATAGTGTTTCATGATTCACGTTTTGAAAAAGTGATTCAGTCATGAGACAGGATCCTGGAGGCCCTCTCTGAGATAATCCTCATACGGACCTTGTCCAGAGAGAGGAGAGGACATTCAAAATACTTGCTAACATTTAATATGAAAAGGCAAAAGAGTATTGGTCAGCTCCTTTTTTTTTTTTCGCTAAGTGCAAAACATTTAACTTCCGGTAAATCATATTAGGCATTTACTTTGCCTATTGAATTGAATGTTCAGTTGCTGCAGAGAGGTCATTCTCATCTCTCGGCAGACTGAAGACCTACCTGAGGTCAACCATGACCCAGCTAAGACTGATCTTCAGGAAATTGCAGACATGTGTGTCTCCGTAAATTAATCTTGAATTTGTTTCTTTTGGAACTGTGGCAAAATGCAGGATGTTCCAAGTATCAAAATATGTAATAATCATGTATGTATAAATCACTTCAGCAAAGTGATTCTCTGGGTGGTGTAAATTGAAGTGGGCCTATAACTGTTTTATTTTTTTCATGTCAAACTATGACCTGTCCCCCTCCAACCCCCCCCCCATCCAGCCGACCTGCCAGTTCAGCCCCCCTAGGTCAGATGTTGCTCCGACGCCTATGGCTGCTACATGTTTTGTGAACATTTTTTTTATTAGAATGGTAAAATGTACGGGGAAAGATCAAGCTTAAAAATGTTACTCTATTTCAATTTTGTGTTATTATCAGTTATTGCATTATGAAATCAGGTGCTCAATGATTTTTTTTCTATTTTATTCAATTAAATAATGATCACTCCAGTTACAGCTAGTGTATTTAATTGACACCAGAAGAAGGGGGGTAGAGGGGTACCATAGCAGCCCAGAAGCTTGTCATCAAGTTACATACAAGGTTAGGTTAGAATTACTCATAGGCACAATGGTGTATCTACAAAGTGTTTTTGGGGTTGGGGTAGTCCTTGTGATTAATGGGCCAGTCACATGGCTTTACTTACAACAACACAGCTGCATGGGATAAACGTGTACCTAATTTTAAATAGAAATGTATCTCTAAAAGAACAGGATAAAAATATAAGCAATTACATATGGGCTTACATATTATCAACTGGTAATATTTTAATGATAACACTTGAAAGTTGGGTGTTTACATGTAAAATAGACAATGATCATGACACTGTTATTTGAGTTTCAAATGCTCCAGAATGCATCTCAGAGCATCTAGGATTTCAAATTTCCTGGGGGTGGACCCCCAGACCCCCTCAGCTGAAAGGGGCGCATACCTTTATCTTGCCTAGGGTGCTGACAACACTAGCGCCGCCCCTGGATACATAGATACATGTATAGATAGAAAAAGAGAGACATATTAGCAATATGAGCATTATACCAGATTACCAGTTGCATTGTGGAAGGGGTAAAACTGGCACCTCTTTTCCAGATGGTTCCTTTTAAAGGCAATCAAGGAGGCTAGCTCAGGAGCTGGTTAACAGTTGATAAATGGCTGAGGCTGAGATTGAACACATGTGCTCTTAAAGGACCCAATATGCAACATGGAATATACAGTAGCTACTTGTAGCTATACTACTGCCTATTAAGAGTTCATGGTCAATGAAATCACACCAGGGGGTCACGAATTCACACGAAAACGAGACGAAACTAGGTAAATCAATCAGTGACAATCAGTACACAGGCCAGTGTTCTGTGAGTTGGACTGTACTGGTTCATGTACTGGTTCATGCACTGGTTCATGTACTGGTTCATGTACTGGTTCATGTATTGGTTCATGTACTGGTTCATGTACTGGTTCATGTACTGGTTCATGTACTGGTTCATGTACTGGTTCATGTACTGGTTCATGAACTGGTTCATGTGTGGTTCATGCACTGGTTCATGTACTGGTTTATGTACTGGTTTATGTACTCGTTTTTCTGTGCATGCTTGCAATGTACAGGAAACATTCTTGTATTCTTGTCTGTATTCATGTTACGTAATTATGTATGATTCCTGTGTACTTTTCCATGTACCTTTTACTTGCTCATCTACTTGTGTCTGTTCGAGTTACTGGTACAACAGTAGGTGAAGTTTTGTTACCGCTCGCGGTTACGTCTACTAGTTTTTATTATTCTTCCCGGATAAACCTCTTCGGAAAATGTTCAAAAAATTCATATACGTAGCCTACAAAAATACAAGAGAATCATTTTGAAAAAATTGACCTTGACCTATTTTTCAAGGTCACAGGGCCTTTCAAAGTCGGATTTCGCAATATTTCAAATACATGTACCTCGTCCGCTTATTACCGGTTTTCACTTTCTGGTACATGGAGAGGTCCAAGACACTTTCTACACAGTGTGACCCATTTTCATGAAAGTAGGTCAAGGTCACATTGTACAAAGTCCATTTTTATGGTTTAAGGTCTATCGCGGGATCTCAGAATCCGTAAGTCGTAGAGTCATACTGATGGTGCCAAAACATGCCCAAACTCACGGGACATTTGCCTAAACTTTTCATTTTTCATTTTGGTTAACGGTTCTTGAGTTATGCAATTTTAAAGTCATACCGCGTCACCAAAACCGGTGACCTTGAGAATTTGACCTTGAAATATCGATTTTAGCTGATAACATGTCATAGTAAACCCCCCCAAACATACACCTAGTAAGCCCAAACTGACCTTTAAATTTGACCTTGACCTCATTTTTCAAGGTCATTTGACCCAAAAAAGTTTGAAAAAGTTCCATTTTCAGCAATTTTTTTCACCATGTTCTTTTCAAGATATCACTGTGATTTACTGGTGACAGATGAACATTGGCCTGCTTATTCATAATATCTAATCATATTTTGTGTACCTCCTTCTCCGGATTTATGAAAAATTTTCAATATTGCTAACCGACAAATGCTAAAAAATGACACATTTCTGCATATTTGACAGGGAAATATTCATTCTACAGGGTTGCAATGCATGACTGACCCCCCCTTTGTTAAGTACTGCCTTTCTGAATAGCATATTAATTTTGACCTAGAAAATGTTTTTCAAGGTTAAACTCAAGGTCAAACATGACAAAAATTTTTGCATTTTTTACATTTTGTATTTTTTAACAGAGAAGGAATCGAAATATTGTTACAAAAATTGTAGACATACTTGCTGCAGTACTCTAGAAGCTTCCTCTAAATTTTCAAGGTCCTTGGACCGGCCTACGTCGCACTGTAAAGGTCAAAAGGTCGAGAAACGAGCGAAAAATTTATGATTTTTTTTTCACATTTCTCAAAGATAGCGTAATTTCAAACGGCCGTAGCTCCGGTCCTAATTAAGATAGAGAGAATCTGAAAACAGATTTGGAAAGGCCAAATTCTCCTCTAGTTTTCATTATCTGAACATTTTGTCGTAGCTACGACGGTTAAAAAGATCGCCGGACCCTGAAAATTTCATGTTTTTTTCCGAATTTTCATAATATATCATTATTTTGACAAGGAAGGAATCATCCTTTTTTGATCAACCTGCCTGAACCTCTTTGTAACATCTGTTTACATAATCCTGGCAAATTATATATGTTTTCAGTGAACCGTTTTGCTTATACAGTGATTTTAAGTTAAAAACTACAGTTTTTCAGGTATTTCTAAAGTTCATATTCCTGAATTGTACCATAATTTCAATCTGCGATAACTCCGGTTCTAATTAAGATACAGAGAATCTGTAAACAGATTTGAAAAGGCCAAATTCTCCTCTAGTTTTCTTCTTCTGAACATTTTGTCGTGGCTATGATGGTTTGAAAGATCGCCGGACTCTGAAAATTTCATGTTTTTTCCTGCAGAGCCAGCGAATACACAACACACAACAGTCCTCTCCTCTAATATAATCTCAAATCTTTTTATTCTATTCTATTCTAAATTAATATCTACATAGAACTATCTATCTGTGTATCAGTGTATCTATGTATAATGTATATATGTATATACTGTATCATTTTATATGTATCTGATGTCAATTCATTATGTGTGTCTGTTTATCAATGTATCTTAGTATTTATGGACCTATATCTATGTATCTATCTATATGTATCTTTGTATTTATGGACATATCTATGTATCTATCTATATGTATCAATCTCTTTATCTGTAAGTTGATTTGCCTGTAAATGCACATAGCTATCAATGTGTTTATCCAGTGGAGTTCAGCTAATTTACCAGACATTTTGGAGGGGGGCATGGCACAGCAGGGCAGCCTTGCAAGGCAGCCAGTGGCTGGCACTGGCCAGCCAAGTCCGGCCAGCCAAATGTGCATATTGCACCCTGCCTACTCCTCCCCCCTCCTGTATTTACCCAGCAATAGGCCTAAAACATACAGTGTATTGCTGCATTAGGCCTATATATCAAAGTTAACCTCAATAGAACTCATTCCTTCCTTCTCCTTGCTTCCGCCTTCTTGCTTCCTTCACCTCGTTTCCTTCTTCTTGCTTCATTCTCCTGGCTTTTTTCTCCTTGCTTTGTTCTCCAGTCTTTACCTTCTCCTCCTTCCTTCTTCTCATTCCTTTCTTCTTTGATTTTCCTTCCTTCCTTTTCCTTTTCTCTCTTGTATTCCTTTTTCTTCCTTCCTTCCTTCTTCCTTCCTTCTTCCTTCCTTTTTCGTTCCTTCTTTCTCCCTTCTTCCTTTCTTCTTGTACCCAAATATGATGTACATTAATGGTTTGGAATGATTCACTTCAATCAGATTGCACTAATATCTAAATGTTTACATTTTCCTATTTTTTCAGTTCTCATTGCATATTAATTACTCCAAAGCTAAAATCTCATCAACAAGAGATGCACATTTTGCAGGGCTTCAACTCAAAGAGAGGGGGGGGGGGTGGAAGGGTCATTTGGGACACCACTTGCCCAGGAGGGATGTTTGCCAAATCCACTACCCCCAGTCAGTCTGCTTCATTGGACTGGGAGGGAGGGTGGCAACAAGAAAGGATGTCAATTTGCCGAGAGTTTGAGAATCAGAAACCAGGGGTACAGTGGCTTGTCTGCTGATAAAATTAATGTATTTCTTAAAGATAAAACTACAAGACATTAATATATACTAGGCCTGATATAAGCTTCAAAGGTTTTATTAACAGACATTTTTGCAACAAATAGATAGATAGATAGATACATAAATAGATACATAGATACATACAGGGCCAGCGCAACCATTAGGCGAACTAGGCAGCTGCCTAGGGCGCAGGGCAAAGGGGGGCGCATACACTGAGGGCGGAAAAAAATAAATAAAAAGATTTAACAGACTGACAAAGAACACAAATGTGTGACAGACGACTCAAAAACCTTTAAGTGAAAACAAGCATGCAGCACAAGTCACCAAATCGCCCCCCCCCCACCTACATTCTCCTACCACAGAGCTTGAATTCACTCTCTTGGTTAGGGAGCCCTGAGTTATGAGGATGCCCACCTAGCCCACTTGTCACAAAGTTCTCACAAGTGGTTAAAGAGGGATGGGGGGGGGAGGGTACCTTGAAGGGGGTGATGGGTCTCAGGAGAGAACATTCTGGCCACCCTGGGTGGGTGAAGCAGGTACAGAATTTCCTTTTTATACATCCTCACTTCTCATTTTAATAAGCTTGTTAAGCTTAGCTTTCCCTGACCACAAGATACATTGTTTTATGAAGTTATAACAAAAATATCCGGTGGATATTCTTAGGGCCTACCATTATTTTGTCACGAGGCCTACCTATGTGACAGACAAAGCACTCATTCCTGAAAGGGGGAAATGCAGTTCAAGGAAAACACCATTAAAAAAATATATATAACATAAACAGTTGCTGCACTGAAGTAGGCCTAATTTGCTAATCAATTTAAAACCCTTTTCTTTTCATTAAAGAATGATGATAATCTCACCCCAGTCACCCAATGAAATGATCCTGCATCCTGGAAGCTGATCATTTGATCATCATTTGATCATCATTTGATCATCATTTGATCATCATTTGATCATCATTTGATCATCATTTGAACATCATTTGATCATCATTTGGTCATCATTTGGTCATCATTTGATCATCATTTGATCATCATTTGATTATATGATATTGTTTCAGGCTTTCTTGCTGTACAACGTATCTGAAGTAAGCCCTACACATGCTACAATTCATAGGTGTCAGAGCAGGGGGGGCTGTGGGGGCGACAGCCCCCCCAGGTTGGAGGTAAGGGGGGCTGAAATATCATTCAGCCCCCCCCCCCCAGGTTCAGGATGTCGCTATGTTGAATTATTCAATGTTTTAAAACAAAAACAATGCCAGTCAACAGCCAAGGACTTAACACATAACATGTGTTCAGGACTATGTGGCTACAAATAATGTTTCCTTCGAGCTGAAAGTGGCACTTCTAAAAGGTCCTAAACTGCAGCTGTCAACAGTCTTGATAAACCATGAACTGTTTATCCTTCTGGAAGCGATGTAGGTCCTGTTGTCACCGTGTTGAGGAGTCTGTCTCTGGTGCAGCTATTGAATAAAGGGTGCATTTACAAGTTATTTAGCTCTGCTAAACCCCCCTTAAAAATGAATCAAATATTTCACTGGATGCTGAAGGAGAAGGGCCACAGTTGATGCATCATGAACAGATGTACAAAAGATAGTGTTTCATGATTCACGTTTTGAAAAAGTGATTCAGTCATGAGACAGGATCCTGGAGGCCCTCTCTGAGATAATCCTCATACGGACCTTGTCCAGAGAGAGGAGAGGACATTCAAAATACTTGCTAACATTTAATATGAAAAGGCAAAAGAGTATTGGTCAGCTCCTTTTTTTTTTTTTTTCGCTAAGTGCAAAACATTTAACTTCCGGTAAATCATATTAGGCATTTACTTTGCCTATTGAATTGAATGTTCAGTTGCTGCAGAGAGGTCATTCTCATCTCTCGGCAGACTGAAGACCTACCTGAGGTCAACCATGACCCAGCTAAGACTGATCTTCAGGAAATTGCAGACATGTGTGTCTCCGTAAATTAATCTTGAATTTGTTTCTTTTGGAACTGTGGCAAAATGCAGGATTTTCCAAGTATCAAAATATGTAATAATCATGTATGTATAAATCACTTCAGCAAAGTGATTCTCTGGGTGGTGTAAATTGAAGTGGGCCTATAACTGTTTTATTTTTTTCATGTCAAACTATGACCTGTCCCCCTCCAACCCCCCCCCCCCCCCCCATCCAGCCGACCTGCCAGTTCAGCCCCCCTAGGTCAGATGTTGCTCCGACGCCTATGGTTGCTACATGTTTTGTGAACATTTTTTTTTATTAGAATGGTAAAATGTACGGGGAAAGATCAAGCTTAAAAATGTTACTCTATTTCAATTTTGTGTTATTATCAGTTATTGCATTATGAAATCAGGTGCTCAATGATTTTTTTTCTATTTTCTTCAATTAAATAATGATCACTCCAGTTACAGCTAGTGTATTTAATTGACACCAGAAGAAGGGGGGTAGAGGGTACCATAGCAGCCCAGAAGCTTGTCATCAAGTTACATACAAGGTTAGGTTAGAATTACTCATAGGCACAATGGTGTATCTACAAAGTGTTTTTGGGGTGGGGTAGTCCTTGTGATTAATGGGCCAGTCACATGGCTTTACTTACAACAACACAGCTGCATGGGATAAACGTGTACCTAATTTTAAATAGAAATGTATCTCTAAAAGAACAGGATAAAATATAAGCAATTACATATGGGCTTACATATTATCAACTGGTAATATTTTAATGATAACACTTGAAAGTTGGGTGTTTACATGTAAAATAGACAATGATCATGACACTGTTATTTGAGTTTCAAATGCTCCAGAATGCATCTCAGAGCATCTAGGATTTCAAATTTCCTGACCCCCTCAGCTGAAAGGGGCGCATACCTTTATCTTGCCTAGGGTGCTGACAACACTAGCGCCGCCCCTGGATACATAGATACATGTATAGATAGAAAAAGAGAGACATATTAGCAATATGAGCATTATACCAGATTACCAGTTGCATTGTGGAAGGGGTAAAACTGGCACCTCTTTTCCAGATGGTTCCTTTTAAAGGCAATCAAGGAGGCTAGCTCAGGAGCTGGTTAACAGTTGATAAATGGCTGAGGCTGAGATTGAACACATGTGCTCTTAAAGGACCCAATATGCAACATGGAATATACAGTAGCTACTTGTAGCTATACTACTGCCTATTAAGAGTTCATGGTCAATGAAATCACACCAGGGGGTCACAAATTCACACGAAAACGAGACGAAACTAGGTAAATCAATCAGTGACAATCAGTACACAGGCCAGTGTTCTGTGAGTTGGACTGTACTGGTTCATGTACTGGTTCATGCACTGGTTCATGTACTGGTTCATGTACTGGTTCATGTATTGGTTCATGTACTGGTTCATGTACTGGTTCATGTACTGGTTCATGTACTGGTTCATGAACTGGTTCATGTGTGGTTCATGCACTGGTTCATGTACTGGTTTATGTACTGGTTTATGTACTCGTTTTTCTGTGCATGCTTGCAATGTACAGGAAACATTCTTGTATTCTTGTCTGTATTCATGTTACGTAATTATGTATGATTCCTGTGTACTTTTCCATGTACCTTTTACTTGCTCATCTACTTGTGTCTGTTCGAGTTACTGGTACAACAGTAGGTGAAGTTTTGTTACCGCTCGCGGTTACGTCTACTAGTTTAATTTGTTTTCACCAAATAATCAGATAGTCATGCAATATGCCTAAAACTTTAATGAGATAACAAAATTTATAATGACTTGGGTAAACGGATTGTGACTTGAAAAATTATAAACTATTTCAATGTATTTCTTTCAATTTTCAGGACAGGAGCCAAGGGTTAATCAGTCTCATCCTCAAATGTATGGTTCTAGGATGTGGTTTCAACAACTATAATGGGACATCTCCCAGTCCATTGTGAATTATGGTAAGGAAATAAGTGCAATGTATATTGTTCACAATCACATGATATTGTATTTTCCGAGGGGAAACTGAATTTAATGATTGCCCAAAATTTCCTACAGGGAGTTACAACAGATTCGCCATGTTTTTTTGTCATAAGAGTCAAGGATGGTAATTCCGTCCACTTTTGGCTAAAACTGTATTTCTAGGACTATGGGAATATATTCAGAAATTAAATTTAGTCCATTGGAAGGAACACATTCCGAACTATCATTAGCAGCCAAGAAAGTGAAATATTCAAATAATTCTTTCCAAAACCATGGCAACACATATTGAAGGTTAGGTCATCTAAATCCGTCCAGTGTGCTGCTAAATCCATCCAGCAAGGATGCTAAATCCTTCCACAGGGCATAATTCAGCCCATACCTATCATATTTTGTTATTTCTTTCAGTTTTGCAATTTATTAACTTTAACAAACTTTTGTGTTGATTTTAGAGTAATGGGACAATGACAGAACGAGAAATACAATAATGAAAAAGTATAGATCAATTTGAGTGCAAGAATTTCAATTGACAGCCTCAATTACATTTAAAGTACTCTTTTAACCCAAACAAAGTGGCATAGTTGCTTCAATCGACTTTCTGTAATCTTTTGTATGCCGTTTATGAATATTAAAAGTCATAAAAGCACTCTAAAATATATTTGATGTAGGTGGACAGATTTGCAAACCCTCAATCAGGCCAGTTCTGAAATAATGATGGTAATTCCGTCCACCTTTGTTTCCATTGTATTTCCTTTAAAAATTTCACAATGGGGAAATTTAACAAATCCTACAAAAAATAATTAAATTTTACATCATGTTCAATAATTTTTTACTTTAAATTCAATACTTGTTGACAGGAATAGGCCTTCAAGGTTGTGGCCACCAAGTCTTAAAATGTCTGTGATGATGTCAAAGGATTTGATTGTTTTTATTCCACCTTGTTAAAATAGGCTGGAAGTATTGTTTAAATACCTGTAAAAACAATAAAAACGGCAAAACTTGTTTACAAACGACTCTCTCTTAATTTTAAGACCCAAACAACTGTAATATGTATATATATACACACAAAGAAGGGGGTGGACGGATTTACCCTCCTGGACGGATTTACCAGCCTTGACTCTAGTGAGTCACAATAGCTCATACTGGCAGTGCACTTTTTAACATAGTAACTGGGAGACCAAATGGTCTCCCAGTGGACAGAATTGGTATCCCAGTAATTGCTAAATTGGTGTCACTGGGAGACCAACTTTTTTGTCCAGGGACTTTATTAAGGAGGCAGTTTTTATAAGATTCAGGCACTTCACCATTGGGGGTGATAGTCACCCGACTCGGATATTGTTAACATTTTTTCCCTTCTGATTACTAAAAAGTGGGAAAAATGCATTTTTAGACCTCCATGCTTTTATGTAATTTTTGAGGGCCCTTTGAAATATCGGGCAAAAATTTGAATTGTGTCAAAGTCCAGATTTCAAATTCCATTATCTCAGTATCTGCTTGATGTACCTCAGTTATATTTTAACAGCAAAATATATTGACCCAACAGTATCATTTGGTATCGCATTTAGGATGATTGAATGTGGGCACAAGCACTCATGAGGGTTGACTGATGAGATGGGATAGAGAGTGGAAGTACTCAACATGCTACACATTTACCCCATTTAAGGAATCCTTTACTTGCCCAGCACAGACACTGAAACACCGGGGCCACCAATTAACATTTTTCTGGTGAAGGTGGATTGAATTTTTCGGGTTCCCCATGCCATCCTCCATGCTGTCAGTGGTGGTAAGACCCAGTAGCCCTGAAGACTGATGGGTTCGAACCTGGGTCAGTCAATTTGGGATATTGTCAGTTTACTCTCAAGTCTCAATATTGTTATGTCTCGCAGAATTGTTCAATGTCAATTGGTTGACTATAAGCCTATATTATATAGTATATAAATGGTAAATGTTAAATATTAAGATCAAAATCCAAGGTGGGTGTCATTCATAGGAGATGTTAAATCATTGTCTCTTTCGATCATTTTCAAAAAGGGTAAGAAGACTCCTGCTGTATCTACCATCTCATCGATCAACCTGTGATCACCTGCTCCTCTTAAATTGCTGCACTGGTAAATACCATATCTATCTAGATCTATCTATCTATCTGTTGATAAATCTATCTATCTATCTGTTGATAAATCTGAAAATACCTGTCTGAATAGTTAGGGCAGTGCAGGACAAATGATCTGTTGGATTCAGGGGATGTGAACTTACAGACACCACACCACCTCCATTTTGAACCCCTGGGTTCTTGTATGCATAAAAATCATGATTTGAATATCTCCTTGATTTTACTGTGTCCAGTGAATTCGATAGGCCTTAGGTTGCTCATTCTATTTATGTTGTGTCATAAAATTTTATTTTTCTAATAGGCCTATTTCAAAAATCTTTTTCAGATATGCCATTGGGGTGACATGGAGACGTCTGTACACAACTCAGAAGCGCTGATGAGGCACATGTTACTGTCACACACCAATCCTGTTTACACTTAAATTACACAGCAATTTACATGGCTCAATGGTAAATTATTGTAATTAATGTGATACATAATATAATTAATCAATAAAGTTTGTATAACACTTTTGAAAAATTTTAATGTAAATGATGTAAATATATGTAGAAGTTGTTCTTTTATATGCCACTCTGAGTATGTGAAGCTTTTGAGAAAAAAAAATTAGTGTTTAATGTCTGTGACTTCATTAAAATGCTTAACCTGAACTTCAGGCTGAAGCATGTGAAATTCATCAAATGTTGGTCTGAGGAACGTTGCTTTTTTTAAATTTTTGTGAGGATATGAAAATGTTTAACAACAATAGCATGTGAATTTCATCCAATCGTGTGTATCAAAATAGAAGAGGCTTATATAAGTCAATTATATAAATTGGAAAAGGTCTGAAATATGTCCTCTGAATTTCATTCAGCGATTTTGATTCAGTGTGTTTGATTTGGCCATTCTTTGGAGCCCTATCTCTTGCATCTCTGCTCTGGTTCTGAGTCCCCATCTTTTGACAAACTGTTTATAGTTGTGCATAACCTAATTAAACAAAAATGTCAACCTCTGACATTTGGTATGTGAATTTCATTGAAGTGGGGCAGAATAGCATAACGTCTAAATATCTTGACTGAAGTTTTAATTACCTAAGCCAAAGATTTCACCGGCCAAGACCCTGGTGTGAAAAAGCTTGCAGTTGTGTCTGGGTGTATTGGCACTCCTGAGAGATGATTCAGTTTCAAATTTGGTTTCTTTTCATAGTCTTGTTATTGGTTTTATTATTGTCAAAACCAAAATGCCAACCTCAGATAGCTTTGGATTTTCGAAAATTTTGGTTTGAATATTGAAGTTGTCAAGGTTTTGTCAAGGTTGCTGGGCAATGATGGATCCATAATTTAACCGTTTTTCCATGCAACATATTGAAGAAACAAATTTGGTCACAATTGACCTGGTGTCTGCCACTCTCTTTCTCGGGTATACATGGGATTATGTGCAAGGCTGGGTTTGTTTAAGAAAATGTCCGACCTGGCATGTGACTCTCATCAAAGTTGAAGTGGTAGATTTGAGGTTATCTTTTGCAAGTTGGCATGACACTTCCACAATTTTTCAATGAATTTTGAATTGTTCGAATTTCTTGATTCACGTTTTAAATGTTGTATAGCTGTATTAATTCTGGATGGTAATGGCACTTTATGTGAAGGCCTCTGGTTGAAAGCTATAATGGATAGCAACTTGCCTCTATATGGTTGAGTGGAACTAGTATGATCAACCAGGGGTGATTTCTATGCCTGGGAATTCTTTATTGAAATAGCCCCACTACTGTGTTGTGGCATTATCATATTATTTAACTGTAAAGAAAAGTATGTTAATGAGATTTAGTACAAGTTCATCTGCAAATTACAATGCAAATTACAATGATTATATATTTCAAGCTACGATGTATATATTCTTATATTGGAGTTGATTTAAGAATTGGCACTCAAATTCGAGAGCTAGGGTTTCATTTGATCCCTGGTTGTCAGATTAAAAGGATATGTTATCACTCAATTTATTACTTAGAATTTCTGTTCACCTCACTCTGCATGTAAATTAGATATTGTTGAAGTTTATAAGGTTTAAAGTGAAATGATACAATTGCTTTTTCCTTTTATTCATGATCAAGTTGGTTGGAATGTGGGCGTGTCATAAGGACTATACTGTAGGCCTATATCATGCTATATGCAAAATAGTACACAGTTAACATGGTTAAGGGGAATTGTAGGGAGAGAAGGGCACTTTTCTGTAATTTTTGGAATATTGGTCCATGTTTAGTATCAAATGATAGGTTTTGGCCCAATTGGATAATTTCAGACTATTTTGCATTTTTGCCATAATGATTGCCATAGCAACAATTTTATACGCCGGAAAAGTACCGATTTTCACTGTTGAAAGATGGAAATTTCTGAAATTACATTTGTGAATTAATAAAAGATTGGAAGTGTATTATTGCCAATGTTGACGTTTTCTTTTTGAAGTTGCCTTGTCGAATATTGTGTGGGTACACATAAGATATATTTTTGGAGGGACATTCAAAACACTTACATTTTTCGAACACAGAATGTTCATTATTTAGAATTTCGTACGAAATCATCAGCCAGAATCTAAAACTGAAGATGGCGAATTGTTTACACAATTAAGCTGTTTTATTTCAAAATTCAAATACAATTACTGCACCTTTTCTTATCAACAAGGTTCTGAAAAAACAGACTTGGGCGCCAGAACCACAAAATTGATCCCTGCCCTCGTGTTCCATCCTCAGTGTACCAAGCACCTTTCTGTGTGTATGTGTGCATCTTTGGTTTTAATTATAGGGTGATATTATTTTAAAACATTAAATTAATGTCTTTTGAGGTCTGTTAATTCCCCAGCCATAGTTTTACATGCTTTGCATGGTATTTTTAGCAATTGTTTCTGTATATGGCTCAATACCGAATTCATTTTTATACAACCCATAAGTTCTGAGCTTTGGGGAATCTTGAATCATAGCACTAACATCTTTAATATCTAATATGACTAATTTCCCCACCTTTGGCATTGATGAAACTTGGCATCTGGTATCAAGACAATGTCATCTAATGCTAGGTAGGCCTACTAATATTATTTTGTTCCTATGATCCAAAGATCTAAAATGAAAAAAAAAAAAAAAATATTGACTCCAAGCAGCGTACTTCTGAAAAATACCTGTAGGCCTTGTACCACTGCTCCAGTACTTAGGCCTAATAATTCTGCACAAAAACAACATAATTAATTATTCATTGCAAAACTATCTTTATTACAAAAATAACGCTTAAATTAAGCTGAAATTTGTGTAATTGTTAGGTACATCACAAGAAATGTTGCACAATTGAAATTTTGTTTCTCTTCTCTTCCAGTAAATGTGTTCAAGTACCTATAGATACGTTCAGCCAATGTAACGGTGTCAAAAATGCCTATTTCTGTAAATGTAATTATTTGGCCTAGATCAGTTAACTGTTACATAGATAGATTGGTTTATAACTAGTTACTAGATAAATTAAATTGCATGGATAAACTGCTCATACTCCTTTATGACATTTCAAGCCTCCTTATTACGAATGATTTCATAATTGTGGACACTTTTCCCTACAATTATCATTGGTCCAGAGATGGTATGACACCATTGATTGCCTAATGCAAAACAATTCTCTGCCTCGATTTGCATTAGTTGACAATGGTTGTGATTTAGGTTTTTCAAGCAGTCCAACTGAATGTGGCCTGATCTCCCATGTTTTTCAGTGATCCTTTCAAAATTTCATGGCCATGTATTGCCTCAATTAGAAGTCAGTTATTGAGCTGTTTTAAAAAGTGCGTTTTTAAGTGTGAGCAGTTAGATATACGTGGAATCTGGATAATAGGATAGATAGATAGATAGATAGATAGATAGATAGACGCATACAGAATAGTATATATACAGGCAACTCACACAAGTTTGTGATGTGAAGTTTAGCTTGAGACAAAAAAAAGTTCCATAAAATAAACTCAATGACAAATAAGGTCGATTATCTATAAAAACGAACATGAATATTGAGAATTAAAGTTTCTCTAGAGATAGAACATGACCTCAGCTTTCTAAAAAGTGGTCTGTCGTTTCTGTATCTCAAATGGTTGTTCCTCTTTCATCTAAATCTCAGGGCTATTCCATTTCAAACTCTGGGGGGTGGCGGTCGGGCGACGATTTTGACCCCCCCCGCCCATGCATCTAAAACGATTTTTTTTTACCCCCCCATGCATTAACTTCGATTTTTTCACCCCCCCGTACATACATCAAATAAAATTTTCGTTATTACATTGCATAGAGCGGAAGTCCCCCCCCCCCCCATACATCTAGTGAATTCCGCGAGTACCCCCCCCCCAAGCATCTAGATCGTATTATCGCTTACCCGTACATACATCATACGAAAAATAAATCAACCTGACCGCCACCCCCCCCCCCCCCCCAGAGTTTTAAATGGAATAGCCCTCATTGAATTTACTGTCCTGGAGCTCTGTCCCAGCAGTTAGTTCGTCCCGGGCGCTAGTTCCGGCTTTTAGGTAGTCCCCGAGTCACGAGGGTTTGTTTCCGAACATGCAAAACTCGACCCTCGTGTTTCCTGGAAGTGCCAACCCTAACCCTATCCCCCCGGCCCCCCCCTTGAATGTGTTGTCAAAAATTAGTACCCTAACCCCAAGGTAGCAGGACGTTTCACGGGTTTCACCGCTGGGACGTCCACCGCCAGTTAATTTCACTATTTGGTTATTAAAGTAATTGGAAATGATCACTTAGTTGTTTGTTTAAAGGGAAATGATACAGTTCAGAACCAACCATGAAAAGTGAATGAAATTTTGTGATAAGCATGCTGAGACTACAAGGAATACAGGGAAAAATAGGGGGTCACCAACACTTTTAAAGAATTACTTATACTTGAAGATGTTGAATGCACCCCAATTTGTCTTCGGCAATAACTTGCCTCTAAATAGGTCGCACTGGTGCTGATGGGGCGTTAAGCACAAACTCACTCACTCATTCTTCAGAAATAACATTGAAAACATGGGGAAAATTATGTTTTTTCAAATAAATAGCAATTTTATTTTTTAAAGAAGGGGCTACGGCCCGTAGTTAGCTGTGGGTGGGTCCACCGATTAGGGGGGGGGGCGTCAGGTCAAAATATTTCCGAGAAAAGTTTAGAATTCAATTTTTCTTTAAGTTTGTGGTTTTCACTGAATTGTTTTAGAATGTTTGATGACAAAACTGGGCAAATTTCATCGAATTCCATTAACACTAGGGGGCACTGTTGTGAACTGTATCATTTTCCTTTAAGTGAATATTGTTATCTTTTGTTATTCTGGCAATGACTATTTTCATTTAGTTATGTTCCTTGTTACTTTGCATACTTTTGGCTACATTGTAACATGTGAACTGAGACGCTACAAAATGTTGTGTCAATTTGCTACAAAGTAACAAAAAAACATTAGATAATCATAAATCATGTAGATAGAATAGCAACACAGACAATATTTTGTGTGTTTTTGTTGAATTATGGCTTATCAAGTTATACAAGGCAATGATTACTTTGCTAACAATTAGTAACATTGTTATCAACCAGTGGTGAAACGTCCCACTACTGTTGGTGGTGAAATGTCCAAGCGGTGAGACGTAGATATGGTTGTTGTAGATCAGCTTGATAAGTTGTGTGCTAGTTTGTGAGAGTGTGCTTCGCATAGTTTTGGAGGAGTAGTGTAAAGCATCCATGAATTTATAGTATGATGATGATGATATTGCCATAATGAGCCCCGACTTCCCAGTCTAGAATTATCTGAGTTACACAATTACATAAATGGAATTTATTTTCATTTTTCAACATTTTGACTGTCTTGTTGATTTATACTCCCCATGTGATTTCTGATGATGTTTTGGATACCATTTTAGGCCGAAAAGAAAACACAGCAACAACTGATTTCTCTGCCGTTTCACTCAAAGAATTAGAACAGGAAGTGAAGGACGCGGCCGAAATCTCCATGGAACCGAAATTTATGACGAAGATATTATGAATATCATTTTCTTGCGTGACCAGGTACATCAAGATTTTTAAAAGAAAAACCATGAGCTACTTTTTGAAGTTAAAATGTATATAAAAATCGTGAGCTACTTTAGAAGTTAAAATGTATATAATTTTTGATTTACAAATCTGTTTTTCTGTGCATATGATTGTTGTCAATAATGTATCTTTGGTATTTGACTGGTGTCGCTTGATGTTATAACCTTATTCGTCACTATCTCTGAGACCCATTCTGGCATAGAGTTTATATTGACCAACATTTAATTGCCACTTATTTTAAGGACAAACCATCAAAATAAATGTTATGTACACAAATTCAATTAACAGAGTCAGTCTAAATTAAATTTGGCTGTTTATTTGTGCGAAATGCCTCAGTATCATACTTATGCTCTCTTCTCATTTTCAGGTGGTGGAGATTTCCGAATACAGAGCCCAAATTTATGATTACCTCAAGAACAGAATGACAGGCATTGTTCTTGGGGAATTAATCGGAGCCAGGCTTATCGCTGATGCAGGTGAATAATTAATGTTAATTAATGTGGAGTTTTAGATAAATAATTGTTTATTATGTTGTACATTGGACTTGTAGTAACAATGTCTGTCTAACCCGCTAAATCTTTATGAAACATAATATATATATATGTGCGCACGTATAGTTTGGTGTTAACAGATTGCCTTGGGGCAATATTTTGATGGCCTCCGCCTTGCCTCGGTCTCAGATGCCAAATCCTTGGCCTTGCCTCAGTCTCGGATGTCCTGTCCTCGACTACAACACTGCTGTGCATTAATAGTACTAGGCTACTAGCATGACACTTGTGAAGACATGGGTGGACTGGGAGGACTATAATAAGGAGAGCAATATAAAAACCTTGTTGCATGTCTAGAAAAACATCACTTCAATTTCTGTGACTGCAATTAAAACTGCAAACCCAGCAAAGGACATTGTAGACCATATTTCATAATTAAACAATGAATAGTTTAAATTGGCAGGAGTAGCGTGAGGGGCCGTGAATTAATAGTATGATGATAGCTTTGGTTTTTTCCTCGGATTGACAAGATTTTTTGTTTAATAAAATAATTGTGTCATTCTTTTCAGATGCAATCAAACTGTGCAGATGGAATTCTAGCTGTTTCCTGTGAGATGAAGAACCCATTTTCCAGATGGCCACTCATTGAAAGCCAAGTATCCGGCAGTGACCCTCTGTGATAGATGATTGAGATGAAGGTGCACTTTGATCCTAAATGTATATAAATAAGAATACAAGACAACTTATAATTTACAGGTATTTATCCTAGTCTATGTGGTGTTGGTGCATACAGTTTGAAAACTTTGCCAATAGACAGGAATCACTATACACTCAGCCCAGCTCTGCAATTAGACAAGTCACTCTATTCACAGAGCCTAGCTAGCCAATAGACAGGTCAGCCTATTCGCTATTCACAGAGCTGGACTCTGCAAATAGATGGCTGACAGAGCCTGGCTCTGTGAAGTGTGAAAAGACAAAACACACGAGCTTGGCTCTGCCAAGAGACATGTTGGCCTATTTACAGAGACTGACACCTCTATTTGTTCTGATCTATACATGTATGTATTAAATTATACTATTATAGATTAATGTTCATTTGTAAAATTTTATGTTTTATTTCTTTTATTGCAGCTCGCATCTCAGAAGCATCAAAGGGCGGAATATGCAGGTTATTTGGCAAGGAGCGAGGAGCGTGACAGCAATGTATGTGCACAGTGAATTTGGGGCTGACTGAGAACAGTCTGCCATTCAAGCAGGCGAGCCAGCGAGGCGGCAGACTGATGAAATTCAAGTCGAAATGGGTATCGAATTGGCTTCTAGGTCACTGGGACTGTAACCGCTAAAGTCTGCGCTGCTGCCTATCAGGTCCGCGCTCAGCAGAACTCGGCTGAACTGTACTGGGCTGCTCAGAATTTCTTGTAAGCAAGGACGCGAAATAGAGCACCAGCAGTGAAATGTTGTAGCCTGCTCGCTGAAGCTCGCAACTAAAGCAGGCTACTGTAGCCTAAATTTGGGGCACATAAAATGAAGAGACCATATAAATATTTTGCTATTAGTGATGCAGTTTATAGTAAAATCTATAAATTTGGAATATGTATAAATATATATCCCGTTTTTCAGATGGCTGTTTGTGTGATTTTATTATAGCATATAAAGTTGCAAGATCAACAGCTCTTGGGTAACACATTCAATATCACGCCTTCATCACCTAAATTTTAAAACTATGTAAGACTACACTTTGTTGAGTCACATAATTATACTGTAAATAATTGCCTGTAAAAACTGTCAAATACGCATGCAGAATCTATCCCATAAGCAATTAATAGTATTTTTTGTCGTTTTATGTTAAATTTTATTGTAAAATTACAGTTTATCAAATAATTGAAGTTTGTTTTTGTGTGTTGTGGTATTTGGACTAACTTGTCAATTTATTTTTTCTTGTAAGCATTTCCTTAGTCACTGTCACTCATTGGTTAGAGTGACACCGAGACAGAAATATATTTTTAATCCAAAACTCTTGGGATTTCTTAAGTTCTGCTAAGTTTCTGCTGTTTTTGTTCATGATCAAGGTTTGGAAATCATGTCAAAAAATTATTGTGGTATTTTCATGAAAAATCCAAAGAAGCGGAGCTGCCCCTTGACCCAGGTTCATTCGGTTCTTGCGCATGTCTGCTAGAAGCATTCGCTCGAAAATGAATTCCCTTCCTTGACTGATAACAGTATCATACACTGATGGTTTTATATTGGAGTCTCTTTGAGTGGTAAGTCCACTGGAAACTGCCACAAATGTGCAGAAATGCTAAAGAGTAGACCTAAAGAGCATACCAGAGGCGTCGCCTTATCAATCTGGACAAAGGGTAACTAGAAACAGCAGTGAGGTCGCCAGCTGTGGTTAGACAAAGAGGACCTTATCAAAGAAGTCAGAAAGTTCAAGTTGCTCAACTAAGTCAATACTTCAACAAAGTTATGTCAATTTTCTGATTTTTCGTAAGAAATTATCAAGATGGCACTAAATAACCTAGTTGCTAAGGGCTATTCCATTTAAAAATCTGGGGGGGGGGTGGTCAGGTTACATTTTTGACCCCCCCCCATGCATCTAAAGTGAATTAGTTTCGACCCCCCCATGCATTAACTTCGAATTTTTTGGAGACCCTACATGCACCAAATGCGAATTTTTTACCCACCCTACATGCATCAAATCCGAATTTTTTTAGACCCCCTCCCACGACAAACATTTTTTGACCCCCTCCCTCCAAAAAAAAAATCTCAACCCTACATACATCTGAATTTTTTTTAGTTTTTAGACTGAAAAAAAAAATCTCAACTCTGCATATGAATTTTTGAAAGAATCTCCATCAATGTGTTGAATATGTCTTTGGCTGCACTGTATGACGTATCAACTTCAGATCCTAGCCTATCTCAGATGGATGGATGGATGATTGGGGCTTCGCGTCCTGTAGTTTTGCACTTGTACTAAGTTGGTAGGCTAATTAGCAGGGGAAGGACACGGCAATGAGGATTTGCATATTAAAGTTGGGTCTTTGCCTATCTCGGACACGGTCATTGGAAAACTTGCTTCATATTTAACTAAGAGTTCTAGACTGTGCCTATCTCGGACACGGTCATTGGAAAACTTGCTTCATATTTAACTAAGAGTTCTTTGTCTAGGCCTGACAGCTAGATATTCTCTTAACTCGGACAGAATAGTACAGTCCATTTTACTCCGACTTAAGCAAGGTTTACTGTTCTCCGTGATATGACGCAGGTGAAGCGAGACTTTCCAAAATTCTTGAATTTATTCCTTATTTTCCAAAAGGCTCTCTGTGATATGATGGAGGCGGAGGCAGTTCACCGCCGTGATATGATGGAGGAGGAAGTCAAATCCTCCAAAATTCTTGAAATTAATATTTATTTTTGGAAGGGACTTAGTTTTCCATTTTTCTTGGCATATTTTTTGTAGCATCTCGATGACTCCATACTGAGTCAGATGCTTCTCCGTGCGGAGGCGGAGGCCTCTCCGTGATATGACGGAAGCCTCTCCCTGATATGACGGAGGCCTCTCTGTGATATGACGGACTCAGACGGAGGCAGCAGGGAAAACTCTTAAATTTCACAAGATAGTTAAAATTTCCCCATTTAGTTTCCAGTCAAATTATTCCAGGGAGCTCCATTGATCCAATAAATGATTTTCTCAAGAAAAGTAATTTTATTCAATTTTTGGCAATTTCTGTATCAGTGTAACTTGTCTTGAGGCAGAGCTCCTTCTCTTTGGAGTCCAGGTTGTAAGATCACATGTGAAACATCCATTACACAATATGTATTGCCTCCTAAGATCCGGCACAAGATCAATAGCTGATCCCACCAGAACTGTCAGATATATATATTTTTATGTCTTACAAAGTAATTCCTAACATACTGAAGAGGATATAAATAACCAGGAAATACCCAGTGGTTCGCCTGGGGAGAGGCGGTACATACATGTATAAGAAGAAGAAGAAGCCTAGTCAGCCAAAACAAACATGGCTAAGTTATTTCCCAGTAAGTCCTGGTAAAAGTAGTTAACCACTTTAGGATAACCATGTTAAGCTTTTATACAATCTGGCACAGCTCTACATCCTCCAGCACCTGTCCAGCACTAACTGCAGGAGGTAGAGCTGTCCCACTGACACAAAATGCGACGTCCGGCGTCCAGGGAAAACCACCAACTACTACTACTACTCGCGATCATGCAAGATGGCAAAAACGTGGTGCAAATTCGTCTGAAATGATGGTTTATTTAATTTCTTGTAGCAAGTAGGTAGCAATACTTTATTTAGTAGGTGTCTGGGGGGTCAGAGGACCCCCTACATACATCTAAATCGAATTTTTCGGGTCCCCTACGTACATCTAAATCGATTTGTTTGCTACCCCACCATACATCTAAAGTGAATTTTTGCCGACCCCCCCATCCATCTTACGAAAAATAAATCAACCCGACCACCCCCCCCCCAGAGTTTTAAATGGAATAGCCCTAAATATTACAAATCCACTATTGAGGTAAAGTACTCCAGCAAATAAACGAGACCAGATCTGCTTAAAAATTTTGGAAAAATAAACACCGATTTTCCAAATCCAGTCATGTCTTTGAATAAAGTACTTTGAACACCTATCCTTATCCTCCAATGACATCAGCCACAGCAGTATTTGAAGTCTTAACCATTAAGCCATTCGACTGCCTTCGGTTATAAAAAAAGTGAATAGGCATGTGCTGTCAGAACAATACCATTGAGATACCACAGAGAGTTTTATTAAACACAAAAATAATCAACTGAGGAAAAGCTTAACATAATAATAAATCAATTACAGAATGCCCAAACACAGTCAGTGGTGATACTAAAAAAACAAATGCTTTTGACTGACAGGTAAAACAGGGTCTAACAAAACCAGGTGAGAGAATGAAAAGGTAATTTCAAATTACAAATGTTTGGATTAACAATAAAATTAAACCTCGGAGTCAGTCAAATAAGTTGAAAAAGCAGTTAAATTTCATTACAGTCACATTATGATCAACAGTCACTTGTGTTTCTTGTCAAAATCGTTGGAATTTTTCAAGTAAATCTGACTGAGACAGCATATCCAAGGATGAAAATCACTTTAATTGTTTAATTTCTAAAGTGGATAGGACTTTGACCTATTGTGTATATCGATTCGTGAATCTTGCGTCTCGCTTTTTTTTTTTAAATAATTTTTTAGAAAATTGAATTTAGTCAGTTGCAGGGATGGGCACGAGTACATGCCAATGTACTTGAGTACGAGTACAAGTACTTTGCAGGTAACGAGTACAAGTACAAAAAATTACAAATGTACTCAAGTACAAGTACAAGTACATTCTACGAGTACAAGTATGAGTATCGAGTACTTTTTGAAACCAGATCCAACAAATACATTATAAAAAATCATCCAAACTAATGTCAATAATTTATAAAATATAATATAAAAAAACAAAAATTAAATAAATATATGCAACAGTATCTCGAGAGTGGCCCAATAACAATTTCATAATGTACATGTAACACTATGTTCAATCCCACATTGTCAAAATATAAAAGTCACACGTTAAATACAAAACTTCAATCAAATGCATCAAATAAAAATCCATTCACACAATTTCCACATTGCCATTTGTCAAAATGTAAAAGTCACATGTTAAATGTACATAGTCCAATCAAATATAAATCTGTAAATCTAGTCTTCGTCCGTGTTGTCTTCCGTATTGCAGCGAATAAACATCAGCTGCGAAAAGCGATGGTCGGTGAGTCTACATCTTTCTGGACGGAAGACCTTCCCTGCCACTGAGAAGAATCGCTCAATGGGGGCGGATGATGCCGGGACACTCCCGGACACTCAGGAACTTAGCGGCGAGTCATGCCAAGCGAGGGTAGCGCTCTTCTCGTAGTCTCCAGAAAGACAGGGCACTTTCGTTGGTGTCTGGTTCATCCAGGTAGTCCTCCATGAAGTCGAAGAGGTCATCTTCATCGACACGATGACGCTTTGTTGGGGGCTCAGCAGGGATGTCATCATCTTCTGGGAGGTCAAGGGAATCAGCCTCAGTGATCAGATGTTTCTTCAAAGATTCCTTCTCTGCCTTGGTGCACCATCTCAACCTGGAACAAAGAAAATGAGTGTAAAACAATTGCAAACAAAAAATTTAACATGCATTCATTGCTGAATTTGACACTGCATATATTATATTATTGAATATTTCTTATTGTGAATAATTATATTGCATCTACATATGTAATTGTTTAGTGAAGTCAGTTTTACTCATTTGAGACCATTAAGGTGGCTCGCTACTCATGTAATTGCGTCATTTACGCACATTTCCGCGCAGCCAGGCAGGCCCTATCTATCGTAACGTCACCATTGCAGCTGAGCTCTGCTGTCACTGAACAGCATCTTTTTTCAATTTTGAGAATTCCATACGTCGGCCGCTTCGTTTGCCATTTGCGCCACTTCTAGTAGGGTTAGAGACTTCTCGTTTGGAGCATTAGATGCGCTATGAAAACTACTATAATCAGCCGGACTTTCAGCTCTCTACTTTTAGTAGAAATTTTCTGCAGGCGATTTTCGGCAAGCATGTCAAATTTCTCAAAAATGACTTTGTGTCATAAATAAATGTTTATATCAATTTCCAGGCCCGTTGGGCCATATGTCAGTGTCATTATATTGTTCCTTACTTCATATGGAAGCAAATGACAAAGAAATAAAAAATCCTATCTCGTCATTTTTTTTAGCGCTATGGTTCATAAAAAAAATAAAATTTTCAAAATCATAACTTTTGATCCGAACCCCCAGAAAAGTTCTTTAAAATAAATATATCATTCTGGAATTTTAATCAGCTTTTCCATAAAACTGTCCTCTTTAATTCCATGCTTCATTTAATAACATAGGATGAATGGCCACTGAATGGCAGGGAAAACTTCACAGTAAAAAAATTAAGAAAAAAATTGAGTTTTTCAGATTTGCGTGAACTGACTTTCTTTTACATAACCTCAAATATTTTGAAAGAAAGGCTGGTAGCGACCACTTTGGTTTGTATATCCTTGCTATAAACTATATTTTGGATCATTTTAAACTATTTTTAAGAAATCCTATCTTGGAAAGTTCACGAGTATCGAGCCACCTTAAGTGAATGAAGCAAATTGTATCTTTATTTTAAGTTTTAAGTTGTCAAATTTTACAATTGCAAAACAGGCACTTGAAGTTACATGTCTCGAAATTCTATTTTATTCAATACAATACATACCGGAATTTTGGGTCCAAAATTGCTGCAGCGATGTAGACGTTGTCATCTTCGATATCGCCAAAACGCTTCTTGATCGAAGAAAGCAGGGCTTGCACCAGTCTGTTGTTCAACCACGATTTCACGGCTTGAAGCTTGGTGTTGATGCCTCGAACGGTGGGGACGACATATGCAAATGATGGGGTCTTCTCTCGCTGAACATGCAGCGTTGCCCTCTGAAACGGTTGCAGGATGGCGACGAGATCAGTCAGGCTGTCACGTTTGAAGGCTGACAGATAGATGACTGCATTCCAGTTGCTCGAGCTTCTCTTTGTCACACTTCAGGAGAGACTGTATCGATATGAGCTGAGAGTTCCATCTTGTTATTGTTACTGTCGCTGCCTGGAGTCGCGTCCCACCTGCAAAGAAAAGAAATAAATGTCATTTTACTAAAGATTACAACATTTAAACATTTCTTGAGTTTATGGTATCACGTATGAAATCGGAAAAATTTCACAACAGACCTATATTTTTTTCATAATAATCAAACAAAGAAATAATGCTCTTCCCCATAAGGGACCGTTCAGAGTTTATGACTGGGGGGGGGGGGTGTGGGAGTTTTGCTGGAACTTCCCGTCAAAAATTTATAACCCCCCTTGAGTTTCAAGCGGATTTTTAGTACCCCACCCAACTTTTTAAACATTTTTTCTTTGTTAAAATTTCTTACCCCCCCTTGGAAGTGTTGTCAAAAATTAATACCCCCCTTGAAACAGGTGTGAAAAGTTAGTACCCCCTCGGCCAAAACTCCCACCCCCCCAGTCATAAATGCTGAGCGGTCCCTAAGTATTGATTTAGCTGTTATGTTTTGATATCATTTTCAAAATCACGTAACAAATTTCAACAGCTGATACTAAGAAATTGTAAAAATTTCACAACAGGCTTATATTATTTTCAAAATAATCAAAACAAGAAATAATGCTCTTTCCCCATAAGTATTGAATTAGCTGTAATGGTTGATATCATTTTCAAAATCACAAATCCCATTTCAACAGCTGGTACTAAGAAATTTTACAACAGTAATGTTTGATATTATTCTCAAAATCACATTTCGACATCTGATACAATGAAATTTTTCTAAGAATGTCATAATATTGGATTATTTATAGGGATGCACGATATCCGGCAAGGTATCCGGTATCCGGCCGGATATTGGAATTTGCAGGATATCCAGTATCCGGCAAAATTAGGGGGTCAGAACCAATATCTGGGATGTTAAAAAATAAGTGAAAAGCTGAAAAAACTTTGATAATAAATGAAAGAATATTACAAGAACAACATCAAAAACATGATGTTACCATCTTCAAAAAATTTAATTAAGCAAAAAACATTCCATCAGATCAGAGGAACAGTTCTCCTGACGGACATGATATCTCTCGGGAGTCTCGGCTCTCAGAAAAAAATATTTATTAATTTTGAATGCTGAAAAACGTCCTTTTCGTATGTTTATTATCCGGTTCCAACTATCCGGTTACTATCCGGTATCCGGCAGTTGGTGTTGCAGGATAATCCGGTATCCGCTATTTCCACTATCCGTGCATCACTAATTATTTAAATTTTTATAAAACACACAAGTAATCAACTATGTATTATGAATAATTACCTGTAATTCCAAGGTAACTCCTCGATTGACAATTTGTCCATAAATCAACTGTCAGGTTCAGATAATCAGTGTGAGCGAGTCTGTCTTTCGTTTGTGCAAGGATAAGATCGTGTTTCGAAGTCAGTAAATCTATGCTGAGCTTGTTGCGACTGGGCATAACGTAACTGGAGTTTGCCTTACACATCAGAGTTCGACAACTTTCCACGAGCTGAAGAGACAGAAGATCACCGGAGATCAACATGACAATCGAATCTGTGATTTCTTGTTGGCGAGGATGATCAGGAGCATTACGTTTCGTAGTAATGAGGAAGCTGTTGAGATCTGTCTGTGTCGTAGTCTTGTCATTCTTTGGTTTTGCACACGTGGACAAGCTGGTGTGGATACCAACATGCTTTCTCTGAAAAAAATAGTATTGAAAGTTTTAAAGTTTTTGCAAAGTTGTAACATGATCATAGCTTCCAATGTTTACACTGCGTGAATCAGCCGTAGCCTCCAAAATGCTGAATTATTATGTATTAATCACTTCTACTGGCATTTTAGCAATAATTCATTTTCATATTTGCTTAGTAATGCAACTAAATATCTTTATAGTAAATTTTGTTAAAAAACGGACTTTAGACATTGTTAATTTAAGAGAATGAGATCCTCCGGAGAGATTTTGATCCCTATGGGGAAAATAACGATCCTCCAAGGGAAAAGACGATCCTATGGACAAATTTGGTATGCTCCGTGGAGAAACAATGTTGTGTTTTAAAATAAGTCCACGAAACGAAGCTACGTAACCATGTTCACATGCTAAAGCATTTTGTTATTAACTTATACTGAAGCAATCAGACTGGTGTGTGCAGAAGTTTAGGCTTACTGAGACCCCCCAATTGGGCAAGTGGAAGGAGCAAATGGTTAGAAGTGTGGTGTTCATGACGTAACTGCGGATTTTATTTACAGTAAATGTTAATTCAAGGAATTTGTTAGAGTCAATGTGACAGAAAATGTATTCAGTAACTTGGACGGCCAACTGAACGCTGTTCTGAACTTTCAAAATTCAAATAACAGGTAAATAGCTGTGAGCATGAAATGAAAAGATCCCATGCATTTAATGGAGAAAATCATGAAACACATCATATCAGGGCACCAGAGGCATTTCCACTGGTTCTGTGCAGCCAATTACAAGCTTTAAAGTACAGGTGACCTGGTCAGGAGGCGAGTGCCAAAATGCTTCTTTTTTTTTTTTCATGTACATAAAATTATCAGATTATTAGCCTATTTTGAGTCACCTACAAATTGACTTGCCCTGGAAGGATAATGTTATTTTCCTCAATAGGATAGTTTCACTTCCTGTTGTAGGATTATTTTCAATACAATGCAAACAATTTTGGTCTTACTATGCTACAAAATATGATTTCGGCAAGAGTTGAATAGATTCTGAAAGCAATTTAAGACTACCATATTTGTCTGCGGATGTGTTCTGAACTGAGGAAATACATGCAAAATTACCAAAACAACGAACATACACTCAAACTTGAAAACTGGGGGAACTTATTGTGAAGTAACTAAAAGAATATCAATATAGTACCTGATTCAAATCTGATGGATGGATGGATGAATGGGGCTTTACGTCCTGTATTCATGCACTTGGTAGGCTAATTAGGACAGGAGGAGGACACGGCAATGAGGCGAAGGATGATTGAAACAGCCGTCCAACATAGGCCCAGGTGACCCGGCAAGAGCTGGATTCGAACCCGGGACCCAGCGATTGGCAGTCCAGCATGCTACCACTAGACCAACCCTCCCCCCCCCCCCGATTCAAATCTGACCCCGAGAAGTTAATCCAACAGGTGGGACAGTCCAAAATGGCAAGAATGTTATAAAATACACAAAAAAGTCTAATTGTTTGGCTTCCTGACACTCCTGCAAGTGGATATTGCCCCGGAGGATCGTTTCTGCTCCATAAGGATTAAAATTACACACGGAAACCTATTAAAAACGTAACAATGCAAAATGGCTAAAAAATGGTACTTTCTCTCAAAATATTACAATGAAATTTTGCACACACTTAGTCATTGTCATCAGGTATACTCATGAAAATTTACAGAATTCTTAGTGCAAAATGTTCGAATCAAATTAAATCGTCGTGGCTATTGCTGAAAATGCAAGTCACAAAATTTCAAGATCCTGTGATGATTAATTTCAATAACTTTGCTGTTCTTTCCACAATATTTTTTAATTAGTCAGGGTAGTTCACCATTTTCCTTCCTTGATGGGATGGAAAAAAGTGATATTTGATATTTCAGTGATTAGTGAGCTCTGTTTAAATATCAGTTCACAGACTGTCAAATTAGCTGACTATTATATATAAATCACTAAAATGAGTCGTGTGTAGCGAAAAGTCAACCCTTTTTCTAGATTTTTTACAGAATTGCTTTTTAGATCATACATATGCTCTGTTCCAAATTTGATAATTATTGAGCAACAAGAACTTAGAAAATTTTGTTCAGTGTATCATTGTGCCTTTGGAAGGACAGTGTCCTAGATTTCTCTAGAAGTCTCGAGTCTCATTCGCTATACCATGACCATCTTGAGAGTCACGAGCGAGACTCGTTGGAAACGCTAATTATGACTCTATGCGAGCTTGGTTAGACAAACATCATAATGTCATCATTGCTACAAGTCCAATGTACATGTTATCCAAAATTGTTTATTTAAAACTTTGCATAAATTAGAATAAATTATTTACCCGCATGACTGATAAGCCTGGCTCCAACTAATTCTCCAACCAGGACTGTGAAATTGGCGGAGCCTTGGCCGTCATTCTGTTCCTAAGGTAATAATAAAGTTGGGCTCTGTATTGAAACTTCAGCACCTGAAAATAGGAAGAGAGCATTAATATGATACGGGGGCCATTTTGCATAAATAAACAGCCAAATTGAATTTGTGTACATACATTCATTTGCGTTTGTCCTTAAAATAAATGGCAATTAAATGTTGATCAAATTCAGGTCCACTTAAACTTTATGCCAGAATGTCTCAGAGGTAGTTACAAATAAAGTTTAACATCAAGCGATATCAGTCAAATACCAAAGATACATCATTGACAACTTTCATAAGCACAGAAAAACAAGACTTGTAAATCATATCAAAAATGATGTAGATTTTAACTTGACATTTTAACATATTAGCTCACTGTTTTTTGTTGAAAATCTTGGACATGTATACCTGGTCGCACAAGAAAATGATGTTCAAAATATCTTCATCAGAAATTTCGGTTCCAATGGAGATTTCAACTGCATCCTAATTCTTCTGGTTATACTCGGTGAAGTCCGCAGTTGCTGCGTTTTTCTGTTTGGCTTAAAATGATATCAAAAACATTAATCAGAAATGGGGAGTTTATCAACAAGACAGTCAAAATGTTTGAAATGTTTAAAAAAATTCCAATGTAATTGTGTAGCTAAGATAATACTAGACTAGGAAGTCTGTGCTCATCATCGCACTATTCTGCTCGAAGGGAGCCGGGTTAGAAAGACATAATTGCACAAAATTACATCAAATTAGACAAAATCTGATAAATTGCAAAAATTTATATATTGAACTATATCAATTCAACACTCACCCATCAGTTTAACAGTTTAACATAAGAGTAGAGTTTGTGACGATCTTAATTTCTGGGAAATGGCAGCCGTGTAATTCTTCTACATCTCATGATGTAGTTGTTCAATTCTTTGTCTTAATCGTCAAGCAGGGCTGGAACAGAAATTTTAGGAGATAAGAAATTTTCAATGATCAACATGTTAAACAATACACTTAACATTTGCTTTAATGAAGGGACCCAAGCCACTGAAGCCAGGGTGAATGGTGTACTTTTTTTGTATGTGTTAGACATACATCCCACCCCACCAGAAGACATTTTTTATACTTAAAATATTACATGCTTATTATATCAGAGCGGGTTCGTGTGATGTCGTCGGATACATGTGCGTTCTTCGATGTGATAACCCAATAGACCCCACACCAGAATTTTCTGGATCCCCGGCCCCCCTCCCCCGCGACACACTACCAACTAGGTTATATAATTTCTGCCTTTTTGCCAACCCTGATCGTGGAACACAATATCCCACGACATAATGCCACTCAGCACTGATATAATCACAGCATGTAAAATTATTACTAATTTCATCTGATGGGGGGGATGCTAGCCACCTATCCCTCCCGTGTCTGTGACTGTCTGTCCCTGGTCACTTAGATGGTATTTGATAGTGCTAGATCGATTAACCGGTATATCGCAATAAACCAGTTCACAGCTATACATCGAACAAGCACGTAAACCCCGCTGGCTCTATGTGAAGCCATTGAGACCATTCGGATCCATGTGTCCGTCCGTGTGTCCGTGTGTCCGTCCGTCCGTGCGTCCATGTGTATGTCCGTGTGTCCGTCCGTCCATGTGTCCGTCCGCCCGTCCGTGTGTCCGTCTGTGTGTCCATGTGTCCGTCCGTGTGTCCGTGCGTCCATGTGTCCGTGCGCCCGTCCGTGTGTCCGTCCGTCCATGTGTCTGTCCGTGTGTCCGTGCGTCCGTGTGTCCAAGATAAGTTTGAACGGTGATCAGTCAAAACGGCAACAAACAAAAACGGCAACAGACAATAACGCCTACGGTTTTTTGAGCATTGTCAAAAACGCCTACAGCTTATTTTTCTATTACATGACAGTACAAAAACGGCTATTGGCCATTAAAAAAACGGCAACTGCACTCTACAAAAACGGCTATTCCCGATTTCTGACACTTGACCTGAATATTTTTTGACAAGCATAGAAATGTTGAATTGTTGATTACCATTAAAACTTATTTTTTCTTTCTTCTACTATATTAAAGAATGCTTTTGTTCCACTCTACAAAAACAGCTATTTCCGATATTTGTGGTTTTTTTTAATGTCAATAGAATATTTTAAAGCAAAATCAATTGTTGTTCTGTCATCATTTCACTTCTGAAAAGTAGCTTTACTACAGAATCACGATTGCAATACTGCAGGGGTTCCAACTGCTAATTGTCCTTAGGCCTTATTGTCACACAGATATATATTTAATTGCTATTTAGCCCTTCAAAGGTTTTCTTGTATTTTGGCTAATTGGTTCTTCATTCACACAATCACACCTACTTATGAACTGCTCAACTTTTGACACTGGATTACAGTTGACAGTTGTTCTTGTATAGACATAAACAGTAGGCGTTTTTGTAAAGTGGTATAGCCGTTTTGGTGTAGACCTGTAGCCGTTTTTGACATCTATTAGTAGGCGTTTTTGCATTGCCGTTCTTGCATTTTCAGAAATCACAGTAGGCGTTATTGTCTGTAGGCGTTTTGACTGCTAATCGTTTGAACTGCTATTAAACTTCATAAATGAAATACTCAGACTAAATCCCCACAATCACTGTGTTTTAACAATGCAATTTATTTATTTGTAAGCTGTTTTGTTGAAATGAAACAAGTACTTTATAAAGATAATTAACGAATGTTGTGATATATATTATTCAGAAGAAAAGGAATAATTGGGCCTAATTAGTGAAATGTTAATTCGTTTTTGTTAAATAAAATAAAATTCAGTTACTTATTTACCCTTTCATGTTGCATGATAGGTTATCTTTCTGGATTTATTATCAGCATGTTTGCTAAATTAAAAAAAAAAAAAGAAATTAATTAAATAATATATCTTTTTTGTTGTTTATATTTTACCTGATATAAAATGGTTGCTTTTTACCAGCTTTATTACATAAAACTTTTGCATAACCACAAGAGTCAAGATTTGCGTAACTTAGGCCTAAAAGTCTCAATAGGCCCTAACTTACGAGCAATTACAGATTCAGAGGTAGGCATAAATGCTCACCAATGAAAATAAGTTTTTTTTCGCAAATTACACATTTAGGTTCTTTCTTTAATCAAAGATCAATGTGGTTGTATATTCATGACACGTCTCTAACAATTAAAGTATAGGCCTAATATGAACTCATTCCATTTATAAACAACTTGTTAAAATTGCACTTTTATAAAAATGTTATTAAAAATCTTTATTGACAAACGGAAAACAGGCCAAACACTGGGCTATTATAGGTAACCTGGCGGGTTGGGGAACTGGCGAGAAGTCAACTGGCGAGTATGCATGGGGGGTATCAAGTCATTTCGTAGTCACGCCAACTCGTAGACAAACCAACTGGTAGACAACCAACTAGTAGACAACCAACTCGTAGACACAATGTACTACCAACTGGTAGACATCAAATTTTCAGGGATCACCAAGTCGTATACACAGACTTTTTGGTCAAGCTAATATTACCAAGTCGTAGACACAGTAGTTTTTATGCTTACCAGTTTAAAATAGTAGTCTTATCTGCTAAGGAATAGAGGGTTTTCATTGCAGGGGCAGCAGGGCACATTTGCTTAACTTGCTTTCATGTTCTAGATACTAAGATAGCATATAATATACATTTTAAATGTTTTTTTTAACTTACATTAATTTCCTTTAAATGAGAACACAAACGTTTTATTTGTGTGTGAATGAAGTATTTTTTTAACTATTCTTTTTACATGAACCTTTAATGTACACACCCAGTAAATCAATACCAGTCGGGTCAAGTAGTTGATTATAGGACGTTTCACCGCTGGGACGTTTCACCGTCGGCAGTAGTGAGACGTTTCACCGCTGGTTTATAACAATGTTTGTCAAGTAATAATTGTCTTGTATAAGTCTGATAAGCCATAAAATGCAACAAAAACACACAAAATATTGTCTGTGTTGCTACTCTATCTATGATGATCTATTTTTTGTTACTTTGTAGCAAAAAGACGCAACATTTGTTGTTTCGATTCACAAGTTACAATGTAGCTAAAAGCATACAAACTAACAACAAAACATAACTAAATGGACAATGTGAGTACCATAATAACGAAGGATAACAAAATTCACTAAAACAATCAACTAAGTCATCATTTCCAAGTACTTTAATAACCAAATAGTGAAATTAACTGGCGGTGAAACGTCTCACACTGCCGACGGTGAAACGTCCAAACGGTGAAACGTCCTGCTACCACGCAGTTGACTCACACAAGAACAAAAGATATTTCTAATTGCAACTTAATAGAAAACAAAAGAATGTTGTCTACGGGTTGGATGATGCAGCTGTCTACGACTTGGTTAGTTAATTGTATTGTGTGTCTACGAGTTGGTAATGAATTTTTAGTTGAAAATGCTGTGTCTACGACTTGGGGGATAGCTCTGAAATCGGTCTACGACTTGGTGTGTCTACGACTTGGTGTGTCTACGACTTGACTTGTATTCGCATGGGGGCCTGGCAAGTTAGTTCCCCCCCTGGCGACTTGACCAGTCCTCGTTTGTCTCATTCAGTAGGCCTAACATGCGAACTAATGTTTGGTACAAATTCTCAGCCTCCAGGAAGTCCTATAGCAGAAATACACATACCTTTAAGTGGATCAGCGATTTTGTAATCTGAATATTATCACATTTTCGCGATGTTTTGGGGTCGTTTTTCGCCGATTTTCGAGCATTTTGGTAGCTGCAAAAAAATCAAATGGATTCACTGAGCTGCACCTGTGCATTGCCATCCATGAGCTACCATCCATAGCGCCAATAGTAGGCCTAATACTGTAAATACAGGGCATTTTCGAGGAAATTCTGACAAGAATCCAATTGACAAAATGTCCAAACAACAACATATATCGCAAAGACTTCTGGGAAGACGTTTGTTGGGATTTACGCTAGGGGGCGTCAATGTCTGTAGCCATATGCCGAATTTGCTTTCAGGCAGTTTGACTAGCAAAATTATCAAGCGGTTCGGGCTGCACTCAATCCACAAGGGCGCGGCGCGCGCGACGCGCGCAACTCATGTGTCCTACCAGCGCCGTGGGCAACCCCGACCCCGCGGCGCGCGCGCCGTGGGTACCCCGATCGGACGACACGCGATTTGGCCCTAAAACGGCTTCATATAGTAGCCTGGGCATATTGTGTGTTCAGTGTGAATGGCCTCTCGAGTGCAGGGTCATGTCGTGGTTAATGAAAGGTTACATTAGCTAATAATCTTTGTGTCTTCAACTGTTCAACATTATGATATATTAGCTAAAAAAATGTTCTTCTTTTTTTTTTTTTTACATCAGATATCTATCCAATGAGTTAAGTTACATCAAATAACAAATTAACTTTTCTCATATTTTGTTCACGTATCAGTATTCATTCTCAGACCTGTCTTAAAACCCTTACTGGACTGAAAGGACATTTATGGCATCCCTAGCTAGCTGCCTGAGGGACCATTTATGTCCCTAAACAACAGCTTGTGACGTCACAATCGTCCTAGGAGATTGTTTAGTTTGAACAGCCCAGTCCAGTAAGGGTTAAACTTCCTGAATTAAATGTCTTGTATACTATTTATGTGTGTATTATAATAAGTGTATTACTGTCGATATGTAACCAGGTCAACTATACTAGTTCTATGCTATCCCTGCCGGGTATAAGACTACAAATTCTCAGGCCCCCTCCCCACTCCTTCAACAGCTGAAAACATCTTCCCCAGGTATCTCACTCACCTGAACTGTCCACCTATCCTTATTTTCCTCTCCGATGCTTCTGATGCATGTAAACAATCATCTCAATACTCTCTCATTCACGTTTCCAACCCAATCTTCAATCCCCCACCAGGATTGCATGAGTCTTTTCTTTCACCAGCAGCACTTTACAAACACAGGTAGCGCTTCAGTATGCCAATTTGCCTAAATCTCTCACCAGAGTGACTAAAAGTCTCTCAGCCACCTAATGGCCATTTTCCGTACTACCCATCAAAACAAGGCATTCATGAAGCATTCAGAAGAAATGTCAATGTGTCATGACATGTAGACTTCTGCAACTGGTCGGTACATACATATGTCATCCATACACACACAATTCCATTAACAGACACACACATTGATACATACGCCAATGTTGCCCTATTTGTTATCACTATTTACTATGGGCACTTTCTAGTTATACACATTTTAACAAAAGAGGGTTGATAAGATACCCAAATTATATATGCTGGTGCATCAATGAAACAAAGGGGGTGGCATGGAACAGTCCTGAGGGATGAATAAATATTGATTAATTTACATATATTGTACATAACTTGCAGTTTTTGCTATTAGTACAACCAATTTTAAATAAAGTTATGGCATTAAGAGGCTTTCAGGGATCAACTGTTCCAATGTCAATCAAACAATTATCGAGAAGGCATAACTGCGCGGCAATGTTTGTATCAGACATTATTTGTATGCTCAAAATCAATCATTCTAATAGAAAGGAATTTGAACAACCATACTACTGGATAGTATGATATTGATTGTGCAATCATGGTTTTCTGAGATCCTGCAATTAATGCGTAACACCTCCCATGGCAGGTAAAAGTCCATTTTACCTGCCATGCACCTTATCTATCTATCTATCTATCTATCTATCTATCCATCTATCTATGTATCTATCTATCTATAGATCTTATCTATCTATCTATCTATCTATCTATCTATCTATCTATCTATCTATCTATCTATAGATCTTATCTATCTATTCTTTCTATCTGCCCATTTGCCCAGTCCTTTAAAAAGATAAATTGGCCTTCTGCATGGAAAGTTGAAGATAATGCAGTAGTTCTATGACAATGCTTCGCGAATTTCATGGCAGTGCCATTTACATATTAATGGGATTACAGGTCAGGACATGGGAAAGGAACTTCAAGAACTATTTTTCTGTTAATAGTAGATATTTTTATAGCAATATATTGGATTAAAAATGCAAGAAATAGACAATAATTCACGTTTTTGCCTCGTAGGTAATAAAAGTTCCATGTTTCTTTCGTCTACAACTTAAACTACAGTATGTGGATTAGTATGCCGCATAATGAGACCACATATTCTGTCATTGAAATGCAAAATTATTAATACAAGCCTTCCAGAAGGGTTTAAACATGTGAAGTTCAGAAAAATCCAGGTTTTTATTATTTGTTTTAAGTTATTCTATAATGACCAGTTTCAGATTTAGCTATTCAGTTATTATCATATATCATCCAAATGACTTAGTTTAGTGTTCTTGGTAAAATTTAAGGGTAAAAATGTGAAATTGCAAAACATATATATATATGTTATACAGTTCAGGGGCAATTAGGAACAAGGGTGTGCCACCTCGCTTCCAGATCACTGGAACAGCAAAGTATGGCAGGCCCCGGGAGAGCAAGAAAATAACTTTATAATATTATATGCCTATCTCCACGTCATATGGTTGTACTTGCGTGTGTAAAATATCCTGGATATGTTTTTTGGTTTGAATGTCCTGATTAAAGTACAATATTATATATTTCAAAATAACTTTTTATTTTTTCAAACACGACAGGAATAAGTCTTGCACCTGTAGCCATAGAGCACATGGACATTTTAGGCAGAGCAGATACCTAAAACCATTCATGTTTTCTTTTTTATTCACATTTGATGGCAAAGCTTTTGCAATTTACAGTCTGAATAGCGGAGTTTGCTTTCAATTTTGCAAATGACACTGCATGTTGTTAACTTTTACGAAGTAACTGCAATATTTCCATAATTTTCTTGAATCGTAAAATGAGTATTACTTTTAATTTGCCACTCTAACAATTTTTAATATATGCAGGTTTGTAGGCTAAACAGGGAATTGCAATTGGTTATAACAAATACTGCAGATGATATTTTGTCATAAATTTGCCTAGCATCGATTGTCCGATGCCGTGGGTTTATGTTTTAAATATTTCTAGTGTTATTTCATATGCAATGTATTTCATTTTTGGCTATAATTTATACTGCAATTACGTCAATTAATGTAAATGTTACTTTTTCAGGAATACATGACATTGTTTCCCGAATCCCGTGAGGCCATGGCGATTAAGGAGAAAGAGAAGACCCCAAAAGGAAGAAGAGCAGCCAAGCCAGCAGCAACCCCATCTCCGTCTGTATCCTCTGCCAAACCTACGCGAAGCAGCCCTCGGAAAGCAGCTTCAAAAACCAAAGCCCACCGTGTTTCGGGTATGTTTCTTTTGTGATTATCATTACTTCTTTCTACAGTGGATCATTGTTGTACTCTGGGCAGTTATGCAGAACATAAATGCAGAGATAATTAGGTCAAGCAGTTCCTTGGATAATTTGTGATATCTTTCCTCAGCATCCTGTACGATCTGTTTGCCATTAACCTGTACATGAAGTAGTAAGACTGGAATGGTGGCATAAAATATATTTTCATCCTTCCATCATGTGATTCATGTCTGTACAGCAAAGTCCTGCTTGGTATAATGTGCTTGTAATTGGATGTCACATTGACGAAGTGTGGGGAAAAGGTTGGGTGGACCTGGGATAAAGTTTCAATGAATAATTTGTTCTTCTTGCACCAATTAAATATTTCATGCTGTTATGGATGTTGCTACAACAAGGGTCCAATTTACAACATTTTTGATTTTGTTTTGTACCATTGTTGTGATTACAGGGGTGAAGACTTATAATAAATTTTAAAGATAGAGAAAAGAATTTTAAAAATGTCACTATTCTTTAACCTTACTGCAAAGGTAACTAAGTTATTCTCATTAGAGTTCAATAGGAATGTAATTTAAGAAAAGATAATTCACATTACTTAGACTTCCCTTTCACTGATTCTGCTGTGCTACTTGCTGACCACTTGAGGTCGCCACTGCACACTGTAGCAGCCTTCACTGGATTTTGGCCAAGTCGCTGATCTGTTCTGGAGTGTGTGAAATGTGAAATAATACCTTTTTTTTTTAGGCAAGAGCATTTCACTGAAAGCCTATGGAAAATTTTAGTGATATATTATGAAATTTCCTGGTAATTACCTTACTTTAGCCTTGGATCCGAATCTTTCAGTAGTAGTTTTTTGTAGCCGCTACCACCAAGACCAATATCATTGAAATTATCATTGTTTTTTATGCTGGCTTCTTGAACTTTAGGACAAGATTTGTTATAGTACAGTATTGGCTCTGCAGCCAGCATACTATACTGGTTGCCCCATACGGAAAAGTGTCAACTGGTTTGATCCCGAACATTTAGTAATATCAGCTAGAGCATTACAAAATATGTTATGATCACAAATACTTAATATTGTTGCATTGATGTAAAAGTACACCTGCCACTGATTAATCGACCAATTGGTGCAGATAAAATTGTTGCAGGACCTGAAATAGTTGTAACAAATGGGGGTGAAAAGTAATAAGAGCAGTTTGTTCTATTTATAGGTCCAATTTCTGGGTGGCACATCCTTGGGGTGATTAACAGAGTGTTAGTGACTAACAGTTAGTGACTAACAGTTAGTGACTAAAAGTTAGCGCCTAGCAGTTAGTGACTAACAGTTAGTGACTAACAGTTAGTGAAAATTGGTGACTAATTAACAGTTTTTGACCAATTAACAGTTTTGACTAAATAAAAGTTTTTAACTGACAAACAGTTTTTGACTACTAACACTTTTTGACTAACTAACCATTTGATTTACAGTTTTTGACTACTAACAGTTTTTGACTACAATAGTTTGACTAACTAATAGTTTTCGACTGACTAGCAGTCTTTGACTGACTAACAGTTTTTGACCAATTAACAGTTTTGACTGACTAACAGTTTGGACTACTAACAGTTTTGACTAATTAACGCTTTTTCACTAACTAACACTTTTTGACTAAATAAAAGTTTTTAACTGACAAACAGTTTTTGACTACTAACTTTTTTGACTAACTAACCATTTGATTTACAGTTTTGACTATATAACAGTTTTTAACTGACAAACAGTTTTTACTACTAACAGTTTTTGACTAACTAACCATTTGACTTACAGTTTTTGACTACTTACAGTTTTTGACTACAAATAGTTTGAGTAACTAACAGTTTTCGACTAACTAACAGTTTTTGATTGAATAACAGTTTTTGACTACAAACAGTTTTAGACTAACTAACAGCTTTTGACTGACTAGCAGTCTTTGACTGACTAACAGTTTTTGACCAATTAACAGTTCTGACTGACTAACAGTTTTGACTACTAACAGTTTTGACTAAATAACACTTTTTGACTAACTAACAGTTTTTGACTAACTAACAGTTTTTGACTAACTAACAGTTTTTGACTAACTTACAGTTTTTGACCAACAGTTTTTGACTAGCTAACAGTTTGTGACTAAATAACCTATTTTGTGACTAACAAATAAGAACTACCAAAACAATGGACTTAATGACTAACAGGTAGTGACTAAGTGATGAACAACAGTAAGGGATGCCTGATTAACAGTTAGGGATTGACAGTCATATATAATGACTTACTAATTAATAGTGAGTCATATTGAACCTATGCTCCCCCATATGAACTTGCCAACTCCAGCTGAACTGTCATAGGAATAAAAATAACAGTCAATACAATACACAAGTTAGTGTAGATCTACGTGTGTTCCAGACCTAGTTAGTGAGAGCAAAGGTTGATGACTAAGTCATCAGCCTTTGGTGAGAGATATAGAAAAAGTATAGTTGGTGTCTCCGGAGTATCGCATGCCCCCTTGGGATGAAGAGATGGAGAGGGTGAGAGATAGACAGATAGATAGATAGATCTATCATGGGTTCATCTATAATTCCTCTTATAGCTTCTTATACCATATCATGGGTTCATCTATAATTCCTCTTATACCATATTTTAAAATTCTTTTGGCAAAACATACTCTATTGTAAATTTTGAAATTACAATAACTACAGCCAGCATGTATCTTTTTTTTGCAAAAAGATTTTCTTGATTAGAACGCCACCGACAGGGTATTACTATCTCGAAATGTCCTTGGGGGTGAATACAGGTTCACCGCGCCTTTTCTTATCTCTTGCATGTTAGTTTTTCACTTATTGCCGGGAAGGGGGGCATCGCCAAATACCCCCCCCCCAAGTACGCCACTGGCCTCTGATACCAGTACTTTGTGTCAATTTGGGTCACCGTAGATGCTAAGGGTTTTGCTTGTCATATAATGTAACAATAGTGTATAATTTCAGTTTAATTTTTCAGGCCCAACGTCTGCTCAGACTGCCACGCTGCCTGTACCAACTACTGGGAGTACTGTACCCATAGCACAGTCTCGAACGCCTAGTCCAGAAGTTGAGGATGACGAACTGTTGCGGTATGCTGCTGACTAGTACCCAGTCTCCCCGGCGGAGAGACTAGCAGATAGTATCTGCAGGAAGTGATTAAAGTCCCCGTCGGAAGTTTAGATGCGCATGCGTCAATAGTCACGTGATTAGGAATACCAACTGCCGGGAGATTTCAAACTGTGAAGAAGAAGGAGAAGAAGATGGCAGTTGGGCAACTTGCAGGAAAAAACGAATTTACCAGTGAAAATTCAAAAGGGTAAGCACTACATCATGCCAGTCACTAAAAGTGGTCTCATTAAAACCTACTCTATGTGTAGCCAGCACAGAGTGCAATAGAATATCAAAACGAGTTGTGTATTAGCTTGTATTGCTGTGAAATTGAATTGTGAAAGTTTTGGAAGTTGAAAACAACATGGCGGCCGGCATGTTGGGCATCTTGAAACTCTTTGAGTTTGTTGTTAGAATGCTCTGCCAAACTGATTTGGGTGATTGTCATTCCAATTTCACGATCTATACTATACTTTGGCATAGACTGTAGCATGAATTTGGTCATGGAGGTTGATTCAATATACTTTATAGCCTGTATTTCATTTTTACATTTGGCCATGCTCAGTCAGTGGTGGATTCATAATATTGTGCATTGACATTGTGTGGCAGGGTTTAAATGTTTTATGTGCAAAATTGTTGCTGTGTCTATCATTGTGTTCAGTCCAAGAATTTGTTCTGTTTTATGTAAGCCTTTATATATATCAACTTATTCAGCTATGGGCCTATAATAGGGCCTATGTTGGACGGCTGTTTTTATCATCCTTCGCCTCATTGCCGTGTCTCCTCCTTTTTTAATTAGCCTACCAAGTGCATAACTCAGGACATATTAAAGCCCCAATCATCCAAGTTCACCATTCAACTGTTAATTTGATTTCTACCCCCCTTTTTTTATAGGAACTGATGATTCCACACTGCTTGTCTGGCTGAAGTTGGCTCCATATGTCTGATGCATCTGTAGCGTTTCAACAAACTAAAATGAAGACGGCCATGTTTCTGCTCATCTGGTCTCATGTGTCCAGTTTAAATGTGTCCCAACAGGTATACATACATATCATCATTATAAATACCAGCATTATTTAAAGTTCAGGCTTTCTTACTTTTAATGTATAGTAATCTATTGTAAATTTGACCTAATTTGGTGTCATAATAAAAGATTAAGATTGATTTATTGTTGATAAATGTCCATTGTTTTTATTGTTTCATGAAAAAATTGTATTCTGCTGTGCAAGTCCCACACCCAGCTGAGCTGGAGTGAAGTCCCAAGGACCCCAGGCAGACAAACCACAATTAACATAAAGGCCCAGTAAAAGGGCCATCTCAATAAGCTAATGGTTAACTTTCCGGTAAACCATATCTAAATATTTGGCAAGTTGGAAATTTCAAATCAGTTAAACCTGAGTGATCAAGAGGAACACTTTTAAGTTTTTAAATTATTAAAGGAATACACTTCTATTTACTACTTGTTGATGGTTCCTTTGTCGTTTCAGGTTAATTTTGGATTTGCGAAAGGGTGACAGAGACATGTACATCTCAGGAGCTCCCTGCTACGTTAGCTTCAACACCTGCTGGTCTTGATCATGTTGAGGTTAGTCTTGCCTCCGTATATATTTATTATTAGCATATTATGCTCACTTGTGTAGATATGTATGTTTCAACACCTTTGCAGAATGAAGTTGCTGTCCAAATTTTGAGACAGTAATCACTTAACAAAACTGAGCAGACTGAGGGATTCATGTTGTTGCATGGTGTTCAGTATCAGAAGATTTTTCCTCTAGTCAACTGCTTTTGCATTGCAAACTTTGGTGATGTATCTAAACTATCTATATTGTAACTTTGAGGAACTACGGGGCTTAAAAGTCAAAATTAAGGATAGGCCGCCAGACGTGAGTTGGAGTGAGTTCGCATCCTCACGATTTGACACCAACCAATAGATTTTAAGGATTAAGTCAACAGTATTGTTAATTGCGAGTTTGCTGCACACACAATATTGACCAATTTAAGTCGATGCAACTTGATATAGTTGAAAGCAATCATCTCATGTTATTTCTCTTTCTTCTTTAAAGCCCTCTTCCGGACAGAAAGATAGTCGAGATGCCCTGACAAATCCGTTCATGTGCTGGTGACCTGATGTGATTCCCAAGTCTGAAATTCAAGTATTGGGACATGCTTATGAAAAATTGATTAATGCGTACTTGAAGGTGGTGGCCTCAGACAGTTATTTTGCGCATGACAAACTTTTACAGTTTTTTTACATCAGTTAATCAGTAATGATGTGTTAACGTTTAAGTCTTCATACTGTAAAGTAATCTTTTAAACAATCAAATGTAATTATTTATATTTATATATATATGTTATATAGGTAATGATTAGGTATCCGGAAAAATAAAAAGAGATCCGTCATTCAAGTACATGAGTGGTATCACCTGATCTTTACAGATCAGTTTTCACTGTGAAAAGTTAAATTGCTGTTGGTCATTTTGTAAATTCATGTTAACATTATGTGTTGACTCATTCACGCACATCAATTAATTTGTATTGATTTGTTGATAATATTCTTTTTCAGCTAGATGAGTCGTGTCAGCTTCAATGAGAAATTCCAATATTGTACCGATCATCGACCAAGGTAGCCTCAAGGGCGTATATTATCACTTGGATTTAGCTGGTGAGCAGAAGTTCCACGGCTTTCAGAAGTGGAGTGCTTTGAAATGGAATGATTTGAAATTATATCAGTTGCTTAGGTATATTTTCAACAATTATTAAACTATTGAATGAATTTGAATTTGTCAAAATGTGTATATTTTGTTTGTGCGGCATTGTGCCTCTTCTGAATATATCAATATTCAAATGAAAACTTTAAAGAGTAATAATCCTGAGAGAAGAACTACCCTAGAACGTATAGTAGAAATTCATTAATTCATCTACAAATAATTTAGATAAATCTCCAAGAATAAATAAACTATCCTTGTGTCAGAATGGTGACATTGTTAGGTCAGTTCTTATGTATTTTCAGCTGTACTAAAGGTATCCTGAAGGAAATGACAAGCTGAAATTCAAGATTCTTTCACTGAAGTACAACATGTAACGGAAGGAAGACCAAAGATTTCAACCCATTTTGCAGAATAGGAATCTCCCCAAAGATCGTAAAACGCCCTCAGGAAAGCGAGCAATGGCCATAATGGCCATAATCATGTAAGTGAACAAAACTTTATTTTTATTTTTTGTTGTCAGCTTGTCTTCTCTCGGATTCTCTTCTCTAAATACAGTAACTTACCTTGATGATGTTAAAAGTGGATAACATTTTCCCAATTTACACGAATACAATCAATGACGATTATCAAAGTTTGCATTTTACAAACGATTCTTCAATCATTCTTGAAATGTGGATGGACAAGTCAGGGTGTCCAGCGGTCAAGGGAAAGTCAGGGAAGAGTGAAAATTTTGATATTGGTCAGAAGAAATTTTGAAATTATGGTACTAGTCGGGGGGAAAAGTCAAGGAATGGAGCGTCTGAAATGGCAATTGAGAAATCTTGTGCCTTTTGGCGATTGAGTAGCTGAAATACTGAAATATATGAAAACATCTATTAAGAAAAGCATTTTTTTTGGTTTTGTAACGGGTAATTCTGATAAATTTCTTGTGCTATTGTTCTACAGCAATCATGAAATGACTCGGGCCTGGTTCAGGCAGGTGAATGATCTTCTGGAGACTTCCAAGACAGAGTGATATGAGAACCTAGCTGTAAGAAGTGGCGTATTTGTGTACACTTAATTCGCATTTCCATTTTTCAAGGTAAGTGGTCAATACAACTTTTAAGGAATCAAATGGACAATAAATGAGTTCAAATATTATAACAAAGTAAAAATAAAAGTAAATGAAGTTAATGAACGAGCATTAAGGGGAGGTATGGGTGAGAAGGGCACTTTTCTGCAATTTTAAGTTTAACGAACAAAGTTTGGTATAAAAAGTTAGGTTTTAGTTAAATTAGATGATTTCAGGTGATTTTGAATTGTTATGATGAATGGTTGCCATGGTAACCAGTTTAAAAGGCGAAAAAAGGCTGATTTTTACTGCTCACGGGATGTGAAATTTCTGAAGTTACAGACATGATAGAAAAATTTTGAAAAAATTTACAAATGAAGACAGGCAAGACGCAGGGAATTACAGAGCGGATTTTTGATATTTCTTTTCATAGTGTCAGAATTTAGGGTAAAGTAGTCATAGTCATTTTTATTGAAAAATTTCTCGTTTCTATCACTACGATGTCACATAATTTTGCAACGAAAAAAAATTTTAAAAATCTGGTCTGTAATCTCCAAGAAAATTTTTCGAGGATTCCGATGATGTATCCCACAGGTTCCTACGACAAATGGTTGTCAAGATTTTTCACATCCCGTACAGGGTAAAAGTTGATTTTCACATGTTGCGGAAAATGGCAAAAACGTGACGTTAACGTCATTTCAGGCAATTGACCACTAGATAAAATATTTGTGGCTATTTCTCCAAATCTTATGAAGCTACAGGAACAAAATTTTGCAACGACTTAGTTATCATTGTTATGTTTCACCACAGTAAATTCCATGTTGCCGTGGTAACTACTTTTTTGTGTGGACATCTTTGAAGTGACACAACGCCACTATTTACTCACGAAAATTTGGCGATGATTTGGTATTTGACATGGCTTTAAGTGATGACAGAGACATATTTTAATATAATTGAAGCTTGGACTGGCTGCCTGGGTTGGTGTTGGTCAAAGATGTGCCATAAACTGAATATGTGAAGCTTACATATTTTTGGGGAATTTCTCACCCATACCTCCCCTTAAGGTTAAAAGATCCTACAAGAAACCTTTAAAAATGATTTAGTTAAATTGGTTTTCAAGATAATTCATGGCCAAGCTCCACCTTTGGAAAGTTCATATCGTGAGAAGCATATTTCTCCATATAACATGCAGGATAATGACAAACTTGTCCTACGCACTTTTTACTAAGTTCAATTTATGGTAAAAGGTCAATTAGTTATCAGGGTCCCTCATCATTGGATATTCTGCCCTCTGATTTGGAATGTTCAGATGATACAGGATAATTCAAGTCAAAACTTGCAGAGAAATAACTACTTCAATCAATGAATGTGGAACATGCTTTCTACATCTCGGAAATTATTTGTGACACTTAAATGTCTTGGTATGAATACTTCTACACAGATACGTATTCTAAGTAAGAATATAACCGTAAATATATTTCACTCTTTACTTTCATCGGTTTATAACTTCATCAATTCGCCTTGTTCTGTTATTTTAACGTGTCGGTAAAGAGCTGATAAACTTATGTTTATTGTTTTATTGTCATCACCGATGTTAAATAAGAGTTTTACCTTACGTTATCTTATGACTGATGTAATTGTTTGTTTCAAGATATTGGTGGTCACATTAAATAAACAGACTTTTTATAGGCCTAGAAATGTAACAAATTTATTAAACATAAATATAGTATTCTAAAATTAATATTTCCTGAGGGGAGGAGTTAATATCGCCACATCCTCCCATGATTGATGCTCAGTGTTAGTTCATGGGTTCTCCTTTCTGGTATTTGTAGTGCTGACGTGTGACCTGAGAGTGGATTCCGTTTCCATGTGCTGGAACAGTGCAACGTCAGGATTATCAGAGATCTTTGGAGGTTCTGATTGAAGAATCATGAGCTCTATTCTGAAGAGGAATATAAGCAGTAGTTGCTGTGTGGCTCAACAAGGTTATATCAGGGTGTATAAGTGCTTGTAAACAGTAAAGCACAAACTCATTTTCAAAGGTTTGTGCGGATTCGTAAACATGGCATCTGTTATTATCGCACAGACTTAAATGACAACTGCACATTTTTGTAGCACACACCTTAACTGTTAAGTTAAGTCAAACAAGGGAACTTGTAAATTATGTTGTCAAACTCGCCCTCAATCACGTAAAATAGTAGATGAAACCAAATATTCTAACATGCTTTTTGCGAAGATGAAATTTATATTGTATTATATATTTTTCAAAGTTAGAAAAAGCTTCTTGTAAACTAAATTTTTTCTCCCTTAATGAATTTGATGTATTACAGTAAAATAATACACTAAATCTTGATATTTCAGGTGATTTTCATGCAGTTTATGAACGCGACCATGAAGAAAAATTGGATGCTGTCATGTGTGAACATTGTGAAAGAAACCCACTTCATTTGATCCGACAGGCCAACCATTGGAGAACATTGAGATGTGCAAGACAATCCCAGAAATTGTATTTTAAGGTATGGTTATTGTAGACAATAATAGTTGCATTATTTGACTGAATTGATCCAATTTCAGTTTCAATGGGCCATGTACAGAAATTCTGTGTGAGGGCGAGAGAGTTGTTGATTGTGTCCTGCTTAATTCTGAAATTTTGTTTCGGTCATGGCTTTTCCATTGCTGCCGAAACTCGATCCGAAGTCCAGTCTAACAAAAGAGTTGTGCGGTTGTCTTATATTTCTCTTTCTTTATTCAGAAAATTATAACCAAAATCTCAATATGTTCACTTTCCCCCATATATGCGTGCCAGCTTAGAACATGAAAGTCTTCTGATATTTTTTTTCGCTGAAAATCAGGTTGTAACTGATCGTTTATTTTCTTTAATACCGCAAAATGTCGGAAACTAATATTTGAGGTGGAAACAAACCGTAAATTGCAATGTATTACCAGTGCAACTTTTCTTCCTCTCTGGCTGGCCCTGTCGCTGGGTCATCTTTCATTATTCTTTCACGTTATCGGCATTTGGTGCTCAGCTCTTCGCTTCTCTGGTCCAAAAAACCAGGAAGATTTAAAATAACTAAACTTATCACACTTGAAAACGCACACCACTTAAAAGAGACAGAAATTGCAAACATCTCGTGAGAACCTCCTCAATCTAATCTTAAGTACATATCTTGGAATGCTGCCACAGTCCAAGATATTTCCCGGCTTGAGTGACCATACCTTGAAGAATGTGAGTGAGTGAGTTTGTGTTTTACGCCTCATCAGCACCGGTGTGGGCTATTGAAGGATATGAGACAAGGACAGTGGAAGAAAACTGGACATTCTTCAAAGAGGGAGTCATGAACAGTATCAACAAGAATGTCCCAACAAGGAAGGTGATCCCCGGAAAATATCTACCATGGTTGACACAACACATGAAGAAGCAGGTGCAGAAGAAAAATTCTCTCTGCAGCAAGGCCAAGGCAGATGGACAGCAACCTTTACAGGTCTCCAGAAAGAAAACCAAGTGAAGAGAATGATATAAACGAGGCCCACATGAAGTACATTGACGGACTTATGTCAGAAGCAGAGGATGGAAATAAGATAGCCCTAAGAGACTATGGACTCGTATAATCGATGTAGGAAGAAAGAAAACTGATGTGACAGTACTCAAGAAAAGCATAGGCAAACTCACCACAAACAGGAAAGAAAAGGCTGAGCTGAACTACTAGTCGGTTTTCTGAAGAAGACCTAAGCCGCATTCCAAGCATGGGAAGCCAGCCCTATCAAGAAGCAGAAGTACTCAACATCGGACTGCGAGGATTTGAAAAACAGCTTAAACGGCTCAACGTAAAGAAGGCAATTGGCCCGGGCCTGATCCCAACAAGGACAATCACGAACTACAAACAGCATGTAGCACCTATTCTTCAGCATCTCTTTCAACAATCACTCAATGAACAGACAGTGAAGACTTGTTTCGTTAACTGCGTAACTTGCGAGATACTGGAGTATATCATCGCATCACACATCATTGACCATCTAGAAAACAAAAACATCCTGACAAAGAATCAACACAGATTCCGCAGAAATCACAGTTGTTAGTCCCAGCTCATCAATACCATCGAGTAGATTGCCATGCAAGTAGACAACGGAAAGCAGATAGATGTCATAATATTGGACTTCGAGAAAGCTTTTGACACAATCGCACACAGGCGACTGCTGCTGAAACTCAGATTATTATTGAATCATAGGAGACTTAAAGGCTGTTTAGAAAACGCGCTCACTAGAGTTACACAGCAAGTGGTGCTAGATGGAGAAGACAGGAGAACGTTCAACAGAGGAGACAGTCACATCAGGAGTACCACAAGAGACAGTACTGGGGCTGATCATGTTCCTTATATGCAGTTGGGGACAAAATGATTAGCCCCCCCTCTGGGTACCCCCTTTAATTTTCATTTTTCTCCCATATGGGGTGTCACAGAACAACCTTCTTTCACATAAGCTGCATTTCTATGGCATTTCTATTACAAAAGGTTAATTTTTCCAAAAAAGTCAAAATTAATCAAGATAAGTAAAAAAAACAAAATTTTACTTGGGACAAAATTATTAGCCGCCTGAGGCTCACAACCTCTTGGCGTCTCCTGCCTGCTTGTAAATGGTTTATAACACTCCAGGTTATTAAGTAGAGCTTTCAACTCATCTCAGACACAGTATTTAGTGTCCTTTCTTCCTTGGAATTCATTGTAGGTCCCCAAAATTGTTGGTCTCCTTTTAAACGTCGTGGCTGTATACAAAAACTAACTTTTTTCAAAAAGTATAAGAAGTCTGCTGCCTAGATTAATTCAAAAGATTCAACTGACATATTTAGTTACCCTCCAGAGGAAAACAACAACAAATGAATAATTATGGATTTAAAGGACGTAATAATGAACCAAACTGCTCTCAGATTGAATTCCGCTGGTTTTCTCTCAAAGTATTTGATGAGATAAATGTTTTCCTGGAATATTTTCACATCTGACAAGATTTTGGGGTCCTTGAGCACCAATAAACCGTATAAAACTTATCACGTAGCTTCGGGACAAACTGGATATGGAATTTTTTTGAGCCACATCAGTTGTCCATTCTTCTGAATATGACATGGCCCTTGTTTATGGTCATGTCGTCACATTTGTCTTCGGCCTTGCTGAAATGGTCCCGGGCATGTTACAGGACCTTTCAATATTACCAGAATGTTCTTCATTGAGTGAGGAGCCCATCTACCACTGGGTGGAGCCCTGTGATTTTCAATAGAATGGACAACTAATACGGCTCAACAAAACCCCGTATCCAGTTTGTCACAAAGTTGTACGATAACAGTTTTTTCAGGTTTTATTGGTGCTCAAGGACCCAAAATCTTGCCAGATGTGAAAATATTCCAGAAAAAAAATTATCTCATCAAATATTTTGCGAGAAAACCATAGTAATTCCATCTAGGGATCAGTTGGGGTCATTATTATGTCCTTTAAATCCATAGTGATTCAAATATTTGCAGTTTTTTTTCCTCTGGAGGGTAACTAAATATGTCAGTTGAATCTTTTGAATTAATCTAAGCAGCAGACTTCTTATACTTTTTGAAAAAAGTGAGTTTTTGAGTACGGCCATGGTGTTTACCAGCAGACCACCAATTTTGGGGCCCTGCAATGATTTTCATGGAAAAAAGGACACTAAATATTATGTCTGAGATGAGTTGAAAGCTCTATTTAATGTCCTGGAGTGTTATAAAGCATTTAAAAGCAGGCATGCGTCACCCAAAGGGGGTAAGCCTCAGGGGGCTAATAATTTTGTGCCAAGTAAATTTTGTTTTATTTACTTATCTCGATTACTTTTGACATTTTTGGAAAAATTAACCTTTTGTAATAGAAATACCATAGAAGTACTGCTTTGGTGAAAATATGGTTGTTCTGCGATATCCCATTTTGGAGAAAAATTGAATTAAAGGGGGTATCCACTATCCAGAGGGGGGCTAATAATTTTGTCCTCAACTGTATATAAACAACATCATGGATTTAGTGGGCTCAGCTGTGAAACTCTTTGCCGATGACGGCTAGTCTTGCAGAAAATAGACTACAAGGCGGATGCTGAAGACCTCCAGATGCTGAAGACCTCCAGAGGGACCTTGAGAAAGTGACTGAATGGGCATGGACATGGCAAATGAGGTTTAATCCTCAAAAATCCTACCCTTCGTGTGACAAGAAGAAAGAGGAGCAAAGAGAACCACCATGGAAGAAGTGAAGAACCACCCCAATCTTGGAGTAGAACTACACCGCATCTGACAAAATTACGCAAGTAGCTTATTTCACATTGGTATTTAAACATTTGGGCCTAAAAAACTGACCTGGACAACGCAGATATATCAAGCAAAAGGAAAGGCACAGAACAGTGGTAGTGTGCTGTGCTGCCAATCGCTGGGTGCAGGGTTTCGAATATTCTTGGTGATGGTCTTGTTTGCTGTTGCACATATGATGGAATCTCAATAGCAAATACCTGGTTGTTGGCTTGATCTAGTAGCATAGTCTTCTGTCTTGTAAGGATTTCTATTTAAGGTTGTTGAGCATTGTTGTTACATTACCTGTCTGTTTCCAGTCTCCTGTCACGAATCGGGCTGCTTTCCGTTGTACTCTCTCCTCCAGCATGAAACTTTCTCTACCTCCTGTGTCTCACGCTTGATCCATACTCCTTCTGGGGTCCTGTCTTAAGCAGTCTTCACATTGTACCCCTAACCGTATCAACTAGAAGTTTTGGCTATAATTGCGATTTTCTCAATACAAGAAGTTTCTTCAAATGGACCCCAATTTTTTTATGAAAACCCTGTAAAAGAAAAAGCGGACGTTCCTGAGATTTGGAGGTCTGGAGACACAAAACTTGCACTATGCTTTATACTAAGACATCTTTAAGACAATCATTTGGAGAGTAATGCAACTTCCCTTAGCTTTAAAGAGTGCTATCAGCTTTCACGTCCATTAGTCTCCTAGATTTCAGAGAACTTGACCCTTTCAATGAGCAGCTGAGTGACTGGTTATTGATTTCAGTCATGCAAACCAAATTTTCAACAATTCTTTGCAAATCCAAGTAGATCATCAACACATTCTTCCACCAGTGTTTTCATAATCTGGACTAATCACGAAAGGCTGCCTCAAAGCATGGACTATTTTTAGAAGCACCTTCAATTTTTAGCTGCCATGTTATGTTTATGACTGGAGATAATCTGGGCCTAAGTGCATGAAAACATTCTGTATTCTCGTGCTTCTCTGCCCTGTTGACATGAATTTGTTGTAAATTGGCACAGTGGCTGGCCTCTCGCATTTCTACCAAAATCCAAAATCTGTCACTCTATTTCGCTTTGTCCCACAGACCTATTTAATTGTCAAAAAAGGAGTCAATGACATGACAATGATTAACAGTGCTATTTCCTCTCAAATAGCTGTGATCCCGCCTAAGAAAATAAAAAACAGACTAGAAGTGTTGTGGACTACGTGACCTGTGATGAGCTGTCGATGTGACACTTCTTTGCCTCTGCTGAGTTATCTTCTCTTTCTACTTTTGTGTGAAATTCTGTTCACAATTTGCTTGAGGCAACGGACGACCCCAGCGAGACAATCTACCTCGCCGTGCAAGCTCCCAGTGGGACCCATCAGCATCCCCAGGATTCGTACTGGATGCTCTCCAGCTGCTGAATGATCTGTATCTCGGAATCTCAAGACATTGTACAATCCTGCATCCAGCCCTGCTACAATAACTGCTTGGACAGTCACAGTTGTGGACATAAATATTCATACAGCTAATAGTTCAGCACACAACTTTGTTTTACTCAAGATTCTGTGGTGCGAAAGAAACACTTTATTTTCGAGTTATACCTCTAATCAATTCCCATTCTAAAACACCGCAAACCTCAACATATCTCTATTTTCAATCTCAGGAGGGACACAAATGTAAAATGCCTGAATGACGAAAGTATTCATACAGTTCCCAACACATTGGTAGGAAGTGAGTCAGAAGCTTTAATTTACTTTCAAATAATTTGTAACTTTCTGTGATTTCTTTGGATAACCTACTCTGAAGCTTTTTTGGGTGTTTTTATGTGTCATACTGTATACCTGGTATAATTATCCACTGCTAAGCTGCAGTGGATATAGTTTTTGTATGAAAGAATTTACACACTTGGTATAATTTCCAGACAGTGCTGCTTCATCCTGCCTTGACTTCCAATGTTCCCCTCTCAATATGTTTCTCAAGATACCCTTCCCCAATGTTTAAGACCTCAAAATACATTTTCAGTAACATACTAACCTCAATTTTCAATAAATGGTTAAAAAGCATAATTTGGTGCCTGTTCCTCCACTGTCCACACACCAAATTCTGCCCCCTTTCATTTGCATCATGTGTAAATCAAGCCTTGCGTGCACAGGTTAATTTCAGTCAATTTGAGGGTTTGTGTCAGAGATACGTTGAAGTTTGTGGTGTAAGAGAATGGTACTTGACTAGAGGAATAACTTAAAAGTGAAATATTTTTTCTTCCCGGACTTCCGAATCTTGAGTAAAACCCAGTTGTGTGCCAAACTCTTAGCTGTATGATATTACTGTCCGCAACTGTAAAGAGTCCTGTTCTGCAAGTGAGGGCTACTGCAACTACTGGCAGTGATGCGGTGCTGCTGGGATCTGAGGCCTGACCAACACGTCAAGGACATGGAAGACTCCCAAGCCTGAGGTTCAGATAGACAGATACCGATCTCCATTGTCTTCTAGATTGTCAAGACATTCAGGAGGTGGCAGTCCCCTCGCCGCCACAGGAGAAGAGTCTTGAGATGACTGCCCCAAGACCCCGGCTAGTCAGTGGGATCATTCTGCAAATCGGGTCAACCTAGCTACATCTCCAGACTGCCAGGAGGAGGACCGTCTGAGAGATTCTGTTGGTCAACAGTGGATCCAGCGGAGAAGGCCCCTCTCTCTTTCTCACCTTCGGACAATTTCATCTCATCATTGTGAAATTCTTTCCGATACTTTGCAGGAGAGCGGGACACGGCAACACCCGGAGTACCTGCCATAATCTGAAAAGAAGCCAGCACTTCAACTCCAGCTTCCAAATGACGCTTCAATTTGAAATTATATGAAGCAGATGACTTCCCTCTTTCAGTGATGCCAGCCAAGCCCTCAGTGGAAGAGTTGTCCTATCTTCGCTCATCCTCAGAACCTTCTGTTCCAGATTGTCAAACTCCGAAGTAATGCTCAGGAGAGTAATCGTAACGCTGTCAACCCTTGAACGGCTGCTGTTCACCTTGAAGCTTGTCAATCGTCTGCCGGCGACAGATGAGGATGTGGAAGAAGCCCTCTTGAAGCAAATGCTTATCCCTCACAACAGACGTCGCGGAGGGGGCCTTTACTTACCTACTCATAGACAGACAGGAGGGCTTCATCAAGGCCACTGACACTCTGAAGATTAGACCATTTTTCTTCAAGGGCAAACCTGCCCTTCTGGAGAAGCACCAAGGAGGGTTTCCAAGGAGAAAAGATGTCGGATCTCTACAGAAGGGACAACAACAACAACAGATCCAATTTGGCAATGACAGTCAACAATGCCGTCAAGAAGTGACAACTCCAGCTAGACATTCCAACACTTCCAACTTCAGCTATATCTGAAGTCAAGTTGCCTCCTGAACAAACTACAAGAATAATCGATCCAAGTCATGCAACAACACCAAATGAGACCAATAAAGGTCCAGTCGTTCCTCTGACCTCCACTCCGGTTGGAGGGCGACTAATTTAACATTTCGGATGAATTGGCTTTTTGACCTGATCACTTGGCACAAGAAGCTTCTGCCAACAGGATTGACTTTGAACTTCGGCAACCTTCCACCGCTGAGCAACTACCTGTCCAGTGTAACTGTTACCAAAGGATTCAACTCAGAGAGAGGTCCTTCTGGAACAGGTGGAATCCTTATTCAACAAACAAGCGCTCGGAAGTAGTCCTAGACACTTCACCAGGATTTATTCCCATCTATTCAGTCGAAAAGAAGTCCGGGGATTCCGCCCATCCCAGATCTGAAACCCTTTAACACTTCATCCATGTTGCTCATTTCCGTATGGAAACAAATTGCTCTTCATAAGTTCATAATTATCAGATACCAGGCTACAGCAGCCTGCTTTAGTTGCGAGCGTTACCGAGCAGACTACAACATTTCAGAATAGGTGCTCCATTTAACGTCCTCGCTTACATGAAATTCAGAGCTGCCCAACACAGTTCTGAGTTCTGCAGAGTGCTGACCTGATTGGCAGCAGCGCGGCCCTTAGGGGGCAACAGTACCAGTGACCTAGAAACCAATTTGATACCCAATTCGACTTGAATTTCTTCAGTCTGCAGCCTCACTTGCTCGTCTGCTTCAATAATGGACTGTTTTCAGTCAGATCGGATACAAGGTCCAGAATGGACAATAACTGTAGATTTATCGGACGCCAGCCTCGTACCTACACTGTTGCTACACATCCCCTGACTGATCACAGTCTGCTGTAAAGCAGGCGAGCGAGCGAGGCTGCAGACTGACGAAATTCACATCGAATTGGGTATCGAATTGGCAATTGGGGCAGTAGGACTGTTGCCACTAAAGTCCGCGCTGCTGTAAATCAGGTCCGCACTCAGCAGAACACAGCAGAACTAGCTGGGCTGCTTCAAAAATTATATATGATCTTTATTCACAAATACAAAATTTGTACAGCAAGCATTTTTGTTTACAATTAAAAAATGCATGTGTGCGAGGACGTGAAATAAAGCACCAGTAGTGAAATGTTGTAGCCTGCTCGCTTGAGCTCGCAACTAAAGCAGGCTGCTGTAGCCTGACACATCCCGGCAGCCAAGGACTATCGGAAATTTCTTCGGTTTCACATCCTGGACACAACAGTTCAAAGTCATGTGCTTCGGTCTCAATATAGCCCAAGAGCATTTACCAAGCTTGTAAACCCAGTGGTATGCGATCCAATGTAATCATCTGCACAGATACCTGGACAATTGGCTGACAGGAGGACCATCGCCCCAGATCATCTCAGAACACACTCAGGAAGTCATCCAACTCTTCACTCGTCTGCGTCTCCCAGTAACTTTCAAGAAATAGGACATCATCCCTTGCACCTGCTTAACATTCCTTGGGATGTTGTGAAATGTTTGGTCCTTCCAAATTTAGCAGAAGTTGACATGATGGGAGTCCCCATATTCCTGCTACTTAAATTGTGTCAGCCTAAGTTCGCAACCTACTTCCGTTCTCAGAACTCCTCATGCATCAGAATTCGTATTTCTCGGAAGACTGCACATGAAGCGAGTTCAGTTCTATGTCAAGGCTTGGGCTCCAAATCTCAAGGAGAAGATCTGTAGACACTCACATTCGCATACATCCAGTCTGCCATCAAGCCATCAACCGGTGGAGCAATTCTGTTCTCCTTGTAGCATGAGTCCCACTGCATCATCACCAGCCGCAACTAACTATGTCAACGGATGCCAGTCTGGAAGGATGTAGCCCTGCATGGGTCATTCCATACAAAGTCATGATAATTTAACATAAGGTGGGAGCATTGGTCGAAATTAGACGTTTTTATCTAACTGAAATTTTCGTTTTCAGCAGCCTGTGTCTTTTACTAGTGATGGCTCTAGATTTTAAAACATTTTTACAAACTTGTAACTTAAAAATAGCTTTCGAATTACAGAAACTTGAGAAAAGTTTTAGAGAAAGCCACCAGCCTTACTTTGGTGAGCGATATCACCATTGTGACATCACTACAATGATCACCTGTGACATCATGTGATTCTCATCCCGTTCTATTCACCAGGTCACCTTAGCTCCATAGCAGAAATTCTTTCCTGGTTCTCACAGGTGTTAGGGACAGAGTGGATCCTTCACCACACAATCTTTCATCGAATCTGGAATCTATTTTTTCAAATCTGGAAGTGGATCTCTTTGTGACTAGATTCAATACCCTCTTCCAAGTTTTTAGCCCTTCCCTGTATCCACAAGCTTCCCTGACAATACGCATTGTGGTTTTCCCTGGTGGTGTTCTTCCCTGGACTCAGACGGTTCCTGTGGACTGTGAGTCACTTTGGCTATGTAGTGAGGGCTCCGCCTTCTCTGTTGCCTCCGTTTTTGTGGACTTCTGGCTCATCTCCAGGGACCGTTATCCCAAGATCGTAGATGAGTTGGTGTCAAGGTCCGGAGACCCATAAGTTCATAACACTACTCATTAAAGGCGGAAGTCTGCCAGAAAGCGCCAGACGTCCCCCAGAAACAAAGAGCAGGAGCAGCTGCCATAGGGGTAGGGTGACGACAATCAAACGGGCCAACCAGACCAGGCCTGCAGGCAGACGCCCTCCCCAACAGTTGTCAGCCTGGAAGGCTGTCCTGGAGGTTCACTCGGCAGTTGTCCTTTCTTCATGTCTCTTTTCCTTCCTACCATGGGGTGACTTTGGGAGTCTGGAATATCTATATTTTTGGCCTGCACAGGCGATTGTCATGCCCACCTGGCTTGACTCGTGCCTGCCCGCTCCGGCCGGGCTGTTTTCTTCGTTTTTAGATGCTTTCAGGGGCCCTCCAATCCCCAGCTTCAATTCTTGCTGGATTGACTTTGGTGCTGCTTGCACATCGTTTTTGATCCGCCAAATTGACATTTAAAGCCTTGACGGTTTGCCGTTTGTCTGGTGCATTGGTCAGAGCGCCCGTTCTGAAGCACGGCCCGCCACATGCTTTTCCCGCTCCTGCGCTGGCGGGGCACATTGCTCGCTGTTCTGCTGTTCTGTTCCTTGGAGGGGTCTCCTGGACCTTCCCCAAGTTTAATTTCTTTCCTGTCAGTCCTGAGGATTGTTACTTTGTCGTTTTAGTCCGCCAAATCGGCGATCATGGCCTGCAAATACGCCGGCTTTCCTATTTGTTTGGTCAAGTCGGCCGCTGTCATGGCCGCTCCGGCCGGTTGCGGGACACAAGCATCGAACTTGCCCTGATCAATCGATTTTCAGCTATTTCAGCCTCTTGGATTGGCTCGCCGGGTCCTATTTCACCATCCTTGCTTCAATCCTGTCCGGATGGCCCTGTCTTAGGATGGAGTGAAAAAGTCAAAATGTGAAAAAAAGCGCCCTTGCAAAAACTTATCAAATATCTATATATGACCATTTTTGGTAATTAAACTCCTTTTTGTAACACCTATCTGGGCATTTTGAAATCACTTTTATTGATGTTTCGCGTTAAAAAAGCTGTATTTTGCGAATAAAAATGCGTTATGAATGAGACACGATTTAAACGGCTGAAAGTAAGTGTATAACCACACCAAACAAAAAATGCAGTTCATAACTACTTTACATGATGTAATATTGAAAGAACAGGATACAGGATTTTTGCCATTTTCTGCACTGCTTTAAGTGCTTTTCTCCTCAAACTGATGTTTTTGTCATATAATTGTTTCTTAAATGAGCTACAGACACGATTTAAAATGCTGTACATACGTATAAGACCGAGCCAAGAACAAAGGACAATTTTGTGTGTGAGAAATATGTGTTTTAGATGATGTAATATTGAGATATCATGATTTTTCTTACTTTTTTGCAGTCTTCAAATTTTTTCAATTTTGTTTTTGTTGTAAAATGAGTTCTAAATTAGCTAAAGACCTGGTTTAAAGAATGTGCATATATGTACGAGACCATGCCTAGAACAATGGACAATATTGTTTGTGAGAAACATAAGCTGTACAATTATGTGTACATGATACTGAGATATAATGATTTTATGAGAGCTTTGTGAGACAAATACTTTTCGGCTTATGAAATTATTATACCTGTCATAAATTGGGTTCAAAATGAGCTAGGGACATGATTAAAAGAGCAGCATATATTTTTAGGACCATGTTAGACGAGATAAATAAAATTGTATGTAAGGAATATTTATCATATCTAATCTAATATGGGGATAACATGATTTTTTTTAAAGCTCCCGTGATGTTTTTGAAAGTTATCTGACAGATTGATAATTATTGAAGTATTAATTAAGTACCATGATTTCTTCAACCTGGTTAATTTGTATTTATCTTCCAAGCGTACTATAAGCATCAGGTTGGCATGTAGATATTGCAGGGAGGTTAGGACTTCCATTTGAGCTGAAGAAAACATCATGAAACTTTTTTCAACTTTAGGCAGGACTGTCGCATGACTGCTCCAGACTGTTGTAGTGTAGAGCCGCTGAAATTCTATGATGGATATCATGCTGCCTTTGCTTAGCATCTCTATTGTGTTTATGGTGTCCTTGGAAGACATAAGAACAAGGCTGAAGAAATAATGCTATATAATATCTGATTGTCCCTGTTCCGAGTTAGTAGTTAAACAATTTCAGGATTAAAAAATACAAAAAGAAATCGTGTTATCCCTAGACATGACATAAATTGCACATACAATATTATTTATCATTGTCCGAAAAATATCTGCTATTCTTTAAATCATGTCCCCAGCTCGTCTAGAACCGATATTATGACAAGTATTATAATTTCATGAAGCCAAATGTACTTGTCTCACAATATTTGCATTATTTGTCTGATTTTATCAATTAAAAAATTGAGATGACACTTCTTTTCATATTCAAACTTATTTATCGTGTCAAGTCTAGTACAAAACATTATGTACAGCTCATTTTGAACCCATTTTATGACAAAAACTAAATTCGAAGATTAAAACGAATACAAAAAAGTACGAAAAATCAAAAATATCTCAATGTTTCATCATCTAAAGCATATTTTTCTCACACACAATATTGTCCATTGTGCTTGGCATGGTCTTACAAATATGTACAGCTCTTTAAATTATGTCTGTAGCTCATTTAGAACTAATAATATGACAAAAACATAATTTCGGGTGCAAAATCAGTTCAAAAAATGGTAAAAATAATTTGATTTCAATATTACATCATGTAAAGTAAGTGTTTCTGCATTTTTGTGTTTTCTAATAAGTTACTTTAAGCTGTTTAAATCATGTCTATCTCATTTATAACCAATTTTATGGGGGAAAAAACTCAGCATTTTTGACGTCTCGCGAAACATCGAAAAAGGTAATTTCAGCATGCCCAGGTAGGCGTTACAGAGTGAAATTAACCAAAATGGTCATAAATAGTTATTTAACTATATTTGACATGTTTTTGGTGGAGCTCTTTTTTTTCCCCCCACAAAATTTCACATTTTGACTTTTTTCACTCCCCCCCCCCAGTTTCAGGGCAGCTCCTTCCAAGCTTTGGACCTGTGAAGTTGTTCTTCTATTGGCCTGCCAACAAGAATCCGGGGATTCAAAATTGCTCTACTTCTGCCTCAGTGCCTTCGCACTCGGGGAATTGGGCCCGGTTTTTCCTTTCTTCCGGGCACTCGTGGACTCTCCGGATTCTAGTCTTATCGCCGCCCTTCTCTCCTTGCTGGATTGTTGAGGGCTTGGTGGCTTCTTTGTCCCTTGATCTCAAGTTTGTGCCCTGTGTCTCCGGACCTAGTAATGGGGTTTCTGGCTTTCACCCACTGTCTGTGCTCCATCCTTGAAGTCTTGAGCTTCTTCGATTGTAGCTACTGCTGGCTGGGTCTCCTGCTTCATCTTCCTCTTAGTAGGGGGATTCTGCCAGCCTGTTTCTTGGCTTGGTGGCACCTGGTTATCTGGTGGCACCTGGTTATCTGGGGTCCCGTCTTGCCTGTCTTCATCTTGGACCCTTAGCAGCTCTGGCTGCTCCTGTCCCTGGTTCTTCATTCTAAGCATCTTTTTCTGCCCTGGCCCTCCTCCCTTGATGAGCACTTCCTCCCGCTTGGGCCATGCTTTGGATCTGCCTCCCAATATTTCCTCCCGTTGTCTAGCGCCCCCTCGGGCTCCGGCACATGGCTTAGCAGTTGAGTAGGATTTCCATCCTGACTGCTTTGGTCGAAGCACTTTCTGGTGCACTGGCCCTTCTGGTGTGTAGTTCCCGGCTCATTTGCGTGTTGGTGCTTCCTCAGGTCGCTTCCGACCCGTTGGAAGGTTCTCTCTTGGACTGCTGCTCCGGTACCCCCTAATTGGTTGGTCTGCTTCTTCCTGGTGGGCTCCCCTCCAGGGATCAACTAATTTTTTCCCGGCTCCTCTGGCTGGTTTGGTGCCTGGAACTCGGCGGTGTCTGCCTTCCCAGTGTCCCTCTGTTGCTTGCCTGGGTGGCTCTGTTTCTTCCATTCTTCCAGAAGTTGCCGGCCAGTCGGGTCCTTCCGCTGTCTTCCCTCCAGCATCAACTTTCTGCTTGTCCTGGTTGTACCGGCCTGGCTGCCTCGGCTTGTCTTCCTCCCCATTCTCCGGCATGGTTGTTGGTGGCTCGGTCTGGGTTCCTTGGTCTGGGTTCCTCATTGCTGTGTTCCTGGCCTGTGGATCCTGGCTCCTCACCATATCCCCTGGCTCTGGTTTTGTCCCTGTGCGAGACTCCTTTGCCTCCTGTTCTTTCTGGCCGGTTACGGTCACACCAGCGGGATCTCTGCCGGCCATATCATGGCTGCTCTGGCAACATCTCCTTCTGACAGTTTCACTTCTGCCTGGCTGGCTGCTTCTCAGCCAGTTTGCTTTTGGTGCTTCTCGGTCTGCCATTGCGGCCCAACCAACTTCTTGGGTTGGTGCCTTGCGCTATAACTCCTCGATCTTCGACCAGTTGGGATCTCCGATCCGTGGTGGCACCCCTGCTTCTTGCATCTCCAGATTGGCTTGCAACCTTGTCATCTTCCTTTCACCAGTTGTGGCCTGTGTCATAGCACAGCTTGGCCCTTCTCCTGCATCTACCTCCTCTATGCCTTTCTTGGCTTGGTTCTAGGTCCTTTGGTACTCGTCTTCCTCGGTTATAGCTCATCCTGCATATTCCATGTTCTTCCTGCAGCTCTTGCTCGGACAGACCTCTTCTGGTCCCTTTCCAGTTCCAGCTGTGGCACTGAAATGGGTCCTTCCTGCTGCCCACTTCGTCTCACCCCTTTTGGGCCCTGAATTGGTTCTTCGGTTGGGTATCAGCTCTTTGTTCAGAACAAACCAGACAACTCTGAGGCCTCCCTAACCAGCAGCGCTTTCACTCTGTCTGGGGTGTCAACTGACTGACAACAATCTGCTGAACAAGCGAGGCTGCAGACGAAATTGAAGTTGAATTGGGTATCGAATTGGAATCTGGGGCAGTAGGACTGTTGCCCTTAATGTCCACGCTGCTGTATTTCAGGTTCATACCCAGCCCTGCTTGGAAATTCATGTGAGCGAGGACCTGATTGGCAGCACCAGTGAAATGTTGAAGCCTGCTCGCTTACGCTCGCAACCGAAACAGGCTGCTGTAGCCTGGGGTGTCAATTCCTCCAAGGCATGCGGATTCCATTCCGCTTCCCCCCCCCCAACGGGCCGCCGCTTTACTACGTCTGCATAGTTTACGTCATTATTCTCTCATTTAGAATGATGAAAAGTCTGTGGGACATGAGTGACATAGAGTTGAGGTCCTCCCCTATCGGGATAGGACCAGTCTCTATGAGCTCATGGCCCACAGACTTATACCGTAGTTTCCCACCTCCCCATGGTGGATATCTTTGATACTTCTCGCGTCGCAAAAATGGCAGATGTCATGTGAGTCTTTTTCGGAAGGATGACGTCATGGTCACGTGGTCTGGTGTGGCACCAAATTTGATCTTTTCAGCTGAAACAAGCTTGAACTCATGTTCAAGAAGAATAATGGATTGTTTATGTCGTCATTCTCTAATTTGGGCCATGAGCTCATAGGGACTGGTCCTATCCCGATAGGGCAGAACCTCAAAGTTGGTGCTCTTCCGGAGCGGTTCCTCCTTGTCAGGAGCCTGTGTGAGAGATTCTAGCCTTTTTGCAGATCTTGATTAACAAGGGGTCGTGCCTGCCGGACTATTGACGTAATCCGGTCTGCCATTTAAAAGTTTCTTAATGGTCTGGAAGAGCTCGCCATTGGTAAAATTTTATGTCATCAGGTTTGTCTGTTTATGTGTGGTTTGTACCTCTGCTCCTGAATCCTGAACTTGTACTCCCTCTTCGTATGTTTAAATATTTTCAAATTTTTACTAGGTTTTCGGACTATTGCTGGCCTTCTAATTAGTATTTTTGGTAGTACTGGTCTCAACATGCCGTTGCGCATAACTAGGGTCTCCTCTCATTGATTGTCCACAGATTAGATCTGTGGGTGCATCTATGCTTTCAACTTGTCACGCGTCGGAGGGCAGAAAGTCGTAAGGTTCACCGCGAAGTTTCTCAAAGACACACTGTCAAAGAAGGTTTTTTTTCTCTCTCGGCATGGTAACCTTAAATTTTATCTGAAGGCAGAGTTTGAGAAATGGAAGAGTAGCTATGAGAAAATCCATTAATAGATCAATATATGGTTATTTATTTAGTTCAGCCCTCTAAGGCCAGTTTGGGTGCTCATGAGGGTTCGTTTGCTGAAATAGAACAGACAGCGGGAGTCCTCAACATGTTATACATTTACCCCATGTGAGGGATCTTTCACTTTCCAAGCAGAGACACTGATACAAGGGACCGCCAATTTAACATCTCTTCCTAACAACATCCAGCAGAAATTTCACACATGAAGCTCCACTGAAAATTATTGGTTTCCTATCCGGGGTTTGAATTCATGCATACATGCATTTCTTCAGCGGACTAAGCCTACAACCACTCAGCCATCCAGCTGCCTTTAAAAGGCCTACATCTCTTCAGAAGTTCTTTCTATGATTCTCACTGAAATAGGAGCCATTATAAATGACTTACTACCTTATATGCTTGTCTGGTCTGGAAATTTGGAAACATGACTACTTATCTTCTTTACGAGAAAAATATGTAAGGAGACTAGTACAGTTGGCGGTTAAGGAATAAATTCATAATGAATGTTTAAGAACTGTTTGGAAATGAACCGTCATTGAAAGTCTCAATTCTCCAACATGGACAAGACAGCCCTATCCGTTCTGCGTCAGCTCATACAACTTATAAAGGTCTAAGTTGGCGTCCAGAGTCAAAGCTAATCCTCTGAAGCTGATGGATGAAAAATGATTGATTTATTTTGTTATAGCATTTTCCTTATTTAGATAAATTTTATAATTTTGGAATATCGTTAATTCTGATTATCCTCTCGGGTGTTCTTCTGCACCCTGACTGATGAGGTGAACCACACTCACAAGTTGGGCTTATATTAAACTTTATATATATATTGATAATCTCCACTCAGATTGTGTCAGCCAATCACAAGCGAATATACTTGGATGATATCCCTGCTATATTATGGTGAGAAAAGTTATATTGGATCCCGAAAATTTATATTGGATCCAAAAAAGTTATATTGGATCCGACACAGTTTTTGAATGAAGACTTGTTATTTTGACATCATAGCTGATGAGGTCATGAGAGCAAACTAACAATGGTAACGTCACCATTAACTGCTCTTTCATGGTTTGAACTTTTAAAATAAGTAAATTACAGCAGTCTTGTAATGTATGCCTGGGGTGGAATTGAGAATCAGAAGCCTTTTAAATGTTGCTATTTCTTTTCTTTTCAATTGAGATGGGAAAACTACAATCTTAGCAGCAAATCATGAAAATTTAAAACATCTGAATGCATATTTTTTGACCATTTGACAGCAAGTCTACCTAACCCTTACTGGACTGAAGGGACATTTATGTGCATCCCCAGCTTACTGCCTGTTAGGCCATTTATGCCCCTCAAGGCTGCTAAGACATCACAGGCACACAGGGTTGCCACTGGTCAGGGAAATGTTAGGGAAATGTCAGGGAACTTTGAAATTAGTCAGGGAAACTTGTGATTTTGGAAAAAGTCAGGGAAATCTCACCTTGGTCAGGGAAATTTTGTATAAAAACTAATTAACGACGCAGAAGGCGACGGTTTCGTGATGAGAACAACAGAGAAATGGATGACATTTGCCTGTCTAACCTCTTTGATGATTATGAAATGACCTTAAAATCAGAAATCTATAGCTTGGAGGCATCTTGAGTGAGCAACGTGGCTTCATTCATTTCCTTTTTGTTTCAACTTGCAACGTAAATTCATGAACTCCCCGTGGATCGCAGTCCGAAATTTTGTGCGAGAGCCTGTTTAGTGGTCAGGGAAAACTTGTTTTGAGACAGGGAAAAGTCAGGGAATTTATAATTCCGACTCGAGTGGCAACCCTGGCATAGTCTAGTATAAAAGGTTTTAAAAGGAAAAAATAACTCATACTGGATGGAGTTTATAACAAATATCGGATGGTAAGTGGTCCAATACAGAGTAAAATTGGATGAAGAAAAGTTATATTGGATTTGGCTGAGTCTCATCCAATGTAACTTTTCTTCATCCAATTATACTCCATATTGGACTCCTTAGGTGGCAAGTTGGCGACGTTCATCATGACTACATGTCAACAAATTCAGCAGATGTTTTTCTACTGACTTTATGATTTATTTCGGGTCTTGTAACATCAAAGTGTGTTGCCTGAAGCAGTTTAGACTTCGTGATCGTCTTCTGCTATGAATTGTGACAATTGGAGAAACTGAAAACAAAGAAATTTCAAGAATCGGCGGAGGCCTTTTTCTGGCACTTACCAACGAATGCCATTTTGAATTTTGAAAGCCCAGTCAACAATTTTTCACAAGTCGTCCACTTTCAAGAAGCCCTACAGTAGACAAAACTGCTGAAAACAATTAAATTCGGCAGCGTAGGGTGACTCCTTGCTACTTTCAGGGAGAATTTCATATTTCATTCTCCCTGATTTAAATAATCAAAAAAGTCATGGCTCTCCGGAGCTGCGCTATGTCATAACGGACGGAAGAGCGTTACAGAAGAAGAAGAAGGGGTATACATGGGTCCTCAATTATCTATGTAGTGTCAAGTGTCGGAATTTAAAGGAAAAGCAGATGTCCCTTGTCACTTTTTATCTAAACATAAATGATAAGGAAATACTTTGAAATGTTGTGTGTCACTTAAGGGTATATCTGTTAGTGTCAGTCGTTTTTTAAGAGGGCCAGTGTCCCAGTGTCACTTTTTAACAAACTTGTGCAGTGTCACCATGTCGATTGTGTCGATTTTTACCCTTGTACAGCCCCCTCCTTCCCCAAGGAGTTCCTCCGTGGCCTAATGGTTAAGAGTGCTTGTTCGCACAACCACTGGCTCTGAGGGCGTGGGTTCGAATCCCACCCCGGAACTCAATTTAGTCCGAGCCCATGGGACATCAAATGGAGGCGGGTTGTATCCAGTGTTCTATGCTGGGGCAACTGAAAGACCCTGGGCATCCCTGAATTAATAGGGTATGTACCAGACTCACGGTCTTCTCATCTCATACAGCCATCGCCTGCCTCGATATAGCCCACTTAGGTGCTGCAGAGGCGTAAAACACAAACAAACAAAACAAACTAACAAACCCCCTCCTTCCCATCCAATATTGAATATTTGTATAATATACTTTTTTTAATTTATGCCAAGACACCTACCTTGCTCTATTGGCAACCGGTAGGATCAAGTATCTTTTAAAGCTACAATTTGAATTTTTGCGTTTCAGGTTTGGCATTTGTGATGAAAAGTTACGGGATGTTTATGTGTGTGAAGAAATCTGACGCTAGCTGCGCATCCACCATGCCTTTGGCTCGAGTTGTCTTCAATGACCTTGCGGGTATTACTCCTTGTGGATTATGGCTGTCTGTAGTTCCAAGTACTTTTCTGCTCAGCTTTTCAGAATGTAATAAAGCTATTACTTTGAACAGCAATACCAATGGTGAGTTTTTAGAATGTAGGCCAATTATGTGAATGTTGTTACATTGCCAAATGTATTGCTGCTGTTTTTTGCAGCGTTTTCTATAAAAAAAGATTCTTTATTGGTCTTTTTTTGAGCACTGAGAATGCCAATAGGCTAAGGCACGATAGTCAGCAATTGTTCATGGGAATATTAGTCATTTCTCATACATTAACATAATATTTTGTGCACAAACTTTACAAAATCACCTAGTTAAAAAATTTATCTGGGACTGCTGCGAATATACAGATCTTTATTGAAAGCTAAATCTCTAGAAAACATAGTAAATGTTAATGTGGTAATTGACCAATAATAAAACATTTTTTTATTATTTCCAGTTGATGGTAAATGGTTTGTTATCCAAAAAAGATGTTTCAAGAAATATGTCCTATATCCTGAAATGTGACTGGGAAGTACATCATAAGTGATACAATTGTTGGTTCATCAGTTGGTGCCGTTGGAGTCATGTGAAGCTCACCAATAGTTCCACACTACAGCATGTTAATGAAGACCACGTTTCCTCCTGCAGATGAACAGACGAAGGAAATTGTCTGGAAAGTCCACAAATCCAGTCAAACACGTTTTCAAGCAAAAACGAAAGCATCGTCAATCTCAGAACTCAGTATTTGCAAATTACATGATATTTGGAATTCTTTTTTATTGCCAATCCTGTTTGGGCATCTCTCCATGTCACAGAACTTACCAAAGCTTAAATCAGGGAAGGTTTTAAGTGGTTTTACCACACTGTTCTTCCATATTTCAATGACCTATTTATATTTCTTCACTTACTTGAAGGGTATATGAGTTCAAGATTTATTCAGGGGAACAAGAGTGATATGAGGACATAGAAGGGTAAGAAGTGATTAACCCTATGTTCTCATATCACTCTTGTTCCCCTGAATAAATCTTGAACTCATGTACCCTTCAAGTAACTAGGAAAAAGTTAATTTAAAAGTTTTTAAAATATTTTATGATTGACTCCCAAATGGAATTGGCAGAAATGTATTTGCTAATTTTTGGTAAGGCAAACTGAACATCTGTAAAAAAAGACATTAATGTTGATTATGTTAAAAATTTTGTGTAATTTTTTTGTTTTCACAGTCACTGGTAAAAATGAAATATGAACTCATGTGATGCAAAATTGTCACAGTTACGTATCTAGGACCAGAATGTACCCAGTCAAATTAATTGCTCATTGTTTAATTGAAGTGAAATCAACCTGCATTAATATGATTGAAATATTAGGAGCAACATCCTCAGGATTGTCAGAATAGATATTGATGATGTTCGGAGAAAGTTAAATACTTTTCATAAATTGCTCAGAAATGCTGCAGAATTTTCTTTTGTTATCATGTACTGTTTGCAATTTGTAACAAATGAATTGTTTCTTTATCTGATAATGTTTTGTGGTCATTGCATTTGTTTATTTAAAACTGATAATTATTTGGTTAAATGAGTTTCCATATATATATTTTCATTATGTGATTTTCATGTATAAAATAAGATGTTTTACATTTATTCTCAGAATAAGTCCTTATAATAGGCCAGGGGTTAATCATTATCAACCTGAAGAGTGTGAATTCTGGCCATTGCAAAAATCTTTGATGTGAAAGTGAAATTTAAGCAAAAATTTAATTCCGATTCTACTCAGTTGCCACAAGAAAAAAGAATTTCATGATGAAGTTCTTTGTTCAAATCCATAAATTCACTCAAGTAGGGCCGGTCATTTCAATTGTTTAAGTAGATTTATTCTGTTTCATCATAAAAGTACTGTTTATTTATGCTATGAATAAAACATTTAGCTTTACTGTTGATAATGGCATTATAGACTCCTGTACTGATGGTCTTCTAAATTAGTAAAATTACTGTTCAAGATTAGAAACCATTGAAACTACTGTTTTGTTATTGGCCTGTGTTCTTGAATATTGTTCGCCTAAATGTAAAAATCTGCATTTTCACAATATTCTTTATTACATCTGTGTTTAAAATTACCCACTTGTGTTTATTTATCGTATATATATATAGTGCATGAATTTCAGGAAATGAATTATTAAAGCTATTTGCTCTGACAAATATTGGTTGTTTATTATTATACTACATTTCAGTTAACTGCGTGGGAGTTTTATGTTCCTGTGTGCATAATTCTCTGGATGCTGGGGGTCATTCTGCACTCAGTCTCAATTTTCTGGTGGCGTGACACTGTCAATTTTCGGATTGTTTGCCTCAATAATTATATTGTAAATGAAGTTGATATACTTCTGTGATTGAAGGAATTAGGATTTTTCCAGAATTTTCATTGTGGATAGAGCCGAGTTCAGTGGTGGAACATTGGGCTACATTGCGAGTCTCTGATCAGGGTTCCCATTCATGAAAAGTCGGGGAAAGTCGTGGAAAAAATAGTGGTCATAAAAATGTCATGGAAAATCAAAAGTCCTTGAAAATTCAAATTTTGACTACAATTCACGTTAACTTATAAAATTCTGTCTTTATGGCAGTCAGTTTTTTGTTCTAATGGTCGGACAGTGGATGATGGTTATCACGTGAATTTGTTTCGGGATGAATCTAAACCTGAATGAGTAAAGCATTGGTCATGGAAAATCCAAAATTTGGTCATTGAAAGGCATGGAAAAGTCTGGAATCCCGATCGTAAAATTTTGTTGGAACCCTGCTGATGTGTGATACCTGGGCTACCATGTTGGACAGACGCTTCATCCTGTGCGTGTAGATCTATAAATTTGAGGCAGGGCGGGGCATAGTGCCCCGTTCGCAACCAGGAATTTTCAGATTAGGATGGGACATTTAGTGCTGACAGCAATATAATCTTGTAGCCTGTTGGCTGTAACTTTAAAGGGCTTTCCCTGCAAATGATGTTTAAAAAAAGTGCCCTTTTATGATATAAGGGATTCAGTTATTTTTGACAAGAAGTCATTTTGTGTTCACTTCTAAAATGGTCATTCAGTGCTAAGATTGAACAGCTTTATATTGGACCAGTTTTGGGCAGGCATAACGAGTGGTAAATCCGTTCATGCCAAGAAACCAGTCACCTGTCATTGACTGCAGTTGGGAGTCCCGGCCATAACCAAAACTGACGAGTAAATTCTAGAAAGCAGCCTGTAATCTCCCATGATGGCAAGCCCAATAATTAATATTTTGTATAAAATGCCATGTCACTATAGAAGGGACCAAACTGGTGTTCTTATATATTTCCATGTATGGTCAAATAATAGTTGAAAATTGGGAGATGTGTTCAGCCTCGTTTTTTTCATAAATTTTCGAATATATAGTAGCTATATTTATCAGTATGTCAAAAACAGAACTAGCTAGATCTCAAGAGATATAGGTGGCACATTTCCAAGGACTAAGAGGGTGCTAGAAGCTGATAAAATTGTTCAGGACAAATTACTATACTTGGCAATACCACCAGTAGATTAATACATACAGTGGAATAACAAATCTTCAATGACTACATCCCATAATGAGCTATAGATTGGATAAATGATTGAATAGGCCTACAAAAGTACTTTTATTTCCACAATAGTAGGCCTATCAACTTTAGTAACAAGTACTTAGAAGTAGAATGACCCCAGCTGGTCAAACTTTCAACTGCATCCACACTGTTAATGGGCTACAGGCACGTAATTATAAGGATTACAAGGCCTAAATGGCCAGGTCAGACATTTGGTATTTCACATGCACTCAAAATACTCTGAACTATCTATTCCCAACCCTAATCACACAGAAAAGACAGCCCAAATATTGAAATCATTCCTCTGAATCACAACATTGAGCTGCAGAGGAAGTGCTTTCCCTGTCTAAAAATATCAGCCAATCAGCTTTGGGATCCCCGCTCTTCAGTTAACCCACCCTCCACCAACGTCGCCGCTCTTCCGTAACCCTCCCTCCGCAGAACTGACTGAGGCTGACCAATCAGAGAGCAGAGAGCTCCAATGCCTGCTAGCGTCTACATGACGCTAGGTACGAGCGAGCAAACTGGTCATGCAAACAAGATCTCGGATCTTCTCACAGCCAAGCCAAGCATTGCGAGTATAATAACAGTTTAAGAACAAAAGCGAGTTATGACCATTATATTTCCCATATTTATTTAGTAGTTAGTCGTAGTTAGTAGTAAGTATCTGCCCGAATGTGGTCGATATGATACTTCCATCATCACTCCTTCCTTCCTTCCTTCCATCCTTCCTTCCTTCCTTGCTTCCATCTCTTCTTTTATAGTTTTAAGCTTTTTAATGAATTTGCAAACAATCCTCCTGGCTGCCTCCTAGCTGGTTACTGCTGCTGCCACTACACTACAGCAGAACATTAAAAATTTGATCAGAAGACTACCAAACATTAAAAATTTATTGTGACAGAAGTTTACCAAAAGTTGATGGAAGCAAGATAAAATTATCTTGAGACTGTATACTAAATAAAATTACTAAGTCATAGGTGAAATAGTGCAACCTCCTATATGATCAGAAGGCTACCAAACATTCCTCCTGCAATTTTACCAAAAGTTGGTGGAAGCAAGATAAAATTATCTTGAGACTGTATACTAAATAAAATTACTAAGGCATTCCTCCTGCAATACAGGCTGCAAGCAGCTGTAAAAATGGTGGACTGTTGCACTGTGAAAATGGCACATTGTGTGTCATCATGCTGATGATTTGTCATGATCATACCCAATACTTTCTATGTTAATTTAATTTGAGGAGGCTTATCTCGCAAGTTGATGACAGCCAAGCGAAAGGATTATACGTCTGATTTTCACTCTAAAATCAGTTATGAAAAGTCAAATGGCCTTCTCTTGTTCATGACTAATTCAGACAGCCTCTATGTTTCCCATGTTAAAAGTACAGAAGATGACCAGGGCCATATTAGCGCATTTCTGGGCCCGGGGCAAACTGTTTCCAATGGGCCCCCTAACGCCCCACAAACGCTCTGAAATTCTGAAAAGTACATTCTCGCGCCAGTTACCGGACACACTTTCTTTACTGTCGCAACTCTTTTCAGCTCTCTCATGGGCCCCCCTGAGGTCATGGGCCCGGGGCAAGTGCCCTGTTTGCCCATAGGTTAATACGGCCCTGAAGATGACACTTCATCGGCTATCATGAGTCACAAAGTGCATTTTTCACAGTGAACTAGTCTTCGTTTTTTCTATTTTTATTTATTTTTTATTTATTTCATACACCCCCCCAAATTTGGGGAAATTGATAATTAATTAATAGCAAAACATAAGATCAACCCAATTATAACAGTATAAAATATAAACCATGGCACTAAAAATGTATAACATGAAATAAAACTCTAAAATGACCTTGTCAACAGATCTGTAAGGATATGTTCGTCAGACTGCGGTTTGATATAATTATCGTGAAAAAGTAAATGGCGTAAGGAGTCAACAACACCTGATTCCTCATTACAATCACAGGAAATTCTACACTTGAAAGCAGCGTCAGACGCAATAGACATAGGGGAAAACCCCATAGATACAACCTTGTGTAGAATAGTATTTTTATAGGTACTACCATTTATCATATAATGTTGAAGAAAATTAATTTGCATATGTAAAAGAGGCGACTCGACATTAAATATTCTATTATAAAAGCCCAGTGTGTTTTTTACAACAACATCATCTATTATTGGAGCTTGGAGTGATGATTTCTCTTACTGAGACCTAAGACATTTTGGATAACATTTGTCTGTGTTGATCTTAAACCCTGCAGGTCATTATTAGACAATGGTATACATTCTGACCCGTACAATAAGGTTGGAGCACCAACGGATTTCCAAAGATAAAATTTAACATCAGTGTGCTATATCAAAGTGACAGACAGTAAGAAGTACATGTGGCAATGTTAGCCAAGTAAATCAACAAGTCAAATCTGTTTCCTTTTCAAATGCAATCCTGAAACATGATTTTGTATTGAGAATTTTGTGGAAAAGGTGTCAATTGCAATTAACTGCCTACAAAGTGTGAAACCCCAGATGTCCTAAGACAACCAGAGATGTCCTGATTGCAATTCTGGATTGCTCCTGGATTGCCAAAGTGTTTCTAGATGATTGAAATTGACAAAAATCGGAGGCTGCAGCTAGCAGCATCAAGCCAGGATGGCTGGCTGGCTATTCAACAAGATCAGTGGCGGCTGACTGAAGCAATGAATTGATGGCTCAGCTTATCAGCGGCGGCTCTAATGTCTATTTATTGGTATATTTACTCTATGCCAAGACTGGTTGTAGGTTAATTGTAATTATGAACTCCTGGACAACAGTGGGAGACAATTTTTCTTGTAAATCCATATTCTGGCCCAGTTGAACCTTGCTGCAACTCATGAGTACTTTTTTCCTTTTTTCAGGGGCGAAGCAAGTTCCGATACGGAAGCATTTCGTCCTGCCTTTTTCGAAAGTTGGACAGCTTCAATCACATCTGCCTGGGTCCGTTATGCTGGCAATGACGGCAACAGCTTGCAAGAGTACAAGGCTACGAATACAGCTTGCAAGAGTACAAGGCTATGAATACTGCTTGCAAGAGTACAAGGCTACGAATACAGTATCTTTTAGGAATGCAAAGACCCTGGGAACTAGGGGACAGTCCGGATCGGGAAAATACTCACCTGCGGTAAAGCAGTTTTCGAGCAATAGTGATTTGGAAGAGGTGATTTTGTTTCAGGCCTACAGGAACTTGGGCACACTTTCCAAGGACAATTGTGTACTGCCAAACAATACCCCAAACGAAAGAGTGTTACAAGAAAGTTTGAAGGATGTTACCAGGTGATCTGAAATATACAGTCAACATGTACCATTCGATAACCCCTTCCAGCATGAAATATATCTTTACGAAGATCTGTGCGATCCGTGTGGTAAGGTTCGAATTCTGTTTGGCACAACCTCCACATCCAGGGGCTTGCACTTTGCGGGTGTCTGCCACACAGTAAATGTTGGCCCATCTTCTGATATGGACAACATGGTACAACAGATTGGCCGAGCAGCTCGTCAATCTGGAGAGCATGGCACTCACATGCTGTTATATTGCAACAAGTAATTTAAGTCATGCTCGTAAGAGATGGTGTTTTACACCAAGAACCGAAGCCCCTGTCAGATGGAATTACTTCTGACCCACTATGCAGCCAGTCCGAATTAAGAAGGTGGTTGGATCATGCTGTGACATTTGTGATCCAACTGACTCAAATTTAAGATTACAATCACCGGTCACCTGTTGTGAATCCACTGATGATGAGATTACAGAGAAGGCAGCTTGAGGACTGTCAATTCCGAAGAACGCCAATCAGTAGAACTGACTCTACTTTCCTATAGACTAGAGACTCGCTAAACTTCGCCGAGACGAAAACTGATTACAACTCATCTGCGCCATGCAATTACAGATACTCTGATTAATGTAATTCTTCAAAATTTGTAATATGTGACTGATATTATTGCATATTGTGGCACTGCCTGTTCGACTGAAACTGCAGCCGTTTTATGGGAGTTGATTTACAGTTGACTAAGATAAATAAAACTATTCAATTCACAATCCAAGAAAAGGTTGCATAATTCATTAAATATATATAAGAGAAACGTTAATTTATTCTCTGTAACAACAAAATTTACATGTTTAAAATCAATGCAAACTGATATCCAACAAATCACTTCCATCAAGTGCATCCATAAAAGATCAATACAGTAATGTTGCACGAGATCAGATACACAACATTGTACAAAAAATACATTATGCCAGCCTATGTTAACACGCTGAAATTTAAAAAGTCTTCGACAAGATATGTAATCTAAAGACATGGAATTAAAAATCCAAATACCACCTTATGTGCATAAAATGTATCCCAGCTAACAGCGCATATCTATGGCAAGATATCACAATCCAAATGCATAAACTGATTTATAAATGAAAGAGTGAACAATTGAGCTCAAATGACAACTAAAAAAAATAACGTGCACAAGGCACTTTAAAGGGCATTCTGCACTTCATCTAACTACTGATCTGAAGTCCTGGTTTACCTTGTTTAACTGTTAGATAGCTACCTATATTTCAATACGGATAAAGACACTGTAATAAAACTTGGAATTGGCCATCTTATGTGTTCATTAGCCCACTCGCAAAGTTTTTTGTATTGATTTTAGAAAATAATTTGATCAAAATATATAATTTCCTTAAATTTCATATACAACTTACATGCAAGGCTTTGGCGAAGATACAAACTTGTCAGATCCCAACGGTTGTAGGTATTAATACAGGTGTCTGCTGTTTATTGTCTGATAACTTTACAGATGTTTTGTGAATCTCTTTTGAAGGACGTCAACTCGTGAAATGCTATATCACTAACAAAGTCAACAAGACATTTTCTGACATGCTGGTGGTCCATTTGCCACTTTTCCTTAGTTCAAGAAATAATAAAGCCGAAATGGTCATGTTTATATATAATTAAAACACATTATAATATTTGGTGAGTTTGCAACACCCCCAACTATTGGAAATGATGTGAAAATAAAAAATAAAAAGCTTTTCTTTGATTTTTTTTACATGATTGAGTAACCTAATGTATAACTAAATAGATAATGATGTTTCAGTATCACTGAACTGTCATTGGATATATCAATAATGGATATTTTGCATGCAACAAGGGTGAGAAAAACAAAAAATTTTAAATTTCAATTTTCTAAAAATTTTCCCAGCAGATTTTTTTTTATCTTCACGTCAACTCGAAGCTGAGACCACATACTACAATGCTGCGTCGACAGATTCTTTGTGCATTTTTTTTAACCAGAAAATTCGTTCAAGGACACTGTCTGTTGCCACTACAAAACAGGGCATAGCCTACAAAGGTAGCAACACATTGATGAAGCATGCGGTGGTGTTTTGTCCTAATTGCTGACCTCTTGTTGTTTTGACAAATTCTCAGTGAGCTATAAATAGATCTGGGGTGGGGAAGCCCCTCAATGACATCACAGGACTCCCATTTTCCAGTTTTCTAGGATGGTTTTCCTGGATCTCTAAAATGGTATTTAAACAATGTTCATGTTCCTGTAAAGTTGATCAACACAATCTTAGACAAAATAAACCCTGTGAGCAAAGTTTGAAGGAAATTGGTGCAGTATTATGTGTAGAAGTTTGTCCACAAGATTCCAGAGATGACCAGTGACGATAGGGCTGAATGCCCTAAAAGGCTATCTGAGCTACATGAATGTACATGTATTCTTCAGCTAACACATTAATATTCTGGTTATGGCAAGATAAAGTATAGAAAACTGGCCGTCTGTCGTTTTCATTGCCCTCAATACATTTTCTGCTTCTACTCAAGTTGACATTGACATTTGTGGTTCTGCAGGAGAGTTGTTCGTGATCATGCAGCGCACAGCTTTGGCTTGATCTAACAAGTACTTAACTTTTCCCCTTTTGGACAAGGGGACATACTTGAAAAATGGAATAGTAGGTTTGTGTGAGGATGGTGATTGGTGAACCAACAACCACTTGGTACCTAATGTTTGAGTTTCCATGGCTTTCTGTGCCTGATCTCTTGGGTCCTTCATATGCTATATGAGGAATATCAAGCTTGGAATGGGCAGCTGTGGCAGCAACTATGTGGCCATCCAAGATGAGCTCTGTAAATGAGGCCATCTAAACTCTAAATTAGCTGGTATGCATATAAATGCTAGGTAGCTTATGATCAAAAGACACATGTGCAAATTATTGAGTCCGAATAATATTATGTTTTTTAATTGCACATTCATAAACCATAGTCGTTGTCTGATTTCCTAAATGTACCGAAAGCGTATCTATGCATGCAGCTGTCTTTGTCTTCAAATTAAATGTTTAAATGTCAACTTTTAATTATCAAATGAAAACAAGTAATTTACACCATACTTTTTTTTACCTAAATGAAGTCACTGCTTTATCTCCTGTGACATCAACCAAGTAAGTTTTTCAGCCGCGAGAGGGATCAGCACAAGCTTCTTCTTTAAACTGGTCTATGTAGATTTGCTGCAAAAAGCAGTAATTATTCATAAAATAATTAGTATAATGTACTCATGCAAAAACTTACCATGCAACTAGATATATGGCTGACATGCTTATCATGCACATGCTCAGGTGATGTTCTCTAAAAGAGTTATCATATTTAAGACAGAAATAGCATACCATATGTTTAGAGATTGGTTTTGTAGCATTCATGACATTAATACTATGTAAGATGGGTTAATCAGTTTGTAAAACACAAGGTATAAATCAATGCATCTGAATTGGCACAACTACATTACCTGTAAAACATTTGCAATGTAAAAATTCTCCGAAAACTAAATGTTTAGTATAAAAATGTAACTAAATATTAGCTGTTAATTGAGCCATGAACATGATAAACACATTAGAGTCACATATTTATGCTGTGCCATTTAATTAAATACCTCTGTCAAATTGAATAGCCTGTGCAGACCTTCGGGACGATGATAAATGCCTTGTAACTTCTCCATGTCACTTTTTCCATTCATGACATTTTCCATGCCTGAATATGCACGTTCATTCGTGAGAATATCACCAGCAAAGAGAATTCTTTCTAGGAAGTCTTGTACTGGAACATTAAAACCCAACGTTCATGCAAGTACTTCAGGATCATGTCTTGTACTGGAACATTAGGAACCCAACGTTCATGCAAGTACTTCAGGATCATGTCTTGTACTGGAACATTAGGAACCCAACGTTCATGCAAGTACTTCAGGATCATGTCTTGTACTGGAACATTAGGAACCCAACGTTCATGCAAGTACTTCAGGATCATGTCTTGTACTAGAACATTAGGAACCCAACGTTCATGCAAGTACTTCAGGATCATGTCTTGTACTGAAACATAAGGAACCCTACGTTCATGGAAGTACTTCAGGATCATGTCTTGTACTGGAACATTAGGAACCCTACGTTCATGCAAGTACTTCAGGATCAGGATCATGTCACTTGGAATGTTCTCATTTTAGTCCAGCAAATCCACCACAATTTCTTCCGATTTTGTGCAACTTTCCTTTAAATAAACCAAATGTGTGACGTTCTGGTGTTTCTAAACCAATCAGATTAACAAACAATTTGGTGGGTCCAGAAGCTAAGAATCGCGTACTAATGGAATCACCTGTAAAGCCATGCATGAAGTTGATGGTCTCATCCGGGGGGAGGGTTGGTCTAGTGGTAGCGTGCTGGACTGCCAATCGCTGGGTCCAGGGTTCGAATCCAGCTCTTGCCAGGTCACCTTGGCCTATGTTCGACAGCTGTTTCAATCATCCTTAGCCTCATTGCCACGTCCTCCTGTCCTAATTAGCCTACCAAGTGCATAATTACAGGACGTAAAGCCCCATTCATCCATCCATCCATCCGTGGTCTCTTCCGTGGCTCCTCCTTCATCCATTGCTAGCCCTATGATGTGTTGTGCTTCTCTAAGTTTGGTGTCTCTGTTGTAAAGCATAACAGCACCCGCAAAAGCCGCAACACCAGGCAATACTTCAGTAGATTTATAAGCTACTGCATTTACGAACTTTGGAAGTAGAGGACATTGCTCAACACTTTCCCATGAAACATTTCTCAAGTTTTCTGTTGACGTCTTTGCTAATTCTGAAGGATTTGTTGTACTGCTTTGAGTTGCAGTAGTTTTTCCTAACTTTGTCTTCAAAGTGACTCTGCCATGGTCCAGCCCACATGGCATTGGCAACTTCTTCTGATCCGTGATGTTTCCTTTTAACACTTTTTGCACATCCTTATCCGTCACTATTCATGCAATCTCCTTGCCCTAGTCCTCTTTTACAATGATCTGAAAATGTATCAGAGCATTTAAGTAAATATGTTGGAAAGTGTGCATGTTGTTTTAAGATAGCCATGTAGTGTACAGCAGAATTTTATCACAAGTATACCTATCCACTTGGGAGATCACTCCATCGCCATAGCCTTTCTTTACTGCCGCCAAATGTGAAAGAGTATGGTAATTTCATTTATGGCTGCAAACAACACCCATAAAGCTGCTTCATGAAAGTTTTTTCAATACAACTTAATCATATATTTTATGATTAAGATGTTTGTGCAACATGGTTAACCTACAGCATCCGGACTTCCAACGGTGGACCATAATGCGGTGTTACAGTGTACGGTACATTCTTGTATGTCACAAAACTCGCAACAGCAGAGACATTCCAATGATTCAAGGCAGCTGTTTGTGGTATGTTAGTAGTTGTACTACCTGGTCATATTTTGAGCCTATGTACTTAACTGGTTTTTTTTAATGTATTTAACAAAACGTCCAATAATGATACACAAAAGACTACGTCACGTTTTTCGTACGTCCCGCTCTCTGGCTTTTTCTAATTGATGGAACCAGTTTTAAATCATGTCAAGAGGTAGTGTATACTGTTGTCTGGAACATACAATTGGGTATTACCTTGAACAGTTCAAGCATTAGCTAAAGTTTTCAAAAAGCTCTGTCAAAATACGTCACGTTTTTCGTACGAGCCATTTTCGGGCATCACATATTTGGCCAGATATGGCAACCAAATTTAGAGAGTTACTAATTTTGGGAAGTAGACATGGTGTGGTTTCTGAGTTGCATTCAGATTGGCTGAGACAGCCTGCATCAGGTTCCTTGTGCACAATTAGAGACACCGTTACATCTAAATGCAGGTCATGCCATATTTGGAAAGCAGCTGCATGTAAGCTGGCATCTGATTGGTGAGGAACTGACCACAATGAGCATTACACACCACTAACACCAGAGGGCTGCAAGTCCCTAACTTGACCTACATCACAAGAAATTCAAAGAAGCAGGTCAAAGGCTTCACTGTGCCAGCTCGCAGTGACAGACTTTGACTTGTGAGAACAGTTCATCATCTTCATTGACCCTTAAAACATTGGTAGAGAACTTTAATTTGTTAAATTTGCTTGATTAGTAAGGAAGTTAATGAAGAAAAGGCATTCTTGTATAATGGCGGCTACTAATTAGCATATTGATGACCATCAAACTTGTATAATTGATTCTAAAATTGCTTTGTGTTATTCCTTGGTCTTCATAACATGGATTGAGCCACTTAAATGCCTCTTTTGCTTTCCTAAACAATAACGGGTCATTCTCAAATTTCGGGACAATTTGCGTCACTCCAGTTCCCTGACATTAATTTGAATGCAATTGATATCTGAAGCGCCACTCCACATCTGTTATTCATATTTCTATTTAGAACCACTGCATTTGGAACAAAAGGTCATTTATAAGACCTTTTTTTGGTGCATTGTGTACAGTAATCTGTGCCAAATCAGTGGTTTTTCCCTGTCACTGGACCTTACATGACAAAATCAAGTGTTAATTTTCCTCCTAAAGTACCATCATTTCCAAAGTTTCTATGCGCGATTCATGAGAATATAGACTTGAATTAATATATACATCATATTTAACTTTTTTCTTGTTTCATTTCATTGAATTAATTGATGTAAAAGACGTGTCACTAGTTTATGGAAATTTTTTTGTCCCCTCCGTTACCAGGCATAGCTCGGCTCGCTATTGTTTTTAATGAGCAATTTCCACTCAAGGTTGTAAGATACACATGCGCCAAACTACCACAGCTTTGCAGATTTTCATTAAACTGGTATTCAACAAGTTAAGGCATCATTTTCATTGTCCAGAACATTTTTTGGTCCCACTGAAATGTCCCCTCCGTTACCTCCAATTCCGAGCTTACCAGTGATACCTTTTCAAAGAAATTTTATGTATATATTGCTGAGGGTGACGGGATTCAATAGAGTGCAATCAAAACTTTTTATCTCCCAAATAGAAACCACTATTAAGAGAAAACCAAACCGTTCCTGTCCCCTCCGTTACCATTCCTGTCCCCTCCGTTACCACAAAAAATCAATATTTAATTAAAAATACGATTGATCTTAGATGAAGTACTTCTGAAAATAAAACTTACATATTTACTTTATTTTTTTTCCATTTTTAAATTGCTCAAAATGCAGATTTTTTGCATCAAAAGTCCCCTCCGTTACCACATTTTCCAGGGCATTTTGTCCCGAAATTTGAGAATGGCCCTAACATGTTGAAAGTAAAGTAAAGTAAAGTAAAGTAAAATTTTATTTAAAGTCGGTGATGAAATATAAAACAAGCAACACAAGCTACAAAGCTTTTGACCGACAAGATAAAATCAACAATAACAAGTGGCAAACTGATGAGATGAATTATGTACAGATGAGTTTTCAGAAAGCATTAATCATTAATAAGCCCGTTTGTGTCTTCACAATATACAATGTGGGCCCTTATTTTACAAAGAGTTCCTTAGACATAGAAGACATGTTCCACAGTCACATATATTGAGACTATTGCTTTTTATCAACGCTGACTTAAAAGAGACTATGTCCGGGCTGCACTTAATGTGAGAGGGTAGAATATTCCACAATGAGGGACCTTGATATCGAATAGATCGCTTGCCATACTGAATTGTGTTAAATTGTGGTTGAATTAACTTGTTATTATCTCTCATGTTGTACGGAGATACCTGTTTATTGAAAAATGAACTTTCAACAGGCGGCGCTAAGTTGTTCGTGACTTTGAAAACAAATTCAGCTAAGTTATACCTATGCTTAACATAGAGCATCTTCTTATTCGTTTTCAATAGAATATCATTGTATGTACTCTCATAATCATTACAGACTAATCGTAAAGCTCTTTCATTTAATTTTTCAAATTTTCGGTCCTGTCCGACAGAGAAAGTGTTATACGCGACAGAACAATAGACGAAGTTTGATGCCACGAAAGCCTCATAAATTCTTAATCTGCCTTCATAATCAATGTGCCTACATATTCGTTGTAAAGCATTTATTTGTCTTGCTGCCTTTTTAGTTACTAGTGATACTTGATTTTGGAAATTCAACTTGCTATCAATGTGAATGCCTAGCAACTTAACATCATTTTCAGATTTAATAGTATTGCCCTGTAATTCTAATTCCATTTCAGAATTATTCCTGCTAATACATATTGTTTGAAATTTATTTGGGTTTGCTTTCATAAAATTTGAATTAAACCATTTGATTGCCCTCGCAGAGGCTATCTCGAGTTTATCTTTAACTACTGACAAGTCATTATGAGAGTAGGAAAGAGTATTATCATCTGCGTAATTATAAACTTCACATAATGTGCTTTGGTCTATCAAGAAGTCATTTATAAATATGTTAAAAAGCAGCGGTCCCATCAGAGAACCCTGCGGGACACCTGTCTTTAAGTTCATCCAATCACTTTTAATGTCGCCTATTTTACCAGCTTGTTTCCTATTCTTCAGATAGTTCATGATAAGAGAGCATGCTTGGACTGATACACCATAGGCATGCAATTTAGCAATAAGAAGTCCATGTGGTAGGCTGTCAAATGCTTTGGAGAGATCGATAAGTACGCACCCTACATTACAGTTATCATCAAGAGCTTTTCTCCAATTTTCTATGCATTTAATAAGTACATTATTGCAGCTATACAACTTTCGGTATGCAGAAAGGTCAATGGATAGTGCTGGCGACATGAAACTTATTAACTGGTCACACATGATTCCCTCAAATACCTTCGATGTGGAAGTTAGAACACTTAAGGGCCTATAATTTTCTTTTGCAAGTTGATCAGATTTTTTATATAAAGGGGTAACTTCTGCCTTTTTGTTACAGTTAGGAAATTTACATTTCTTTATACTTTCATTTATGATTGGTGTTAGTGACCTACTTATACTTTCTGAGCCAGTTTTCAAGAATTTTGGAGAAATTTTATCGAAACCTGTTGCCTTATTCATTTGTAAGAGTTTGAGCTTACTCAAAGTTGTTGATCTGTTTACGTGCTGGAAATCAAATTGTTGTTCATTGGTTACAAAGTTTTGGATTTGCTTAACACTCGGGTGATTTTTGTAGTGGTCAATGACCTGATCAGCTGACATTTGTTGCACTTTTTCGGATTCGCTAAGATCTTGTGTTACATTTATGAAAAATTCATTGAAGGTATTGCTGACATCTAACGGATTACTAATTAATGTATTATTTTCAAATAAAGTAACATTTTGGTTGTTACGTTTCACATTATTTGTCATAAAAGGCTTTACAATTTCCCAAAAGTGTTTGCCTTTATTAGCATTCTCATTACATTTCTTATCAAAATATTGCTTTAGTGAGGCTCTTTTTAGCTTATTGACAAGGTTTCTTTGCTTTTTAAATTTATCCCAGCATTCTCTATTTTTGGTTTTATGGAATTTTCTTCTAAGTGCTGCCTTGACATTTATGGATTTTCTCAAATTGTCATTCATGTATGGAAGTGGCTTGTATTTGATAATTTTTTGTTTTCTAGGAGCATTCCTATCAACTACATTTACGAGTAAGGAATTATGAAACCACAGTTGGTCGTCTACATCATCAAATATTTCAGAGACATGGAAAGGAGTTGACATTAGGTCTTTTATGAAAGATTCTTCAGTAAATTTTTTAAAAGATCTGTAATGTACTGTTTTTGGTTCATTATTTGGGCATGTTAGCTTGGTTGATGCACTAATAAAATTGTGAAAATCACTGATGCCTAGCGGTAAGTTTGCAGTCTTTTTAATAGATTTTGGGTTATTTGTTAGTATAAACGTCTAACAGAGTAGGGTTTTCTACACTTTTAAAGCATGTCGGCTTTTTTATCATCTGCCTGAGATCAAATGTATCGCATAATTCGACCATCTGGTTTGGAGGATTTAAGAAGTTTACATTAAGGTCTCCTATTACATAGACACTATCACTTTCCAAGAGGCATTTGTTAAGCATAGTTTCTAATACATTTGTAAGGCAATTTATATTTACATTAGGAGGTTTATAGATGTGAAGGAAAATCATATTTTTATTGGATGTTTTGATTTGAATCGCTATTGTTTCAATTCCATTAATATTAAGCGCAATGTCTGAACGATTTTTGTGAGGGATAGTTTCTTTAACATAACATAAGATTCCGCCTCCATTGGCATTCCTATCTTGCCTGTGCATGACAAATTGGTTTACATGGAATTGAGCACTGGGATGAGATTCATCTAATTTTGTTTCTGATAAGAATAGAATGTCTGTTAGCCCTTTATTTAAAATTTCGTGTATCTCCGTGAACTTTTTAGATAGACTGTTTATGTTCAAGTGTGAGAAAATCATGTTCTTAAAGTTATTTTTTGAGAATTTTGAAAGGTCCTCATAAGGATTTTCTACGCTATCACAATTTTCTACGCTATCACAATTTTCTACGCTATCACAATTTTCGCTGAAGTTATTACTATTTTGAGATGAGTTTACAAACATTCCTGATTCATAATCATGCACTACATTACTTTGACACACAATTGGACTTGTGCTGTTACATGTAATATTTTTACAGTTATCAGATTCAGCGACTACGTTCTGCTTATTACATACAGTATGACAATCCAGCATATTAAAATCACAGTTGTCAGAGCACACATTCTGGTTATTACATACATTATGACAGTCTAGCATATTAAAATCACAGTTGTCAGAGCACACATTCTGGTTATTACATACATTATGACAGTCTAGCATATTAAAATCACAGTTGTCAGAGCACACATTCTGGTTATTACATACATTATGACAGTGTGGCATGTTAAAATCACAGTTATCAGAGCACACATTTCGGTTAAAATCAACAGTCACATTCAACAAGTTAAAATCATTGTGAAAGTCATCATTTACAGTTGAAACAGTAAAACCCTGGTAAATAGCATTTTTTACATAAGGCACAGCACATCGTCCGGCCAATTGTTCATGGCCAGTAACCTAGTGTGAAATGCCATGGTGCGAGTCGGGGCAGAATTTCATTTTGTGTCCACTGCCATGGCAGTTGTAACACAGCAAGCGTTGTCGATGACGGCAGCTGTCAACTGTGTGGGAACGCTCTCCACAGTTGAAACAGCGGAGCTGTTCATTTCGGGATCGTGGGATAGTGTAACCCTGCTGATTACGAGTGGGAGGGACAGACGGCCTTGGAGTGAAGTTTCCACGATGGTTGTTGGAGAGTTCAGCTCGCAGTGTCATAAGCAGCCGCCCCAACATGTTCAAGCCATTTCCGTCCTGGCCTTTTCCCCAATACGGATCGAAAGTGTTCTCAATGAGGGGGCGGTCACCTGAGTCCTTCAGGGCAGCTGCAAACAAATGACACTGTCGGGCTTTCACTTTGAGCAGTTCGTATACGGCTCCTTGCACCTTATCGTTCCATCTTGAGGTCGTTACTACTCTATCACCTATGCGCTTTGCTTGTAGAGGATCATTTGCTCGGAGAACGTTGGTCGCTGCAGTATTGTCACCCATAGTCATAGCTTTGTTGTACTGCAGGGCCTGCTCACAACTTCTGAACTTCATGTTCCATACATGAAGTTCAAATTCGTAAAAGTTGCTGAGTGGTGCTTCCCTTCCCCTAAAATAAACAGGATTGTCCAATGGGGAGGGAGTGGGCTGGCGAGCAGGAGGGGGTGGGACAGGTTTTGGCGCAATTAGCGGTGTGATTGCAACATTGTTCGTTGGTGCTGTTTTCGTTCTAACGGGGTGTCGATTGGCGCCTTTGACCTGAGCCTTGCCTTCTAAGCCAAGATTAGCAATCAGTCTTTTGGCTCCAGCAGCTGAAAGATGGAGCTGGTCGACAAGTAGCAGACTAAAGTCAATAGATGCATCTTGGTACCTGAAATTCACATCATTGTTCACAAATCTGGCACCATGTTCATTGACAATTGGATGAGAAGTTCATTTATGTTACCGATCTTGGTCATATGATCATCGTTGTCCTTGCGCGGCGGTATGCTTGATATGACCACATTTCTGGCAACTGCTTTTGCAGAAATGATGACACTTCTAAAGTCGTCGCATATTTTTGGTACAGGCCGACTGGAGGAAGCGTCATTTGTACCTGCTACGATGCAGATCGTCTCGTATTTGCACTTCTTTGGGTTTATCGATTTGATCTTCCTTCGAACGTTGTTGAGCCGTGCGCCACCAGTAGAATCAACAGTCAGGGTATCGTCTGAAGCGGACACATCTCGGATGAGGGAGTCACCAATCAGGAGGATGCCCTTGGGTTCAGCTTCTTCTGGGTCATCGTCATCTTCTTCATCTTCTGGAAATAGTTTTAGAGAAAGAGCAGTGAACTGGGACTCAATATTTTTCAATGAGGTTAGGGCAACCTGTTGTTGGGTGATTAGTTGTGTCAGACAAGCATTTTGCGAAATTACAGAGTCCAACTTAGCTTGCAGGGTGGCCACTTCGGCAGGAAGACGTCTGCACTGGAAACAGGGCCAGCTACCTAAACCTACAACATCATCAGTCACACCAACACAAACACTATGAAATTTATGGAAACAGAGGAAACATGTTACGTAACTTGAGTGTCGTCCTTCCTTTCCATCGCGCTGACAGGTGGTGGTGCAAATCATCTCTGGGTTGGTTGTCTTTTTGGGGACATCTGCTCCTCCTTGGGCAGTGGTGTTGTCCTCTGAAAGTGGGGTGGTCTGTGCTTCATTAGCCATTTCTTGTAATTTCGTCTTTCTGGAAAATTTCAGATTAGCTTGTAGTGCATGTCATAGATTCAGATTCAGATTTTTCAAATTCAAAATAATTTATTTGTCTTATCATATACATTGAATAAGAACATTGGAGACCCCTCTAAGGCTCATTGGAGCCGCTATCGAGGGCCACCATTGAAATTTACATACATTAATTAATTAGACATGATGTAGTATTTAATTATAATATACAGAAAAAGAAGTACGATAGAAGGAGAGACATAAAAAGACAAAAAAAAAAAAAAAAAAATTACATACTGACTGGCATTTTCACAAAGTGACCGTAGAGGGTGAAGCAGACGTAGCCATGTGTACTTATTACTTTCTAGAAAGAACGTAGACTTCCTTTTGATAAGAAAAAAAAAAAAAAAAAATAATTGAAGATATTCTTTAAATTTTAGTAATTATATCATATTTTGTGAACAAATATAACAGTTATCGTTATTACAATTTGTTTCATAGTTTTTGATTAGACAATTTTTAACATATAATTTAAAACCGATGAAACTGTGAGTGAAAATTTTTTGTCTAATTAATTCAGTCATGTCATTATATTGTAATGGTAATCTATATGTTATACTCTGTTTGGCAAATTCATGCTTTACCCTAGGTAAAGGTAAGGACTGACTATCATAGGATCTGGTTACATACCTGGGTGGAGATCCCTCATTCAGTGCAACGCAGCCCAGCAGTGATTCGGGAAGTAAGGAGTTAAAAAACTTGTAACACAGTTTATAGTCATGTAGTGTGCATATGTCTCTAAATTTAAGTATTCCCAAACTCTTAAAAATTACACTAGTATGTGGATTATATCTGCTCCTGTTAATGATGCGAACTGCCTTTTTCTGTAGGATTTCTAATTGCCTATGTCTCATACCCCAAAGAAAGACACCATAGTTGAGATGTGATAGAATCAAAGAGTTATATATACAAAGCATGGCTTGAAGTGGTAGAAAGTTTTTAAGTCTATTTAAAATACCTATTGTTTTTGATATCTTCTTTGTTAAGTAATCAGAATGTGCTCTCCAGCTGAGATTTTCATCCAGTGTAATTCCCAAAAAGTTAAAAGTTTTAACAAATTCAATATCCTGGCCATTTATTTTTATTTTTGGGGTATCGATTTTACGCTGGTGTGTTCGGAATAGCATTGCTTTAGTTTTTTTACAATTTAATGATAATTTGTTTATCTCTAGCCAGCTGCTGACCTTCATTAATTCATTGCTGATGAGTTCATTTGAATTTTTGATTGGATCAATCAGTTTTATCCCTTTTATTGTTGTGATTAATGTGGTGTCGTCTGCGTAGGTTATAGGATAAAAAATATCAGAAGCGTTGGCCATGTCATTTACGTATATAATAAATAGAAGAGGGCCCAATATAGACCCTTGTGGTACACCAGTTGTAATAGGAAGTAGGTCTGATTTATTACCATTGAATTCAACATACTGATACCTATTTGAGAGATAACTTTTTAAAAGACTCAATGCTGTGTCTTTAATGCCATAGAATTTTAATTTTTCTAGTAATATTGAATGGTCCAGTGTATCAAAAGCTTTTGATAAATCCAAATATATGTTTATAGGAATTTCATTATTGTCCATTTCAGAAGTTAATCGCGCTACAAGCTCAATGGCAGCATATTCTGTACTGTGGTTTCGCCTGAAACCATTCTGGCTTTTATAAAATAATTTCATATCTGTAAAATATTGATAAATCTGATTGTATATGACCTTCTCAAAAACTTTTGATACACTGGGTAGTAATGACACGGGACGATAATTTTCTATACAATTTGTGTCATCTTTTTTATAAATCGGAATAACCTTAGCAATTTTCAATTTATCTGGAAAGACGCCAGTTTGTAAGCATTGATTTATTATTCTACAGAGAGGGTTGCTTAGTTCTTGCTTTAGGTGTTTTAATAATTTGTTTGAAATTTTATCTATGCCATATGATGTCTTAGGCTTCAAGTTCTCTATCGTTTTAATGATATCATTTATACTAACTGTTTTAAACCGGAGAGTACCTTCATGCGGAAGAGATAGATAATCTTTAAAAGAAGCATCAGCGGTAGCAGAGAAATTGCAGGCAAGCAACTTGCAACTATTAAAGTGGACTAACTTCTGTTTCCGACTTGATATTACTGTTTATGGGCTGTCTTGCTCAGGTTTACATGTACTAATTGAGCAATATATGTGTCATGAAATATTTATATATATGTATTTAATATGAACTGCTTATAAATTTATAAATAAATTGTTTATAAAAGAGATGTGAAATTTAAAACAAAGGTAGAATAGGAATCCTAAAAAATAAAATAATGGTAATGATAAAATAAATAAATAAGGTCTTGTGTTGTCGGATCAGCTGATTGTGGTGGAGACAATCTGAAAAATCAAAAATAAATGCACTGAGTGGTCTTATCAAACAGTTGTTTACAGTTATCCAGTTTGGGATATTATATGGTTAAACAGCGTGAAATTAAGGTCTAGCTAATGTAGGCAGGGATTATAACAGTCTAGTTTACTTTAGATAGGATTATAATAACAAGAGTGAGTGAACAGAAAAGTGTGGATTGAACTGTCGGCAATTTCAAAACAAACAAGGCTGTGGGAACAAAGTGATAATTTAATCAAAAGTGGACAAAAAAAGCGGAAAAACGGCTGGAGATTTACAGCAAAGGTAGATAACAACTTATCCTTACATATAAACACATAAACTTGTGAAGTTTGTTTGTTAAGCCTGCATAAAGTTCGTGAAAAGTGGGCGAAAATTGAGGAAGATTCAAAGATGGCGTCTGCTTTAAAACAAACAGGTGATTGAACAGTGTCTTAAAACGTCTTTAAAATGTATAATTCGTCACAATTCTTTACTGAGGCATGAACCGGAGCTTAGCTACGTGTTCTAACACAAAATGAACCTATATAAGAGCATCTAGCAGTGAGATTAAGATAAATACTCAGCTTTTCTTGTAGAGGTCCATGAAAGCACGTCTGTCCAGTCAACCGGAAGTCAGAAGATATAGCAGAAGAAGCGCCAATGATCAGTTTACTGGAATTGGCGCTATATAAGTACTTAATATTGTTATTATTATTAAGGTTGCTGTTTTGAAATGATCAAAAAATTGCTAATTTTGTGGCAATTTTGTTATGCAAATTAGGAGGTGAAAGACCTGGAATGTTGCTTGGGAACCGGTTTTTCAGAATCAGCACACCTGAAATTAGCTAAAAGATGGATTCCCTACTTTTACCCCAAAACGCTCGTACCCATTTAAATAAAGCTTTTTTTTTTACATCCCGCCAGTCTATTCTGTTGAGTGTTACACAGCCTTTATAATATTTTAAACTATTCAGTTGACCTGGTTAATGTATCTCCACAAAGTATGTCAATCAATACAGAAGTGTATTTTCGGTATCTAAAAGCAAAAACGGCTGCTTTGTATAGCCTTGTGAATAAGTGACAGAGCATCCTTTCTGGACACTTTTCTGACAACATTTTAATATGTATAATTGGCTTGAAGTAGATTGAAGATCATCAAACTTCTGATGAGCTAGAGGTGCAAGGCTGTTCCTTTTTTCCTGCTGATTTCCAAACAATATCCCACAATAGGCAGTGTAGTTCTGGCAAAAAACCATGTGATTCAAGCCATGTGGTTCATCGTTGTGAACCACATGCATCTCATTATCTGATGTTGTTATGTAAACAATAGCCAGTGAAGTGATGACGTCACAATGTTTTGACGCTCTCATTGGTCGATGTGGTTGCTAGGGATCTTTTTGTGGCCATTCAAACAAAATAGTGCCTCTTGAAATTATTAATTATTATCACTGCAGGTCTGTTTTTATTGTGGGATATAAATAAAACTTAATGGGAGTGTGGTTCACAGCAATGAACCTCACTCATGTCAGGTCTGCTGCAGAATAAACACTCGTCCTTCGGACTCGTGTTGTAATCTTCCGCGACCTGACATTCATGAGGTTCATTGCTGTGAACCACACTCCCATTAAGTTTTATCATATTTCCATTCAAAACAGAATACTGTATCTCCAGCAGCCATGCTTTTTGAAAACGGTAGTCTGGCATAGTAATACAGACAATTTACTGTTGAGCGATATGATCTTGTGACCTGTCTTATATGAGCCAGTCCATGACAAAAGGGGTCTTATCAGAAAAAGAGGTGACGTCACCAACATATGGTCAAAGATCAGTAAGATTTTGGCGCCAAAAAATGTTGCGTTATTTCATAACTTGTAGCAACTTCACCACTTTCACTATGAAGCATAAAGCACCAATTAAACAGTGTTTATGATAGTATGCAATGGTATTACTAAGAAATAAGTAATTAATAAGATTGCACATTTTTTATCATAATGTTACTATAATGTAGCCATGTTACAAAGTGTAGCACAATAGTTCACATCCAGACATTATATAGGCTCGATTTCACCAACCTAGTTTATTTTGTAAACAATGTTTACAGATGATTTCATATTTGTAGACATAAATCAAATAACAAAAAAATTTAGCAGATCAGAAAATCCTGCCAGGTGATTGGCCAAGCTGTACATAGCGTGTCACTTTTTTTCAGTTTTCTTCAAGCAAGTGAAGTTTGCTGGAAAAATTACATTTTTCTAGTGGGTCGAGGGGGGGTGGTAGTTTCTATAGTTCTACTTCAGTGGGAACCACCTTTTGCACATGCTTCTTATGACAAGGGATAATGGGAATATTTCCCAACAGGGCACTAATTTTTCCCACATGTTTCAAGGGGGGTACTTATTTTTCACAACATGCTTAATTGTCGAATGAAATTTTAACAAAAGAAAATTGCGGTACTATAAATATTTGTGAAACCAAAGTGGGGTATCACTTTTCACAGAAAGTTCCATCAAAACTCCCCAACCCCCCCCCCCAGTCATAAATTCTGAATTATCCCTTAGAATAGGGCGATGATCCAGTTCCAGTGATGGCGCCAACATTCATTAAAAAATCATAATAGGGATCAAACCAGGGTCCCAGCAATTAGTAGCCCATTGCCATGTTGTCTGGGCAGAGCCCTGATCTGAGAATATGTTACACGCATGTTTGTTGTTTTTTGTAAAAAATAATCATAGTATTAGACTTTGAGAATGTGTGTACTAAAAAGGTGTGAAACACTAACAGAAACTCTCACTTGAAACAGCTAGGCTCGATATCACCAACCTAGTTTATTTTTTAAGCAATTTTTAAATACAAGTTAGACATGTTTAAATTTTAAACACATTTCACCAAGACAGTCTAACTTTGAACAGGAAATAAACACTGCTTAAAATTCAATAAATTTAGACCTGTTCACACCCATGTCTAAAGTGCATAAACTTGGTCTTAGTCAAAATTTGGCTGATAAATGTCTGGTTATACGGAGGTCAGTGACAACAGGGTTGTGGAAGATTCATCCTACCAAGTCTGAAATAGGCCTGTGGTGGATCCAGGGAGGGTTGGGGTCTAGGGGAACCCCCCCCCCCCCAAAAAAATCACTAAATATCACAGAGAGGAAAAGTGGTTCACATCAATGAAAAATGCCCAGGTGCCACGACAACCCAAGTACCGCCCCCCCCCCCCACCCCAACGACATACAAAGCAATACACACGTATATACTGTTATACATGGTAACGCATACAGATTCATGTCATTTTTTGGACTTTTATGCGTAAAAAAGTCCAAATAAAATGAGTTTATGCGTTAAAAAAAAAAAATTTCTTTGTTCAAATTTCTTACACCCCCTTGGAAGTGTTGTCAAAAATTAATACCCCCCCCCTTGAAACACGTGAAAAGTTAGTACCCCCTCGGCCAAAACTCCCACCCAGTCATAAATTCTGAACGGTCCCTAAAGTGAAAATAATTGTTGGCAATTATGATCATAGGCGTAGGGGGGGTGGGGAACATGTAATAAAATGGTACACCTATGATTTTGACACAGATCAAACAACAGCAATGGTTTAAGCTCTTGAAATCTTTTGATAATATATATGGAGATCGTGTGGCATTTGGATTGCACATTTAAAGAGCTGATGCTTGGTTCTTTGTGACTGACAGTTATTCTTCTCACCAGACATTGTAACATACAGGGGCAGACTGGCCTATGTGGCAGAGTGGCAGCTGCCATGGGGGCCCATGCAGGATGTCAAAAAAGTTAAATTTCAAGTAAAACCCCTCTCACTTTTGGGGGCCCCATCCTCATAACAGTTTACTATATTTTTTGTGCCATGTTATTTTACTTTTCCTTCTTTTTAAAGATGCCGATATTGTAAGAACTAGAGGGCCCAAAGACAAATTTTGCCACGGGGCCCGAAATGCCGCCAGTCCACCCCAGGTAAAATATTACGAAAAAATGAAATATTATTTCTGTAAACTGGCACTAATATTGAGCAATTTTCTTTTATCCCGTTGATGTGACTCTGGGGCCAACCAGGTAACAGTTTGGCGGCTATCTGGTTTACCCCGCAGTAGCTGACCTCTGTGGCAAATTTTTTCACAAGCAAAATGTGTTAGGCAGCAACTAACTTTTGCCTTCAGCGAACTTCAGGCGAACTGAAGGTTTGCTGCTACGCAGCCTATGTTCTATTTTTGCAATTTTAACATTGTAGTAAAGCAAGGCTCGGTTTTTTCATGTGTGGAACAAACTTTTTCTTCTTTCAGTTAAAAGTTTGATACAAACTTTTTTTTTTCACCAAAATTCCATAGCCCCCCTCGAAGGGTCATCTGTTCAGCCCCTAGTGGTGCAACCATACATGGCATTGCGGATTTATATTGATGAGACACTCCAAACAAGGTTTGTTGGTGTGAACAACATAACTTAATCATGCTATTTCTGCTGATTTGACTGTTTTAAACTTAAATAAACACTGTCTTGTAAGACCAAGTAAAGAAAATAATAAACATCTGTGGTGAAATGTGTTTAAATAATAAACATCTGTGGTAAAATGTGTTTAAATAATAAACATCTGTGGTGAAATGTGTTTAAATAATAAACATCTGTGGTGAAATGTGTTTAAATAATAAACATCTGTGGTGAAATGTGTTTAAATAATAAACATCTGTGGTGAAATGTGTTTAAATAATAAACATCTGTGGTGAAATGTGTTTAAATAATAAACATCTGTGGTGAAATGTGTTTAAATAATAAACATCTGTGGTGAAATGTGTTTATTTTGGACTCTTTTTTAAGGTTAAACAATGTTTATGGAGACTAGGTCTAACTACTTAGACTGCCTGTTTTAAACATTGTTGGTGAAATCGGGCCCTAGAGTCAGTTCCATTGAGCAGATCAATGGATTAGAATGCCATGGTCACCCATGTAAAACGCTATGTCACTTTTCAGGAGAGAGTGGTGTCATACCTTCTCTCAACCAATGAAAATTGCAGGAAAAATTATGTATTTTCTTCCACAAATGTCTACAAATATGAAATCATCTGTAAATGCAAGTTAGACATGTTTAAATTTTAAACAAATTTTACCAAGACTGGCAAGACAGTCTAACTTTAACACACTGTTTAAAATTCAATAAATTTAGACCTAGTCAAACCCAGGTCTAACGTGTTTAAACTTTGTCTAAGTCAAATGTGGTAGATATATGTCAGGCTATATGGGGGACAGACCGGACATTGACAACAGGGATGTGGAAGATTCATTCTGCTGAGTCTGAAATAGACCTGGGGTGGATCTCGGGAGGCTCGGGGAGGGTGGGGACTAGGGGACTAGGGGCTATACCCCCTCCCAAAAAAAAATCACTTTGAGGAAAAGTATCGTTTTGAGGCAAATAAGTGATGAAGGAGATTCGAAATAACGAAAAAAATGACAACACTGAAAACCTTAATACTTACCTTCAAAGTGATTTTTATTTCTAAGAAACTTCCAATAATTTTCCAGACCAACTACAGTGCCGCCTGTAAGTAAGTGAAACGCATGACATTGTGCCATTGCATCAATGCTAAACATCCTCAGCCAAACTGCTTGTGGAGGCATGAATTCTCATCGGATGAAAGGGAAACAAATTGGGTCATAAAGGTCGATGTGTGAGGCAAGTGGGATAAAAATAGCAGCCCATTTTCTTCGCTGTCGTTGGAGTTAGGTATGTGTCATGTCTTTGATAAGGAAGTGAACCACCCTTCCCTATGTTTTAACATTGGGCCTGCGTTTCACTTACTTATCAAAGACTTTGACCCATACCTAACTCCAACTACAGCAAAGAAAATGGGCTGCTATTTTTATCCCACATGCCTCACATATCGGCCTTTATGACCCAAAATGTTTTCCTTTCATCGAATGAGAATTCGTCCTTCCAGAAGCATTTTGGTTAAGGATGTTTAACATTGATGCAATGGCACAATATCATGCGTTTCACTTACTTACAGGCGGCACTGTAGCTGTTCAATGTATTTGTCCTATCTCTGTATTTTAGAGCATTCGTACGCTGTATGATAAAATTACGTGTAGATCCTGGTATTATTACACTCTTCTACAACAGCACCATCCCATCAATTACCAACTATGTCTGCACTGCATTCTATGGAATAATTTCCAACTACCTCAAACAAGAATTGGACAAACCTAGAAAAACATGCCACCGACTTATTGGGAAAGACTACTTCCTGGTTGACAGTTCAGAAGAGTACAAAAAACGGGTCATTAAACAGACAGATAAAATACTCAGAGATCCAGACCATCCATTACATAATGAATACTCACTGATGCCAAGTGGGCGGCGGTACAGATCCGCATACTGCAGAACAGAGCGTTTCAGACTCTCTTTTGTGCCAACATCCATCAGACTCTTGAATATTTGATTATTAATGCCACATGACTGTAATTTAAATATTATTATTTTTCTTTTTTACCCAACACTGACTTTTCAATTGAATGTAATTATTTTTCTGTGATGTATCAACGTAACAAATTTCACCATGTGACCAATAAATGAATCTAATCTAATCTAATCTAATTATCTATTTGATGCAAAGATAAAATTGAGAACTGTCTACATATTAGAAAATGAATTATTCCAAAAGTAAGGGAAATTTGTGAAGTGAAAATAATTGTGGAAATTTTGAGAATTGGGTACCGGAGGCAGCCACACCCAAAACAATTGGAAATTTTGGATCGTAAAATTCAGGCAAGTGGAAAACAAAGTGAGCGTGGTACGCCTATGATTTTGTGTCACATCAAGAGCACAACAGCAATAGTTGAAAGCTCTTGAATTTTTTTGACAATAGATATGGACCAAATTCTGGAGAATTTGAAAAACAAAACTCTGTGGCAGTTACTTGAAATCTGGGCATGCAGCTTAACTTCAAAAAGAAAATTTTTAGGATCCTCGTTTTAAAGCTTTCTGAAAAGTTTTTAAAAATACTCTAAAAAAGTATTTATTAATTTAAATTTTAATGGAAGAATGACATAAGGGAAATTTGTAAGAATTATGTTGCATTTAGATCGTACATATAAAGAGCTGATGCTTGATATTTTTTTTGACTGACAGTTATTCTTCTCACCACATCAAAGTAACATAGGGGAGAGTGGGGCACCATGAGCCATTGGGCACCATGAGCCATGGCCCCTGCAGAAATGGTGTAACTCAATAGGCGGACCATATATACTCCTTTATTAGCGCAGAAGTAAATAATGTCTTCTTCTTCTTAGTCGGTACTCGATCAACTTTAGTGGTGATGGCTGTGTCAAGGAGTTTTGAGTGCTCATGCGGCTATTCGATTTTAAATATCCATGAGTGCTGGTGATAATTTAAAAACTTGAGTTTAAAAACAGAGGTTTCAATGTAGCAACCATAATCTTTCTTTGCAATGTCTGACCAAGAATTGAAAAAGTTCTTTTGACCAGTGAAAAGTAAAATATTGAGCGATGGATTTTTTTTTCCTGGTCCTTCTACTATTTTAAGAAACAATCTTGATAAAACTGATTCTGCTTTTAAAAAGAAGGTAAAGCATGTGCTAGGATGATGTCATGACATTGGTACTGGGATAAACTGGAAATTGGTCAAATGCACCAATATATGAAATTTACAAATGGGGTACCATGAGCCATTTGAGATGGGGCGCCTTGAGCCAGTTTCAATGAAGTTTATATTAATATTCCTCCCTTAAAGGCTATAAACGTCTCATGGTGCCTGAATCTCCCTATTCTGAAAAACTGAATTTTTTTTTCTTTTTTCCGGGCCTTTCCCCTTAACATGACTCAGGGGCCAACCAGGTAACATCTGTTTTACCCTGTGACAAAATTTTTCACTTGCAAAGTTTGTGAAGGAGCAATGAACTTTTTTATTATCGCAATTTAAACATTGCACTACACCCCCCCCCCAGCAATGGGTTGAACTTCTTTTTTCATGTGCTGAACAAACGTTTTCTTTCAGTTAAAACTTGTGTGGAACAAACTTTTTTTTCACCAAAAATCCATCCCCCCCCCCCCCAGGGAGGGATAGCCTGGTTAGCACCCAATGGTGCCACCACACACGATATGGTTGGCTTATTGATTAGACCCTCCCAACTGGGTTTGTTGGTGTGAACAACATTATTTAATTGTGCTATTATTACTGATTTGACTGTTTAAACTTAAATAAACACTGTTTTTCGTAGACTGAGTTAAGAAAAAAATAAACATCCGTGGTGAAATGTACTTAATTTGGACAGTGTTTAAATGTTAAATGATGTCTATATAGACTATGTCTAACTACTTAGACTGCCAATTTTAAACATTGTTGGTGAAATCGAGCCAAATAGTCGTATGGCTTTGTAGATTTAACTTTTTTTAATATTGAGAAATTACCTTCAGATCTAAACATTAATTTCAAAAGTAAAATCTTTATAGTAATAGGAATAATTTGTAAGATTTTATCTTAAACAGAAGCTTTACATTTGCATTAAATTCCGAAAAGAAAAAAAAGTTCAACATTATAGATGAAGGTGAAAAAATTAGGTGGTGCCTATTTCCATATTACTTGCGTTTAAATTTATTATGCAGGCTATGGTTATTGTTGTTTATTAATGATTTTCAATAAACTTTTTTCATCATGCAATGAGAAATAGGTAATTGTTCTGAGATCTATGCCTTGCAGAGTGAAGCACAATTAACTTCTGACGGAAAACATTCTATCAATTATTTACAATGCTTCCTCCAGATACAGGCCTATGTCATTGTTTCTTCAGACAAATAGCTTTTATATTACTTTTTTTTTATAAAAGAATTGTGCGTTCTTTTGCAAAATGTATTATTTTCTCAAAGTGAGGATCAATCAACAGTGACGTTGTGTTCAGACTGAGGCACAAGTTAAATTTTGGCGGGAAAGAGCAGAAACCTTTCTTGCAAGCTTCATTTTACTGCTTCTGCTCTCAAGTAATCCAGAATTTCAATATTTATGTCTAAACCTGGCCAAGCCCTCTCGTAATTAACAAAATTATTAAATTCGCAACATGACAAAAACAATAATGACCTTAGAGCAGAATGTGGGAAGTTGTGGGAAATGCAAATAAGAAAAAAAAAATCAGAGCTTTACAGATGAATTTAGACGATGAAAAATGACCAGTATATTTTAAGATAAATGCCAAGAACACTGGTAAGTGGGCACAGGTGTAAAATTCAGTCACTTGGACAAGTAATAACCACGAGTGCTGTAAACTGTCACTGTAAGTTTTGTAGCCACACGATAAATTATTTGCACCTCAAGTTCCCATTCAAGGCAATTGCATTGTGACAAATGTTTTACTGCTACCTACATGTAGACATTGCCAAATTATTTCAGACTGCACGTAGTTGCCTTTAATGCCATATTTTTTAATTCACCCATAAATATTCTGTTTACTGTCTCATTATTTTGATCCTCATTAATTAAAATTTTCAATAATATTTTTTGGTGTCTTCGCATTCATCCTTTTTTAAAATGATCTATGCTCAGTTCCCACTGGTGCGTGTAAAACTTCGTTGTTTTGTGTAAGCTATGTCAGGACTATAAATGTATGAAATTTAGATGTAAATGTAAACAAAATTTTTTACACAAAAAAATTATTAAGATGTACCAAATGACAGACAAATGTGGGACACCAGCCTAATATTTTTAGTCACGCCTGAAAGACGTAAGGTGGCATTCTTAAAAAAGGTTAAGTGCATCCAAACTTCTATGAGAAGTTACCAGGATAAATTTTGCCATAGTGTTTACACTGTTTATTAATTTTCTTCGACACTGGTGGTCATTTTAAATGGAATATTGCTTTCAATACTTGAGGTGTTTAAAATCCTATATGAGTTGGTGGCAGGTTCTTGGCGCTATGCAATTTTTTGGTGTTGTGTAAAGATTTCGGATAGCCGACCCATGACGACGCAGATCACACAATATAGGCATCCTCTAGGGCTAGTGTTTACGGTTGCTTGATTTAAATTGAGATATTTAGAAATTTTATAAAATTCCGAAGCATTTGGCATTCACCATTGGAAAACATGTAGGTCTTGAGATATTTCTTGAAGATGATTTAATGCAAGATATCCCGTAAACTTTCACTGATTTTAAGCACTTTTGATATATGGATTTACAGAGATATAATTTCGGACAGACCCATAACCTATGTCAAAATGTTTGGAAATTAACTGTTCTAAATCCTTATAGCAATTACTATTAAGTTGCTGATCCACTTATATATCAGAGGAGGCAACACGGCACTTCATCATTGATGCAGCCATTACTCAAAAAAGAAGGTTCAATGGATACCGAGCCCTGCTCCGCTAATCTAGTACTTTACTGTTTGCAAATGCTTCTCAAACATGGTATAAAATAAGGTTGCCATGAAAACATACAATTTTAGACATGCATAGACCTGCATATTTTGACACCCCCATATCCCCCCTCCCCCCCCTCCTCAAGTAAGACAGCGATCAGTAAATCACTGATAGGAAGTTAAGTTTGTCATTTTTAACCATTCGGTTCAACTGCAATTAAACTGTTGAAGTGACAGTCTTGTTTCCATAGAAAATCTAAATAAATAACAGTAAGAAATATCTGCAGACATCATGAATTCAACACCCTTTTTTTTTAGCCAAAGTTATTATGGAGAGAAGACAAGAACATACATATTTTAAAGAATTATACAACTTTAGGGTCAAGAAAATGGGGTGACGTCAAGAAAATGGTAACGTCAAGAGGCTCACAGATCTTGCACTGACATGGTCATCTTTGAAAGGCTGTGGAATCAAAACTATTTGAACTAGACTTCTGATATTTTGCGAAATCATTCATTGGAAGTCGTCCAATAATTAAAATTGAAAAACAGAAAATTCGATTTTTAGTCGATAAGACCCCTTTTCCCATGGACCGGCCCATATAGGGGAGACCGGGGCTGGTTGTCACAGGGGCAGGTTGTCACACTTTTTATTGCAGTAAACTATGGAGTCACACAGCTTAACCAATCATCGTTTATTGCTTTTATAACCTACTGGAGTCTTTTTGAAAAATCTTGACCCCTGGAACGGAGTCTGGTAGGCACAAGATCTGTTAAAAATTTCCTGCCACAAAAAGTAATTTTTTACCTTCAACTTGCATGCAATGCTAGTCTTTATCAAATAGTTTTTGAAAAAGGTACAGTTAATACACCTACCATATAAACATTTCTTTAAATCATCATTAGAACAAATAGTGAAAATTGTGATAACAACGGCCTTGGTCACCCGTTTTTGGAAATTTCATACATCGGGGCAGGTTGTCACACTTTTTTTGAGCTGGTTGTTACCTACTAGGACCAGGCTTTTAAACCAAAAAACTAACCAAAATATAAATTTGTGCTTTATACATGCTATTGATGACTGAAGATGTATGCAGATATAGCGTTGTGTTTAAATAAATCGATTTCAAATTTATATGTAAAATTATCCAAAAAAATCGTAAAAATCCTACTCCAGATCAGAATGCTTTTTTGCTGATTGGTAAGCCTTCATTTGTAGCACCCTTGTACATAGTAGCATGTCTGCTAAGGTCTTCACTGGGCAAGTAAAGGATTCCTCATATGTCCAAAAAAACTTTTCTTGGTCAAGATCTGCCCTACAGAGTTCCACTTCCTGCATCGGGCTCATAACCAAAAGTGTGACAACCTGCCCCGAGAGTGTGACAACCTGCCCCGAAAATGTGACAACCTGCCCCGAATTCTGAATTTAAAAAAATTTCCAATAGGACATCAAGATTTCGAATGATATAGGTAGGCCTATATATTCACCAGATAGGTTTAAGTCACTCTCCTTTTGCCATTCATACAGAATGGCAGTGCTCCTGCATGCTTTATATAGAAATAGTAGCATGTTTAAGTTTTGCACACTGTGACAACCTGCCCCTGTGACAACCAGCCCCGGTCTCCCCTATATGTTATTGTTGATCCCCTTCGATTTTCCAGGGACTGACAGCCACTTGTCTGTCTCAAACAGAGACAGATCCACAAAAGTATTGTATTGAATTATATTGTATTGTATTGTATATAAACAGATTCTCGTCTTGATCCGGAATTCTCATCTTGTTCCGGACTATTTTTGCGGCATTGATACAAGCGGCATTGATATCAGCGGCATTTATCATACCGTATGACAACAAAATCAAACCAGCGGCATTGATCATACCGTATGACACCAAAATCCATTCCACGGCATTGATCATACCGTATGACACCAAAGTCCATGCCACGGCATTGATCATACCGTATGACACCAAAATCCATGCCACGGCATTGATCATACCGTATGACACCAAAATCCATTCCACGGCATTGATCATACCGTATGACACCAAAATCCATTCCACGGCATTGATCATACCGTATGACACCAAAATCCATGCCACGGCATTGATCATACCGTATGACACCAAAATCCATGCCACGGCATTGATCATACCGTATGACACCAAAATCCATTCCACGGCATTGATCATACCGTATGACACCAAAATCCATGCCGCGGCATTGATCATACCGTATGACACCAAAATCCATGCCGCGGCATTGATCATACCGTATGACACCAAAATCCATGCCGCGGCATTGATCATACCGTATGACACCAAAATCCATGCCGCGGCATTGATCATACCGTATGACAACAAAATCCATGCCATGGCATTGATTTCAATGTCATCCCATATGACTACAAAATCCATGCAGCACTGATCATACTGTATGACATTAAAATCCATGCCATGGCATTGATTTTGGTGTCATACCACATGACAACAAAATCCATGCAGCACCGATCATACTGTACAACACCAGAATCCATGCTGTGCGAAATTGATGGGAAGACATTTCTGACTTTTTGTGTGACAAATGCATGTAATGCTTTATTCTGTGGTACATAACCAAAAACTCAATTTATGACTTTTAAGCAGTCATCAGGCCAAACATTCTGTTACCATGGCAACCGAACAAGTCGGTGAAATATTTTATTTTTCATTTTAGGAATGTATTAGTCCCATAGAGTACCTGTGCAAAATTTTAGAAAAATCTGTATGATCAAACCACCATACTTGAGTCACCTTAAATGAATAGGCGAATTGGTACTCATTATGAATTTCAGTTGTTGGCAAAGCTACCACAATGTCATCTTACCAGGGGAACATTTGTCATAATTATAATTCATAAAAATTCAGATAGCGCTTGCATTGAAAAGAAGGTGTGAAATATTCATATAATAAAACTGAAAGTCTATCTCTTAAATATCATATTTATGTTGAAATTAAATCTGAAGTTCAGATATTTTAATCCTACCAAGAATCTATATACTAGAAAACGAATATAACTAAACATAAATTTACTGAATGTAGCAACTCACTGAATAGGTTCTGTGATAAAACTCAATGGGAGTGTGGTTCAAAGCAATGAACCTCATGAATGTCAGGTCGCGGAAGAATACAACACGAGTCCGAAGGACGAGTGTTTATTTTGCAGCAGACCTGACGTGAGTGAGGTTCATTGCTGTGAACCACACTCCCATTAAGTTTTATTTATATCCCACAATAAAAATAGACCTCCAGTAAAAATAGTTAATAATTTCAAGAGGCACTATTTTGTTTGAATGGCCAAAAAAAGATCCCCAACAACCACACTGACCAATCAGAGCGTCAAAACATTGTGACGTCATCATTTCACTGCCTATTAATGAAATGTATGTGGTTCACAACGATGAACCACATGGTGTGAATCACATGGTTTTTGTCAGAACTTCACTGCCTATTGTGGGATATAGTACAAACCTTTGTGTTATAAAAACTAACAATCATAGGGAGGAGGGTTGGCACAGTATGATCGGTGCTGCATGGATTTTGTTGTCATGTGGTATGACACCAAAATCAATGCCATGGCATGGATTTTAATGTCATACAGTATGATCAGTGCTGCATGGATTTTGTTGTCATATGGGATGACATTGAAATCAATGCCGTGGCATAGATTTTGTTGTCATACGGTATGATATCAAAATCAATGCCGCCGCATGGATTTTGGTGTCATACGGTATGATCAATGCCGCGGCATGGATTTTGGTGTCATACGGTATGATCAATGCCGCGGAATGGATTTTGGTGTCATACGGTATTATCAATGCCGCGGCATGGATTTTGGTGTCATACGGTATGATCAATGCCGCGGCATGGATTTTGGTGTCATACGGTATGATCAATGCCGCGGAATGGATTTTGGTGTCATACGGTATTATCAATGCCGCGGCATGGATTTTGGTGTCATACGGTATGATCAATGCCGCGGCATGGATTTTGGTGTCATATGGTATGATCAATGCCGCGGCATGGATTTTGGTGTCATACGGTATGATCAATGCCGCGGCATGGATGTTGGTGTCATACGGTATGATCAATGCCGCGGCATGGATTTTAGTGTCATACGGTATGATCAATGCCGCGGCATGGATTTTGGTGTCATACGGTATGATCAATGCCGTGGAATGAATTTTGGTGTCATACGGTATGATCAATGCCGCGGAATGGATTTTGGTGTCATACGGTGTGATCAATGCCGTGGAATGGATTTTTGTGCCATACGGTATGATCAATAGATTTTGGTGTCATACGGTATGATCAATGCCGTGGCATGGATTTTGGTGTCATACGGTATGATCAATGCCGTGGAATGGATTTTGGTGTCATACGGTATGATCAATGCCGTGGCATGGACTTTGGTGTCATACGGTATGATCAATGCCGTGGCATGGATTTTGGTGTCATACGGTATGATCAATGCCGTGGAATGGATTTTGGTGTCATACGGTATGATCAATGCCGTGGAATGGATTTTGGTGTCATACGGTATGATCAATGCCGTGGCATGGATTTTGGTGTCATACGGTATGATCAATGCCGTGGCATGGACTTTGGTGTCATACGGTATGATCAATGCCGTGGAATGGATTTTGGTGTCATACGGTATGATCAATGCCGCTGGTTGGATTTTGTTGTCATACGGTATGATAAATGCCGCTGGTATCAATGCCGCTTGTATCAATGCGGCAAAAATAGTCCGGAACAAGATGAGAATTCCAAATCAATACGAGAATCTGTTTATACTATCAGTCATGCACCGCAATGCAGGCACTAAATTCATAGCGAGCCTTCCACAATGATTCAGCTCAGCTGCCTTAGTACGGTGGCCTTGGGCAGAGATAAGGGAAATGCTGCCCAAGGTTCCTATAACAAAGCATTCTCCAGTGGTGGTGACTGCCATATGATGATGAGTGATGAGAAGACTGTGAGTCTGGCACATACCATATTAATACAGGGATGCCCAGGGTCTTTCAGTTGCCCCTGCACAGAACACTGGATACAACCCACCTCAATTTTATGTCCCATGGGCTCGGACCAAATTGAGTTCAAGGAGTGGGAGTCGAACCCACAGCCAGACTGGTATCACAAACACCTTTAACCATTAGGCCACAGGGAACTCTTAACCCAGAAAATATGACATCATGGCTGCAGTGACATCACATATAATGTGCATGGTGAACCAATTTGTTAAATTTAGAGGGCATTTCAGTCAACACTTCATGTTCTTCATAAGCTTTTACACTACAGCTTTTGTAGATAGCAACAAAGCTTTCCTAATGCAAAAAAGGTAATTCAATAAGCATATAATGACTGGACTATTCGCGCACTAGTGGCTGTATGTATAATGTGCCTGTGTGAAGTATAGCTTGCTTTTCTTTTCTTTTCTTATTCTTTTCTGAAGAAATTCAAAGTCACAGAACAGTGAATTTGCAGGTCATGTAATGCTTTTTGACGTCCTCTTCTGAGTCCACTTTCATATTATATTTCTGACTCGCGTCATGTCAGTTACGGGATCTGATTTTCCAAAATAAGGTCAGTTACAAGTATTTTCTCAACTTTGATTCCACTGTCTCTGTAAATTTAGCAACTTTTGTACTTGTTTAAGGAAACTGAAGCTGTTCAAGAACCAAGGGCGATATATTAAAATGTCTTATTGCCAAACTTTAGTCATCCATTTGGGATGAAATCACTGGGGCTTCAGTTTTAATCAATTAGTCCTTTCTCGCAAATAATTTATTCCCCTTGATTTCAAGTAATCTTTGCTGTCGGGGGGGGGGGGGAATATTTAACAAATAAAGAGGCCTAAACGGAGTTAGGATGTATTTTGAATTACTTGAACGAAACCTGACTTATCCGATTCAACCACAGTCAACCATTTTCAACTAGATTAAATTTTGTTCCTTACTTGTTATAGTTATTAGATCACCAAATTCCAAATGAAATTCAACTTGCAGTGAAACACTATGAATTGATAGATTTATTTATAGTACATACTATGCACTTCCAATCAACAGAATTGTGTATTTTCCATAACTAAGTGAGTTTAATTGAATGTAAAGCCTTGAATTTCTTCAGGAGAGGCCTGTAGGGGACACCGGGGCATGTTGGACCTTGGGGCACATTGGACCATCAACAATATTTTTTTATAAAACATGTGCAGTTATCAAAATCTCCAATGAAGAGACCTTCAGTGGTATGCCTTTTGGCCAAAATATTCCATAAGCATTGATGGAAAAGTGTGAGTTCTATATCAGGTTTCCTGATTTCCGGTATAAAAAGTTACTTTTTTTCCAAATCTCGATGGCTAGGTTACCCTTCTTAAAATATGGGGGATCCAGTCGGAAAAGTCTCATAAATTGAAACTAGCATTACTCAAGTAAAAGTTTGATATAAGTATCCCGAGTTTAGCTGCATAATTTTTAATGTTAATAGAGCACCATTCCTGTACAATATGAGGGTAAATTCAGCTCATTTGGCCAATTTGGAACCTATTCTAGCTTAAACAAGAATTATCAAAATTATCTAGGTAAATATCCCAACATAATCATTCTCAATGACACACAAGTGTGTGTTGCGATCTGTGAGAATAAAATGTGGTTCTCGCTATTTTTGTTCTAGTTTCCTGGACTTTTATTCCATGGTCCAACGTGCCCCACATGGCGGTCTAATGTGCCCCCGGGTCCGAGGCATGTTGGACCATAAAAAAAAAAAATTTTTCAAACTTATTTTTCTCCACAAATATAGAAGGTAGATCAACATGGTTTGGCACAAGGGTATTGTAGATGCTCTGAAGTCAGTCAGTAAAGAAATTTTTCAAATATTTAGAGAAGTTTTTAAGTGAGAACCAAACTACAAAAAAGCGAACCAATGTGCCCCGGTCTCCCCTATTGCTTGATTTGTAGACTGAACAAGACTTTTTCACAGCATGAAAAACTGTTTACATTTTGAGAGAGTTTACCTTCATATATTGAGCTTGGAGTGACAGTTAAGTAAATTCGGTTGTTAGAATAGGACATATATGTTTACTATGAATCAGATCTTTCTTTTGGACATCACTTTATTTTAGCGACATACTAGCTTTAACTTCACAACGAAATGTCCTGAGAATACTGTAAAAAGCAATGTCGAATTTGAGCACTTTTGGGTGCCAACTTTATACTGATGAAAATATAGCTAAATGAACATTGTCAGATATGCACACTCAGGAAATTTCCTGGAAAGGTAAGCATCAGGGTACCCATAATATTTTGCGCTTTTAATAGTTTGTTTGGTGTGAATAACAAATAAATGAATAACAAATAAACAAGACACTGAATATATCTGTATCTGAACAGTCCATCATGGCTGTCCTACTGTGAATTTAACTGGGTTTTTTTACAGTAAAATGTCTAGAATAACCATTAGTATTTTGTGGTCATCAGTCCATAACCGCAACACATGACTGGTCCCATAAAAATGAAATTCCAGGCTAGTTTCATGTGAAAGTACAATTAGCTTGACATGGGGTATTTCCAAGGCCTGGTTGGTGAAGGTTGCTTGCAAAGGGCGAAAATCAGGTCACTTTGAGGTTGTTTATCTGTTGGATCTAATTTAGCTGCAGGCTACAAACTACTGTTTTGAAGTGTTTTTTTTTTTTACCTTTCTTTCCAAGACTTTCATGTACATTCGTATATATATCAACCATCTGTAGAATGTCTTTCAGCATTAACTAATCCTACTTTTTACATGCAAAGATATTATCCTTCTACAATACTTAGTCTTGAATCCGTATGTGATTAAGCACCAATTTTTGTGTACATTTTTGTGTCGCACTGGTTGTTTTGCTAATTTATGGCAACACAGACAAAATAATTAAGGCATTTGTGTTTCATAATGCCCTTCTGGACCTACAAATGATTGCACGAGAATAAGTTATATAAAAAAAACATTGCTTGAATTATAAGGCATTCCTTGATTTTGTTTGTCAAAATCAGAACTGTCATGCTTATCAGGCTTCCACATATTCCCCTGTCCCTTCAATTACATATTGCTGTAAACCTAAAACCATCAATATTTTTTTTAAGTAGGGGAGACCGGGGCTGGTTGTCACAGGGGCAGGTTGTCACACTTTTTATTGCATTGAACTATGGAGTTACACAACTCAACCAATCATTGTATACTGCTTTTATAACCCACTGGAGTATTTTTGAAAAATATTGACCCCTGGAAGGGAGTTTGGTAGGCACACTGTCTATTAAAATTTTCCGGACATAAAAAGTAAATTTTTACCCGCAACTTGCATGTCATCCTACTCATTAACAAATAGTTGTTGAAAAAGGTAAAGTTTATACACATACCATGTAAACAAATCTTTAAATAATGATAGGAAGAAATAGTGAAAAATATGATAAGAACAGCCTTGGTCGCCCGTTTTTTGCATTTTCATCAGGCGGGGCAGGTTGTCACAAAAAGACGGGGCAGGTTGTCACACTTTTTGGAGCTGGTTGTTACCCATTAGGACCAGTCTTTTAAACCAAAAAAACTATCACAAATATAAATTGGTAATTTATACATGCTATTTATGACTAAAGATGTATGCAGATATGGCATAGTGTCAAAGTAAATCGATTTCAAATTTATGAAGAAATTTTCATAAAAAAATTGTGATTTTCCTCCTCCTGATCAGAATGCTTTTCGGCTGCTTGGTAAGCTTTCATTTGTAGCACCCTTGTACAGAGTAGCGAGTTTGTTGAGGTCTGCACTTGACAAGCAGAGGATTCCTCATATGTCCAAAATAACTTATTTTAGTCAAAATCTGCCTTACGGAGTCCCACTTCCTGCATCTGAGCTCTTAACCAAAAGTGTGACAACCTGCCCCGAGAGTGTGACAACCTGCCCCGAAAGTGTGACAACCTGCCCCGAGTGCTGAATAAAAAAGAATGTCCTATAAGATGTCAAGATTTCAAATGATATAGATATATATTGATCAGATAGGTTTAAGTCACTCCCTTTTAATATTCATATAGATTGGCAGTGCTCCTGCATGCCTTAAATAGAAATAGTAGCATATTTAAGTTCTACACAGTGTGACAACCTGCCCCTGTGACAACCAGCCCCGGTCTCCCCTATTACTACTTAGCACAGTACAGATAGCATAGGAATGTGGGGACTTTAATAAAACAATAAGAAATCAAAAAGTATTTTGAAGAAAAATGTCAAGGGAGCACCAAGAACAAAGATTTTTGGAAAGCTATCAAGCCTATCTTCTCAAAAACCAAATCTAAGTCGGATAATATCCCTCCCAGGGTAAATGGTGAAATTATTATTGATTGCAATAAAATCTGTGAGATGTTTAATTCATTCTTTAGTGAAGTAGGTTCTCACATATGTCAACCTGAAAATAACTATATAAATCAATAGAAGAAACAATAGCAGGATATGCAAATCACACAAGTGTGATTATAATAAAGAACAAATTAAAATGAAATAGGTCTTTGTGAGGTAACTGAGCGTGACATACGAAAAGTGAATTCACAATTATCTGCAAAGAAATTGGCTGGTTTTCCTAAAATTCCACAAAAAATTCACAAAAATGACAAGTGGGTCGTTTGTAAAGCATCTTACTAAATTAGCTAATAAATGCATTCAGCAGAATGTATTTCCTGAAGGAATGAAATTTGCTAATATTACTCCTCTGTACCAGAAAAAAGACAAATTAAACAAGGATAACTACAGGTCAGTCATTGTTAAAAGACATAAATTGCAATTAATGCATTGGACCATATCTATGGTATATTTTTAGCATCTATGGCAGTCAACATAATTTTCAGGGCCATACACGCTTTTTGCAAATCTGCTTTTTTCCCAGAATGGCCTTCACAAGAAGCACTGGTATTATGATATTGAAAAAAAAATAAATGTACATAAAAAGTAACAAGTAACTCTAGCAGATGCAAAAAAAAAATTCCTGGTATCTATATTGGTTAGAGAGATACAGGATGCAGAATGTTTTTCTCATTTGGCAGCAAAAGTATTACAGTTTTAGGTAATCCCCTTCCCAAGCCCATCCTGTGGAGTATACCAACATTGCACAAGAGTTGTTGTGATCTTATTTTTATAAATTAATGTACATAAAAAGTAACAAGTAACTCTAGCAGATGCAAAAAATAAATTCCTGGTATCTATATTGGTTAGAGAGATACAGGATGCTGAATGTTTTTCTCATTTGGCAGCAAAAGTATTACAGTTTTAGGTAATCCCCTTCCCAAGCCCCATCCTGTGGAGTAGCCCAACATTGCACAAGAGTTGTTGTGATCTTATTTGCCAGTTGGGCCATCACATAATTGTAAGGCCATGATGATGTTGTCTGCAAGGAATGCCATTAGCCAGTTGGACATATGGCATCACAGCATTCAATGCTAAGCAATTTAGTCTTGAGCTATGAAATCATAGGTCCACCATGAATGGAAAAACAATTTCTTAAAACCAGGTGTGAGAGCTATGACATGATAAATTTAAAAAGTTACTCTGAGCAAATTAGCTGGCTGAAATATTGTGTAGATAAATACGGTTTTGTTCAGAGTAACTTTTGGGTCATTCCATGTCAAATCATCCAGGGCTCAACAGGTGACCCCTTCAGAAAAAATTCACAGTTGTTCACTTACCAGATATATGCAAATTTGCAAAATTGTAGGTCTGTGACTCAAAAACTCACCAAGATAGGAGCCCTTGAAATTTAAGGCTATTTTTAATTTTTTTCGAAATTGTGGTTTCAGCCAAGTTCAGAGGTGTATAACTCCCCAAATAACAATACCACTTATTTTATATCGTTACACTGGAACAACTTTCACCAAAATATTTCATATTTGGCTTAAAATCTCATGTTTCTGGCTTAGGTGTGTTTTTACAGGGGCTCAAAAATGGACAAAAGTGCAAAATGGCCGAAAAGGTGCCGTTACTTATTTGTCAATTTAGAGAAAATGGTTAGTGACTCAAACATGTAAATTTTTTTCTAGCTTTAATAGGACAAAACGAGTTCTTCCAATTTATCAGATGAGTTTTACCTCTCAAATTGTTGCTGTGAGTTAATTTTGAAAAATAAAAATTTTGTAATATTTAAAAAAAAAAGCCTGTTATTCAAACCTCAAAATGACCTGGTTGACAGTTACCAAAATTTTACAACATTGATTTATGCATTGTCTGAAATAAAACCTGTTCCTGATAAAATTAATCTGATGATAGGTGGTTTTATGGTACAAAACAATTGTGTAATGGGTAAATTGTAGGACATGAAATATGTACACCCTCGAATGTCATGCATAACTTGGCCTAACGGCCTCGTTGTACATTGACATTCTCAGGAGTACATATCTTCATGCCCCACATTCACCCATTAGACAACTGTCATATATCAACTGTTTTTTACATTAGCATATCAATGACCCTTCAAGTTGAATGATAATGCAGTTTTTTGACTCAAATTTTAATATTTTAGTTAATTTCAAGTGACTTCAGGTTACAGTGAGCTGAGGATTGAAGGAATGGAAGGGTGATGATAGAAAATGAAGGACTTGGAGGCATAGGCGTACGGCGCGCGTGATTTTTGGGGGGACGAGCGACATTTGCCCGAATTTCAGAATCATGTTTTAGTACCATTTGAAATGAAATTGGCTAGAAATCATTAATTTTCAATAGTGTTTATTAAATCATCTGCCCAAATTTTTCAGCCTTTTTGCTCGAATATTACTGTTCCCCAAACTTTTGCGGGGGGGCGACTGCCCCCCTGCCCCCCCCTCCAATACGCCTATGCTTGGAAGGGTTATCATCCTCCTGAGGCATCTGATTTTGAAAAGTGTTCTTGTTGGAGTGTATACAGGGCCGGATTAAGGTAGTGTGAGGCCCTAGGCTTAACCTCAATGTGAGGCCCCTTGCTGGATCTGACCTGAGACCACCAATGATAACAACATTTTCCCTCTGATCCCACTTTCTGTTCGTCGGCTTAAAATTTATGTTTAAAAATTGTCATTTAAAAGCCATGAAATGGATCACTTGATCGTAAAGTTTTCTGTACAAAATTGCCTTCACTAGTAACGAACACAGGGCCGGATTAAGGTAGTGTGAGGCCCTAGGCTTAACCTCAATGTGAGGCCCCTTGCTGGATCTGACCTGAGACCACCAATCACCACAACATTTTCCCTCTGATCCCACTTTCTGTTCGTCGGCTTAAAATGTATCTTTAAAAATTGTCATTTAAAAGCCATGAAATTGATCACTTGATCGTAAAGTTTTCTGTACAAAATTGCCTTCACTAGTAACAAACAAGAAAGAAATCATAATATTTTACATTGTTCTACTTGATTTGATATACATTTCCCTGGTACAATTTCATGAGACTATACAGCTCCTCTATAACCAACTTTACAATTTGTCATAGCAAAATTTGGCCAAAATATTGTACTTTTCCATAAGGAAAATATCTGCATTAAACATCAAAATATTTCCAATAATCATGAAAATACCTGCAACAATTGTGAAAAATGTGTCAAAAATGCATTAAGTCGAAGGAAATATGGGAAATTTTACATTTATTACGAGGGCCGTTCAGAAAGTTTGAGGCTTTTTTTCATATGGATACTTATTTTCAATCTAGAACTATGCATTTTTCACAGGATAAAATTCAGCATATTTGGAATGGATTTCCAAAATTTCGGACAATTTGGACATTTTTAAGTCATTCAGTGGTTGCCATGGAAACTGAAAGTTCAGCTTCTTGGGGCAGGTAACACTGAAACCAAGAATGCCAAGAAATTGTGACTGTGAGAGACTTCTCTCTATCTAGTCAGGGAGTCACAGAGGGGGGGTGTGACATAGGGTATGATTACAGTTTTTTTGCATAGAATGATGCATGGGGTGCCCCAGATTAAGAATCAGGCGGGTGCCGCTCCGGCACCCTTGGGCATTCCATTCTGGCGGCCATTTTCCAAAATGGCCGCCAAAACCCTATTTTTGGCAATATCTCCTGATATAATTGTCATAGGACCATCATTTTTGGGTCTAAACCTAGGTTTTCATGGATAGGAAATTCAATGAAAGTGGTTTTGATGATGTTCATGCACTATTTTTGCCCTTTTACCCATTAAAATGCAAGATGGCCACCATAAATATCAAATTTGTGATTTCAAAACAACTGGTTATCTTATTCACACATTTTGTGTGTCTACACCCATGGTTTTGGGGTAAAGGAATGTATTTACCTGTTTTCAGTGACATATTGACCTATTTTCATTGTTTAATAAGATCTTTGGTGAGACACAGGAAAACAAATTGTCTTTGTTAGGTTATTTTCTGTAAGAAATAAATTTAGGAAGAGGGCGCTATGTACAGAGCTATTGATGTGCCATCTGGTGTGTTGTGGCAGTGATGACATCATTCCTTCCAAGTAAACAACAATGGCCTCCATTGCCTGAGTTCAACACAAAAGCTTTTCCCACAGTTTGGTAAGTTTTTCATGATTTGAAAACAACATAAAATTCATTATTTCCGTGTGCCAAAGCTAGTGGTGACACTACTAAGTAATAATGAATTGGCAGCTGTCATTTGATGTTTTTCGGGCAATCAAGCAGCAGGCTAAGATTCAATGCTGAATTTGCCATGTAAATGCCCTGTGTGCCATACTTAGGAGTTTATTAGACTAATATTCGTTTCTTTCCTCTTACAGGTAAAAATGAATGAAACACATGATTTCCTGCCAGACATTACAAGCCATTACAAGCAGTAGCAATGGCAGAGGTAGGCCTACAGGAGTGCATCTTTAATTGCTCAAGGACGGAAAAGTTGATAACAGGTGGCCAAGAAAGAACCAACAGCATTGTTGAAGCCAGTATAGCAAGGAATGACACTGTGCATGTAACCATAAGAAAGAAGCTAAATGATGATCCAACATTTGAAGTAAAATTTCATAAAGTGTGCGTCTCATCATATACATCAAAAGAACATATTCAGCAGGAACTAAAACGAAGTGGATCAAGCAGGCCAGATCAGGAGCAAGCAAAGAAAAGAAGATCAGACTTCAAAAATTTCCTGTTTACTTCTCATTGCTTAATATGTGGAGATGAATGCTTACCAAGAGACCCGAGGCATCCAGATCGATGGAGAAAGGTTATGCAGTGTCAGACCAAGAAAATGAAAGATGAACTTCTGGAAGTATGCCAAGAAAGACATGATTTGCAAGCTGAGGAAGTCTCAATCAGAATTCATGGCAGTTTATCAGACTTGCATGCCGCAGATGCGCAGTACCATGAAGACTGCTTTAAGAAATTTACGTCAAAGCGTAATATTACTGCTGCTCTCCGATCATCTTTGACTGGGAATGAAAGAAGCCCAGCTGATCTGGCATTTGATCTTCTTGTCCAGAAACTGAGAAGTGATCCATCTCAAATATGGAATTCCATTGAGATACACGAGTTTTATCAAGAATGCTTGAATTCCTGGTCATCAACCTCTGGCTCAGCTGAGTCTGCATGTTCAACATCTGTTGACAAATCTGCCATTGACAGAAAAGAAAGGGCAAGACTGTTACAAAGAATAGAAGAACATTTTGGAGAAGAACTCATATTGCTTCAAGTTAAGGGATGTGCCAGTATGATCTGTTTTCAGAAGTATTTGCCAAAGACTTTAAAATTAGTAGAAGCAAACGAGAGCAGCAACCTTGTCGCACAATTGGTTAAGCAGGTTTCTCATGAAATTGAACTGAAATCGCACAAAAAAATGGAATCTTACAAAATGAATGAATTCTCCAAGGAGGATTCCATTATTCAGACCAGTGAAACACTTCTCAATTTTGTTTCAAGTCTGATTTCTGGGGGAGAAGTAACTAGGAAGTCTCTTTCAATCACACAAGTTATGCAGGCACTTGTGTCAAATAACTTTAATCAGACAACCCTAGGACTTGCTCTTAAGATTCACAATGTTTCTGGATCCAGAGAAATAATTGACATTCTTAATGATCATGGCTTCTGCTCAACATACGATGAAGTGAAACGATTCAGAAAATCCGCTGCTTTGTTCACATGTGATGAAAAATTCCATATGCAAGGACTACCAGATGCTAAAGGATTGATCAGCACCTGGTGTGATAATTTTGACTTGAATGTGTACACACCCAATGGTATGAGAGAAACACACTCCATGGCAGTGGAATTCATTCAGCATGGCGGTGGTATGTCATCTGATTGCTCTTATTGATGTTCTGTTATATTTCAATTCAATACTTTTTGTTCCATATATTCTGTCATTTTATGTTCCAGATCATTCATTTTTGGGAGATATTTTTGTATTTTGCAGTTCCGGTTCCAAACGTCGGTGTTTAATTTGGAGATAGTTTGTATTACCGCCTTATTTGTATGAAATTTTGGTAAAACACTAAACCTCAGGCAAGTATCGAACATTACCAAGAATGGTATCTCTTTTGCAGATGATTCAAGTAATGAGCTGCCTGAAATTCCAAGGATATCGCGAAAAGCAATGCAGAACATGCAACTAGCTGATAGGACATCTGTCAAACACCATCATTTCAATGGAAACAAGAAGGCTATCCCCCAAAACTGACCCTGAATCATGGTCTCCCTTATGACCTGATATGTAAAACTATCTCCAGTGCCCAGATAGCCCTAGAAAAAGATGCCTCATGGCTTGTCTCAGTTTTGCAACCAACAGAAAGTCAAACACCAGAATGGGCAGGGGCTATGGCTGCATTATCACGTGATGAAGGGTCAGCATATGGGCCAGCCAGTAAATATGTCTTTGGGCCCTTGATTGATCTTCCGCCTTCCCATCCAGACACAATCCTTACAACCCTTCTATTTCTGGAGGAATCATTGAAAGATCCACCATTCATCCATTTGTCAGCTGATATGCAACTTTACAAAGTTATTCAACAAATCAAATGGTCTGATCCTGCCCGATGGCAACACATCATAGTTCGTCCTGGTGGTATGCATACCTTAATGTCCTTCATAGGATGCATCGGCACACTTATGAATGGTAGCGGCCTGGAGGAAATTCTAAGTGCTGCTTACAAGGGAGTACCTGCCATGTTAAATGGCAAGGCTTGGCCTAAGGCCATGAGAGGCCTGCGTATGGTTCTCACTGCGCTTCTAGAGCCAATTGTTCTTGGAGGAAAGGTCACTGTGGAGGACATTCAGGAAGATCTACATGTTGCCCGTCTCTCTCGTACTGGACGTCTGTGGGTAGACTGTCTTATTACCCCGGTGATCATAATGCACCTCTTTGTTCGGGCTGAAAGAGAAGCCAACTGGCTCCTTCACATGTACTCCATGAAGCAGATGGTTCCCTACTTTTTTGCCGCCCGGCACTGGCATTATACGCCAGATATATCTCATGGCATCTCTTAGAGATGCAGTCAGTTCTGCCAGATGACTTCACAGAAGCTCTTTTACGAGGAGAACATGTTTGCCGCCACAGGGCTGGATCTTGGCTCTCTCTGTTCGCAGACCAGTTTGGTGAGCAGACTTATATTCGCTACGGGAAGTCCAAGGGAGGTCTAGTAGGAAAAACCCTGGCATCTGAACAAGTCGCAGAATGGGTGCTATCGCATCATCTGTGCAACATGCTTTCTATGAAGGTAGATCAAATGTTCGATGAACAAGAGGATGAATCCAACCAGAGCTCGGGAAGGCACAAAGAGGAGGGCAAAGAAAGAAAGAAACTTGACAAAGATGACCGGAACAAAATTTCAAATGAAATGAAACAACATACGAATCCCCTTTTGATGCAGGCCCAAGAACCATTGCACAACATTGTAAATGGTAGAGTGGCTAATGACGAGGTGAATGTAGATGAAGCACTTGCCACTGGCGAAAGAATGGCCGCAAATTTCATGTCCAAATTACCTGAGGCATTCCATGAACCACTCAAGAAAGAAATCAAAACTATGGAATCACTAAAGAAAAAAACGAAAGTTGGAGGTTCAAATGTGTACGATGCTGAAAAGCTTTATGCACGCCTTCTGGTGACTTCAAAAAACAGGGACATTACACTGTCAGTATTGTTCCAATATGAATTGTCATCAGTTCCATCTTCTCTCTTTGACGAGTATGGTGACCTTAGAAAAGGTTGTAAAGCCACTCTGGTGCACAGGCTTGCCGTATCTTGTGAAGGGACAGAAATTCCGGTGGATGCGACTCTGATAGATGGATCGGAAGCATTGTACCACATCAACTGGCCCAAACATACCTCGGTATTGAATTTTGCCAAAGGGTTTGTTGGCTCGCTTGTCCGACCACATGACACTTTTGTAATCTTTGACTTTTACAGGGAAAATTCTGTAAAGGCTCATGAAAGACAAAGGAGAGCAAAAGGCATTATCCCCCATGTGTATGAGCTGAAGGCCGACACTATTCTCCCAGTCAGAGATGCGGTGATGAAATGTGATCAAAATAAGAAGTCCCTAATAAAATTCATTTGCGAGTTGGACCATGAGAACGAGCTACTCAGTCTTATTGGAGAGGGGGATCCAAATACCCATGAGGAGGCGGATGTCAACATTGTAAATTATTTTCTGAAGATGCACAGAAGCAAACGGCATATTCAGGTTTTGGCAGGTGACACTGACATCTTTGTTTTGTTGCTGTTTTTCTGTTGGGTGTACCAGCCATCAGCTGAGGTCACCATGAGAAAGTACGATGGAAAAACAATTGATATCAAGGCTACAGCAGCAAGCTTGGGGGACAAATGTTTGGACTTACTTGCAGCGCATGCACTCTCAGGCTGCGACAGCGTCTCTTATCCTTTTGGTAAGGGCAAAATTTCTGCAATCAATTTGTTACTTAAATCAAAGGTGTCACTATCAGCATTTGTTGATCCCCAGGCTTCGGAAGAGAAATGGATAGAGGAAGGCATGCAGTTTCTGGCAAACCTGTATGGAGGGACTGAGTCAAGTCTCAGCAATCTGCGTCACTCAAACTTCATCAGGAAGAAAGAACCGCCAAAAATAAAGACTCTGCCACCAACCGATTCAGCTGCAAAGCAGCACATCAAGCGAGCACGATATCAAACATTGGTCTGGCGTGCTGCAGATCAGATGACAGCACCTGATCTTGATGTGTTTCAATATGGATGGAACTCTGAGAATGATGTCATGGTTCCAACCATGGGTACATCAGCCATTGCTCCAGCGTCTCTGCTAGAGATTGTGGCATGCAACTGCAAGTCAGAAATTCCGTGCTCCAGCTTGAGATGCAGTTGCCATGCAAGTGGCCTTTCATGTACTACATATTGCAAGTGCGGTGCAGCCGATGTGTGTTCAAACACATACACAAATTCCATGACGTTGAATGATGCAGAAAACACAGAATTAGATGATTCTGATGATGACAATGCTGTTGAGAGTTAGAATTAATCCTTTTAAAATGTATCTTGTGAGGACAGATAACACTAGTTACAGGTCATCAATGACTTTGGTGTAATTTGATAAGGGTATTCTATGACACAACATTACTGGATTGTAAAACTGCTACAGTTAAATTTGTAATAAACAATTTTGCTTTTGAAAGTGCCTATTTGTTATGTCCAGTTTACAAGTTAATATATCCCGTGAACATTGTAGGTATCAAAACGTATTTTTATTGCATGGTGCAAACCATAAACCTTAAGTGTTGTTATCATATTATCTCATGGTCATTTGGGGGTAAGGGCTTTGTTTTATGTCATATAGACCAACATTAAAACTTTCTATGACCCAAAAAACATGAGTGTAGACAAAAATATTATTTGAATAGGATTACCCATTGCTAAGAAACGGCAATTTTGAGGTTTCATGGCAGCCATCTTGCATTTAATGGTGTTAAAGGACAAAATATTGCATGGATATTATCAAAACCACTTTCATTGAATTCCTCATCCCTGAAAACCTAGGTTTAGACCTAAACATCATGGTCCTATGACAATTATATCAGGAGATATGACCGAAAATAGAGTTTCGGCGGCCATTTTGGAAAATGGCCGCCAGAATGGAATGCCCAAGGGTGCCGGAGCGGCACCCGCCTGATTCTTAATTTGGGGCACCCCATGCATCATTCTATGCAAAAAAACTGTAATCATACCCTATGTCACACCTTATGTACAGGATCAATAGGGCTGACTCCCTGACTAATCACTTGTATTAGTGAGATTAACAATATTTGACACAAGAAATGGGGGATTAGCTTCTAAATATGCTTTCAAGCACACCAAATGTATGTATTCTTACAATGAACCCATGCAGGAAAGCACTCCTGCATGCCAGATTTGGCGAGGGAAATTCAGGAGGCAAAGGTGTGTTTCCCTGACTACATAGGGACTTGTGAAAGCATGGATTCACTAGTATGAACAAGAGACCAAAATGGACAGCATTATCCATCCTAGCTATTCCTGTGACATGCTGCTTTACATAAGTCCTGGTTTTCCCTTACTTTAGTCTATGGGGGCTATAGTTTCTGGCACTGGAGGAGAAAAGGCTTTGGATGACCGAAGTTCTTCCACAGAACTTTGTTTGGAGGACTTCAAGGAACATTTACTTCAATGGGTCAGGTGTATGAATCAATGCTTTTGGTAAGCTTGGGAGTTTTTTTTAAGGCTAATATTATATTTATTGTGTCAAATATTGTCAATCTCACTAATGCAAGTGATAGAGAGATGTCTCTCACAGCCAAAATTCATTGGCTTTAGTGGTTTCAGTATTATCTGCGCCAAGAAGCTGAACTTTCAGTTTCTGTGGCAACCAGTGAATGACTTAAAAATGTCCAATTTGTTCAAAATTTTGGAAAACCATTCCAAATATGCTGTGAAAAATTCATAGTTCTAGATTGAAAATAAGTGTCCATATAAAAAAAAGCCTCGAACTTTCTGAACGCCCCTCGTAAAAAAAAAGAGCTAATTTTCATCCAATTATTGCACCAATATTTGTGAGACAGTCATAAAGATATCAGCGATAGTCCCGTAAATGTTTACAATAATTAAGAATTTATTTTCAGTAATTGTAAATTCTCATTATGGCATAAATTTCAGCATAATCACAATAATTTGCATATGATAATTGCAGAAATTTCTCAGGTTTACGAAAAATTTCTAAGACAATTACAAAATATTAACGATTATTATCATTGCTGAAATTTCTTCGGTTATTTCCATATTTCAGTAACAATGGTAATAAATTTGGGAAAGCTGGAAATTTCTGAGATTATCTTACAAATTTGTTATGTCTTTTCTTCCAAATTTCTGTTAGTGTATATGTACAATTGAGTCCAGAGGAGCTACATATAATATTCTCTTTAAAGTTTAAACGGGTGTTTCTAGGCTACACAATGCGTAATTATAAATTTGGGGCCCCTTAATATGCATTTGAGCTCAACCTGTCCTCTTGATTTTTCTCAATTTATTTTTTACTTGAAATTCTCAGATTTAGGTAAATTTTATTTTAATTTTTTTCAATAAATGTGAGGCCCCCCTGAGGTGTGAGGCCCTAGGCTATAGCCTACTCAGCCTACTGGGTAATCCAGGCCTGAGTGTATATTGATAGTTTGGCAGATGTACAGCTGGATTCATTTATAGATCATGGATGGCAGGCTAGTGGAGCTATCATGCACTCTCTGAGTGTTTGCTCTTGTCATTGATGTATTGCAATTATTGTATTGCAGAAAAACACTTTGATCTGTCATCGAGATGGAACCCACAGGAATAGCAGAGGAGCATCCAGGCGTAACTAGGAGAGTAATATTCATTCTTTGTTTATTTTGGGAAACTTCTCATATGCGTAAGGTTAACCATTTAGATTCAATTGACATTTTGAATGATTTTGAAATGTTATACATAAAGGTACAGAAGAATACAGGAAGAGATCCAAAAATTGGAATGGTCCGACACAAAAAAGGCTACACACTTGAAGAAGGCTTCTGAAATCTTGCAGGAAGGAGAAATTACGTACCCCACAGAAAGACCTTCCATCTTTGAGAAGCTTGTTGGTAAAACGAAAGACTTGTATCAGGAAGAGTCTTTTGCAAGTTTGATCAAGGTAGGTTTTATTTCTTAAGAAAGCTGCTTGACCTTGGCCTCAATTTTTCTAGTAAACTAGGGTATATTTGGCATTTGTACTAGAACTAAGCAATATACAGATGTGAAATTGGCACCACCGTGTGCAGAATGATTTATAAATCGTTGTATCAACTGTCTATTCATTTGGATGTAGTGAAACCAATAATTTGTGGGCTATTAGCTGAAATAAACATTTTTGCCTTCTATGTTTAAAAAATTCAGAACTGAACTACTTTTACAAAGAAAACAATTATCACACCAAGCAAAAAGGGACAAACCATTCAAATCATGGTCCAAATTTCTCCAAGGAGGTATTAAGACTATGCAACTATTTGACCTAATTATTTTTTTTAGCAATTTTTTCGATGTATCATCCTTATTTCATGAGTCATCAACCTTTTAAAAATTTGGAATATCTGTTGTTTATTCAGTATTTTGTTATGTCAAATAAAATAATATTTTCTGTCTGTCTTTAGATGTTGTGCAATACACACCATGGCGCTAAGAATATGGTTTAATCAGTCTCCCAGTCCTTAAAAATGCTGTGGTGTGAAGTATACCTTAACTATATGGAACAGTATTTCAGAAAATTGACTTTTCTTTTCAGGAATTATTTTCAAGTTATCAAAGAAGCACTCCTCCAAACAAGGAAGACATTTTTGATATCATATGGCAGCAGTTTGATTTGATCAGAATACAGAAGGCAGATGATGAAAAAATTATTGCCAAAATCAAGGTATTACATATAATTCTTCAGCAATATTGTCCTTGTATCCAAATGATGCAAGTCATTCCATGTCAAGTCAGACAAATTTTAAGTAGATTCCAACTCAACCTTTTCAGATCTTCCTGAAACTACAGTCAATTAGTGTCCTGGTATCAAAATGATGCACATAGAAAACTGCCCAGTAGCCAAAAAAATGTTTTTCTTTAGCTAGCATTGTGCGCCACCTTCAAAAACACCATTTTGGGTAGCAGAACAGCGTTCTGAGGAATTTATATACCGGTCTGCAGCTAGGAAACCACATTGTAGGCCTACTTGTCATGAATCAAGTCTCTGATTGACCACTCTTTCAATAGGCTGATATCAGACATGACAGGATTTGGAGGCCTCAAGAGAACATTCCACCTTCTTCTGCTGTTCTTAAAAGTGTGTAATCAAGTTACTCTATATGCCTCCAATTCCTGTCTTGCCCTAAAATCTTGATTAAAGATTCCATAACGTTATGGTGTACATTGGTGTGACGATTTTATTTCACACTGCAAAGTCATGTACCTCAGGGGCTGAGTGGATTGCATACTGGGCTTGTAATTTGAGGTCTAGCATCCGATTCCACTGCATTGCAATACTTGACTGCTAAGTTTAGATACTGACAGGGAGTCATCAGGCGATAGACATGCTACAAAGTGGCCAAGCAAATTGAACTCAGTTACCATTGAAACTCCTACCTCATTGTTCTATGTGCATGATGATTACCAAAATAATAGCTTCCACCGCCACATAGTCTTTTATTTACAGGCCTGTAAGTGGAGGTGGGTTGTCAACAAGATTTGAAGCAAGTCATTCTAGACCATAGAAGCTTTCTCATGAACCAGACTTTGTGGTTCAGTGTAATATCTTAAAATATATTACCTATATTGCCTCTACATTCAAGCCATCACTCATTTCTTAAGATGATTGAACAACTGAAAGGAGAAGGTCAAGAAGTTTTCTCATCAGCTGTCATACCATGCTTGAACCCAAAAAAGATGCATTCATGGCTATCTGCAAACTTCTTTGCATAACTGTCAGGGTCGGAGTCCACGAGGCCGGCCTCGTCCTCAAGGCTGGCCTTGGGGCCATTTTTGAAGGCCTTGGCCTCGATCTCAGTCTCGGATGCCCAATCATTGGCCTTGGACTCGGCCTCGGACCCTCTTACTTCGGATATTTGTCTGAGGCATGTCCGAGGCCAGTCAAACAAAAATTTACATGTCAGTTAAGTACAATTATCTGTCAGTTTATCTAACACAAGGAACCTATTATCCTATATATTAGATTCTGATATAACCATTTTCTGCTTGTCTTTTAAGACTATTTGTCTCTAGGCCCATTTTAGGCCGGGTGCCAAGATATATGCGGTGCCATTTTGGTGACAGATATGAAATTATAAATTGACCAACATATTTGAATATTTTTGAATATTTATTTTCCTTCGCTAACTGAGTTGAACATTATTTCATGTAAATTTCGACCATAACAAGTTGAAGTTTTATAGTTTTTGTTTACATGTTAGGGCTGCACCATTAATCGCAAATTTATCTTTTATCGCTATATCAAGTGACGCAATAAATTTATCGCTTAAAGTGCAATAACTAATTTTAATAATTTGCAGTATTTTGGATAAAAAAATTCCATTTATTTTTGCAAAACTAGAATTTTTAAGGACAAATTCACAAATTTTTACATAGATCAAGCTCTTATCTATGAATTTATCGCATAATTTATTGTCATCGCGATATGACACATACTTATCGCATATTGTATCTTAGTCTATTATCGTGCAGCTCTATTAAACGTACTGGAAGATGCGTTGGTACCTGATCATTAACTTCACACACCAGAGTGTCTGACTTAAAACAAAATTCAACAAAATGAAATGGGACAACATTTGTCACAGAATCTCATTTGTACCTCAAAAGATATTCCAAATGACTTTGTTATTACAAAAATATGCCACCGCCCAATAAATTGGAACCCAGCAATCTAGAGTATCTATCTACATGTATCTAGATTCCAGAAAGTGTAATTTTTTAAGCAGTTATGATAAAGCCCGTAATGAAAGTGATAAGCTGCCTCAGAATTTTTTTAAAAACTAACCAATTTTTTCCAGTCATGGTGAAAAGATTAATTAATTCTTTCCCAGCAGTCTTGAAATGAATTTCTGGAGGATGGGCTATCTCAGTCTGCAATGTTTGATTTAGAAGTAAATAATTAAACATAATTGAGGTTGTCAGACACTCAAAACAAATCCAATCTGTCACTGTTTCCGTGAAAAAACAAAATTTCCTTGCCCTGTTCCTTAAAAATGTTTTACTCGAGTCATTGAGTGAATCACTAAGTGTAGGGGAGAGCGGGGCTGGTTGTCACAGGTGCAGGTTGTCACACTGTGTAGAATTTAAACACGCTTTTTTCTATTTAAGAGGCACTTTTTGTAAAAACCTGCGGGAGTGGCCGGGGGTCCGTCAGACTTTGCAATGTGCCATACACCGTTTCGAAGCTATAAGTCTCGCTAAGAAAATTTCTTCGAAAAAAGTTTCCTAGAGCGAGCGATTTCCATGGAAACAGCTGCTTTGTTGACCAATGTTACACCCCTTTTTTTCACAAATCCTCAAAAGGGAAAAATTGTGAAACTCAAAATTACCATTTATTGATAGGTGGCCTCTGTTGTGTGAATGTAATGACGTAAAAAATTGCACATGACAAGAAGAAGTGTAAGGAAACTTGTTGATTTCATTCTTTTTCAAATACCATGATTTATGACCCTACCACAGCACCCCCTAGTGGCCATTGTTTTCAGTCCAGTACCTGAGGTGAAGTCATACCAACTTCAGGGGAACTTTTTAAAAAAAAAAAGAAATACAAACCATAACTTGTTAGCAACTGATGTAAAATCAAGCATAGATATTGGGCCGAAAAAATAAATATTTAGGAAATTGTCCTAGTTGTATTGCCTATTTTGCGTAAAACTCAACAAGTTTCCTTACACTTCTACTTGTCATGTGCAATTTTTTACGTCATTAAATTCACAG